>CAWUFW010002217.1:1800000-2346338 GCA_963921515.1 Calotriton arnoldi
GAGGCCTTGACCCTTGTCACCCTGGCCCTGGTCATTTCCTGAATTGATTATGCCAATTCACTCTATGTCGGGATCCCGGCATATCAACTTCATCGTTTACAACTGGTACAAAACCAGGCAGCTAGGCTAATCTACCATCAACCTAAACATCAACACGTCAGCCCCCTGCTGAAGAGCCTCCACTGGCTCCCGGTAGTTAAACGATGTGCCTTTAAGCTGGGCTGCACCATCTTTAAAGCCCTCACCGGGAATGGCCCAGCATTCATCTCTTCAAGGATTCAGCGCAATACCCCCTCTCGTGAACTACGCTCCTCTCATCTGAACTTGCTTACCATCCCCGCCTTCAAACAAAAAAAACACGGTGGTCTCAGATTCTCAGTTCTTGCCCCTCAATTCTGGAATTCTCTCCCCGCCGGTCTGAGGTCAGTTACCTCCTACCCTCAGTTTAGAACACTCCTCAAGACCCTGTTATTCTCCCAGGCATACGAGTAAAGCACCTGTCTTGCGTCACTGTCGCCCTCCCGCTCCCAGCGCCATGAAACCGTTTGGTGTACGCGCGCTTTACAAGTAATTTTAACATAACATAACATAACATAACAATGATCACTTACATTTCCATAACATGCAAAAATTTTCATTGGATTTCTTGAAATTCTACAAAAACAAATATGAAATTTATTGCAATCTTAACACTGAAGCTATTTAAATTGTTCATAATTAAATGACATATCACTAACATTAAAAAAAAAATGTACCGTGCCATTGTGGACTGCAAGAATGCAAAACGTAGCAGTGCATCTATATGATGGACTTAATCTACATCAAATGTATCTGGAAATAAACATTACTAATACAATAAAAAGAGAGAAATTAATCTATCCTTATGACGCAAAGAAGATGAGAGAGAGTACATTCTCAATTCTTGCCAGAGAAAGTAAGAAAACTCAGGGGTTGTAAACACAATCTTGATCATATACTCCAGAAGCAGATAAAATGAACGTGGCATGGAAGGAAATAAAAAAAAAGGGCAGAAGGATAGAACTGTAGCTATCTGCTTGTACTGCTCAAAGAGAGCCCCATCTTTCTCCAACTTATGAAAAAAAGACTTTCTTTAGTAGAAGGTCAGAGGCAGTATAGGGATTTGTAGTGCAACCCCAGGGATCATTGGTTTCAGAGCCAAGGTTGACAAAGGTAACAGCAGACGAGAATTGATGAACCATGAATTCAGGTCCATGCTGAGTCTGCATGGCAAACTGATTTTTAGGTCGAGCATTCGAGACCTCTTGTATATACTTTAGTATATACTTTAGTATATATACTTTAGTATATACTTTAGTATATACTTATATGTGTATGTACTTTGTGGGCTATGGAGATCAGCCCTAGGACTTGTCTGCTTCCGCTTAGGGACTTTTTTTCTGTTCAACTGCCTCTATTTACCTGTCTTGATAGAAAACGACCAGCAGAGGTCAGTAAAATACCAGAATTGCATTCTGCTGAGAGACTTTCTTTTTTTATTTTTCTGGCAACTGCCTCTATTTAACTTTCTTGATAGAAAAAGACCAGCAGAGGTCAGTAAAATACCAGAATCACTTTAGCATTGTCTAGATTCCAGTCCATAGAAATTGTCTTCCATGAGCACCCGTAGACAATAATATTTGTTTCAAATCTTGTATTTTCAGTGATATGACCACAGAAGGCCCTGCTTTTATATTAAAAACAGAGCTTTGGACTATACCATTTTCCGCTGAAAGGCAATATTTCTCTCAATGTGTTCCCATACCTGGCGTGTCATGCAGTTTGGTGCTTACTTTCCCTCCATGTTAAAGAACAGTAGATGTTTCAGCACTCAGGCTAATGTGCTGCATAGCTAAATACATATAAGGTCCCAAAGACGAGACCGATTGCATTGCAAATGCTTGTTTTAAATAGCGAGTTCCTGTTTCAGATTGAGAAACTTGTTAACCTGGTCCATGTATATGTTTCCATGCATTTATCATTGACAGTTCCTTTCGTGACTTTTCATTTTCTCATAGACTCTGTAAGCCTATTGGGATTATTTTAGCCTTTTCAATTGATATTTGGCCAGTGCTTAATTTGCAAAACAATAAGTGCTGTGGCCCAGAGTTTTGCTGTGAAACCAAAGGCTAGTGCTATCACTATTAGGGATATCAAATACCAAGGCTTCATAGTCCTGATTCCACCTTATTCCTCTTTCATCCACCATCAGACACTCCCTTTTTAGGTTTCGGCTAGGCAGCGCATGCGCTGTCTCGTCGAGAGATGCTGAATACACTATAGTGGGGGAAGCTCCACCCACTTTCCGCCCATCTTTTTGATTGGCTTTATGCATAAATTCTGCATTGTGATTGCTGTTTGGCTTGTTAGTCCCGCCTCCTGACGCCTACGTCGTCATTTTGCTCCTTCCGAGGCTATCAGCCCCTTTACTCAAACACTATTTGCTGCCCTATGTGTCCCCCCTGCCCCCCCCCCGCAGTTTGCAGTTTTTTCGCCCCCTCCTCAACCCCCCACTCCTGTTTGTGCTTTTTAAAAGTGGAAGCTGCCATTTGTAATGCAATACGTCTCGCGTAAATGCGAGTCGTATTGCATTGCAAATGCTTGTTTAAAAATAGTGCGCAGTCACAAGCACGCCCACCTCGCGAAACGTAGCCGCAAAGACCGGAAGTCAGGCGTCTCGCACCTCAGTGTGGGAGGGGCTCCCCTGCACGGAGGAGAGTCCCGCACACCGGCCAGAGGAAGACTGAGCTTCCCCAATTGTTCCGACGCCAGAGAGGGGGATCGGAGCCTCGCAGGCTTTCAGAAAAAAGAGCAGGGCTCCATGCTGCTGATCGCAGCAACACAGTCCGGTGAGTAGGGCCGGTCGGCGCACATTGTTGGTGCCGAGTGGACTGCACCGGGAGGAGCTAGTGAACAGGGCTCCCTAAGGCACTATTAGTGCCAGTGCTTGTTATATTTACAGCCTTCCTCGTAGGCCGCCTTGATGGGAGTCTGCAGCAGGATATTGCATGCCCTCACGGCGGATAACTAACTGCTCTTTGGCTGGCTGAGTGAGTGCTGCAGCATTGCTTCAGCGTGGCGCTCTTTTCAGAAGAAAGTAATTTTTCTAGGTAGCATGTGTGCAGTGAGGGTGTGAGCAACGAGGCTGTGTTCACAGGTAGCATATGTGCAGCGAGGGTGCGTGCACCAGGTAGCATGTGTGCAGCGAGGGTATGTGCAGCGATGGTGTGTGTGCAACGAGGGTGTGTGCGCAGGTAGCATGTGTGCAGCGAGGGTGTGCGCAATGAGAGTGTGTGCACAGGTAGCATGTGTGCAGCGAGGGTGTGTGCAGCAGGTAGCATGTGTGCAGTGAGGGTGTGTGCGCAGGTACCATGTGTGCAGCGAGGTTGTGTGCAATAAGGGTGTGTGCGCAGGTAGCATGTGTGCAGCGAGGGTGTTTTCAACGAGGCTGTGTGCACAGGTAGCATGTGTGCAGCGAGGGTGCGTGCAGCAGGTAGCATGTGTGCAGCGAGGGTGTGTGCAGCAGGTAGCATGTGTGCAGCGAGGGTGTGTGCGCAGGTACCATGTGTGCAGCGAGGGTGTGTGCGCAGGTACCATGTGTGCAGCGAGGGTGTGTGCATTGAGGGTGTGTGCGCAGGTACCATGTGTGCAGCGAGGGTGTGTGCTGCAGGTAGCATGTGTGCAGTGAGGGTGTGTGCAGCAATGGTGTGTGTGTGCAGCGAGGGTGTGTGCAGCAGGTAGCATGTGTTTGCTCCTTCAGAGCAGTGTCTGGCAGTGATTGAGCCCCACCCTGTCCTGTCGGGTTCAGCTGCTTGTGAACACTCCCCTGCCCAGTCCATCAGGCCCCTGTGAAGGACCTTTCACAGGCTCTTCAGAGTCCTTATCTAGTTACTCAAGGCGCCAAACAAGGCACAGCTCCAGTTCGAGAATTGTTTTTTCTTTTTTTACATTTTATCCTCCGGTGGACGGTGAAGACCTCGCACTCCGCCCTCCTACCACGACACTGAAGCAAGTGGGACCAAAACATTGTTTCAGTGGTGTTGGGAAAAGCGAGCCCCAGGGATCTGTGGGAGTTGCCGAAAGCACATATGATGCCCAGTTTGAGACAGTGTTACCACCTCCCTCCAGGTCATTATGGGCACAGCTGCCGGGCCTGGACATTTGTGTGATAGCCTAATGCATTCTGGGTGTTGCAATCTTTTTTTGCTTTTATTCATTAATTAGAATAATATACCTGAAGTTAATGACTTGTTAATGAACATTTTAGGAATGGAGACAGTATCCTCATGATATGGGGTCAGGTGGTCAGTTTATTGGGACATATTAACACACCGTGCACCAACAATTGTCCTGAAGGCCACAACAGACCCACTTAAGAAAGGCTGAGTAGGAATTTAACTTTTTCCTTTGTGCGGAAACCTCTTACAAAACTGGCTGGTCCCTGCAGACTTAGTTCAGGTTAAAGATTTAATCTGCCACAGATTTATATACACACTTCTATGTTTTTTAAGGCTGTTCACTGCCATACATTTTTGGGCTTTTAGAGAAAATCATTTCACTTCAACTGTACCTGTAGCTCCTTGGTGGAGAATTATTCAATTTCAGTCCTTTTAGGTTTGTTATTGTTTCTTATTTGCTATTCATTTCTTCGGTGATCGTCTGCTGGTGTTTGGCCAATACCTTTATCTTACTTTAGGTTTTTTCCCTCTCAAATGCTTGCATTTGTGTGAACATAAATCTGCCACAGATCTATATCCACACTTCATGTTTCTATGTTTTTTTAAGGCTATTCACTGCCATAAACTTTTTAGGGCTTTTAGAGAAAACAATTCTACTTAAACTGTACCTTTAGCTCCTGGTACGGCCATTATTCAGTTTTATTCCTGTTAGGTCTGTTATTGTTTCTTATTTGCTCTTTATTTCTTCTGTGATCTTCTGCTGGTGTTTAGCCAATACCTTTATCTCATTTTAGTTTTTTTCCCTCTCAAATGCTATCATTGTGAGTGTTGTTTTCTCAGTACCTAAGCGGGGGCCAACTACACTACCAAAGGGGTCTGTCTTGCCTAACATGTTCCATGCACTGGTATATAAATATCAGCGCAGCCACGTCCTTGTCAGTGGCCTCCTGACACCATAAGTGCCAGGTGTCATTATATGACCCAATTCATTGAAACTCATTTCTTTGACATCATAAGGATTCCCTGCAGGTGGCGTACATATTTCTGCAGCAGATGCAGAAACCCAGAGAGAAATCCAGTCTCCTTCTTGTGGAAACAATTCCTGCTTAATCTTCGGTTTTGTTATGATCACTTACAATTTCGCAAATCGATTAAAACCTTGATTCTCCACTTATAGGGATGGTGGAAGCCTAACAACAGTTAAAGATTTGAAATACTCAGAAGCAGTTTGCAATCTGGGGGTCACCTTTCACATCAAACTATCCATGAAGAGTCCCGTAAACTAAGTCACAGGTGCCTGCTTTACACCACTACGTGGACTAAGGAAACTCCTACCTCTGCTGCCCCCACATACAAAATCTCTGATTGTACACAGCGTAATACTAAGCAGGCTCGATTACTGCAATGCCTTACTGTTAGGCGTCCCGGACTATTTGGTAAACACACTGTACCAAGTCCAAAAATCAGCCGCAAAACTGGCTCTAGACACACCAAGAGAATCGCCTGCATCAAACTCCATGAAGGAACTTCACTGGCTACCGTGAAAACAAAGAATAGCCTTTAGGTCCTTGTGCATGGGCTTCAATGCACTTCAGGGCAAGTGCCCACTACCCCTACAAAAAAGATTAATACGATATGCCCCAAAGAGATGACTTCATTCAGCAACCGCAAATCTGATATGTTAAAGAACAGTAGATGTTTCAGCACCCAGGCTAATGTGCTGCATGGCTAAATACTTACAAGGTCCCAAAGCCGAGACCTATTGCATTGCAAATGCTTGTTTGTTTAGCTCACTCTTGCAGTTTCTTGTTAATCCCTGCTTTCTCGCTTTGTTACAGATTTTCAGTCTTTCCCTCTTTCTTTCCACCTTTTATGTTTCTCTCTTTCTTGCTTTTGTTTAAAGTCTGATGGGGGAAACTAAGTGCTGGTCCCCAAAAATGAGTGCAGGTGGACCACACCTACAACGACCAGCTCAAAATATGCACTGCATTTTGCAAACTGCATTTGAACATTTATTTTGGACCAAATAAAACACAGAAATAGAAGTAAGTCAAATAATGTGTCTGATACAAATGGCAGGCTACAACAGCACCAACAATCATCTCACTGAATGCATCAAGAAATAAGAACACTAAGAACAACATCCTCAGTTGTGCCACTGCCACCAGATGTGTTTGTCACCAACATTACCCCCATCAATACCACACCATCTTCATATTCCCTTCCATATGCTGTTAATCCTTCATCCTCTAGGTGAATGGCAATGAGCTGGTATATCAAAACCTTATCATCTCACTCCCAGCCTTCGCATCACCATCAACAGTATCACCACTATCATTAGTAGCAATCCCAATGCGGCCATTTAATTTTCATATTTTAAGTTGTACCAAGAAGCTGTATTTCGACTAATTTGAATAAAAATGGTTGGGGACACAGATTTGTGGTTGCAAGATACATAAGGTACATCAGGATTGATTCAAAGTTAAGAGTAGGAGATAGTTAGCAGTTGTGGTGTGAAAGGAACATTCCATTAGTGAAATTCTGTATTAGGTGCACATGGCAGAATCTGGCTATCTGTACCTTCCATAAAGCTCTGTCTGGGAGTGAGGGGGTTTCAGTCATAAACTGTTCTTTAGAGTTGAGTTTTCTGCAGTTTCCTCAAGTTTCCATTGGCGGGCTGTTCCCTCATAGATGGTAGGAGCATGTTTCATAGTACTGGTCCCTAATCTTTCAAGGATCAGCCCCTAGATCTTTGACTTCTGAACTTTCCTGGTTGAAAAGTGGAAACCAGTCGATCATTTTTAAGGCACGTTTCCTCCCATTATGTAGTTTTGTTGCTGACTTACTTAGTCTAATTTGGATGGAGCCTATAAATTAGATTTTGGGTAGGTCCAATTAGAACACATTGTAGGTTACAAGTTACAATCTGTGATCGCTAGTCATTTGGATAGCTGTTTAAAGAGGTAGTTCATTATGTGATAGGTGGTGGGGCATTTTATTTTTGAATAAAATAAACCACAAATAAAAGAATAGAAAATATGTCAGAACTGTATAGTTCAGAACAGGCGCAATGAAATCACATTCTAGAAAAGTACATTCCCAGGGTTGAGGAACAAGCCCCCATCTGCACACCAAATACATTGTAACTATTAGAGATGATATGAAGTATATAGATTTGACACAATAATTACAATTTCAGGCCTGGTTCCTTTTATGTTAGCATTCAGTGCATCAAGCAGTTTCCTCCATATCCTTAAATTATCAATTTAACTGGCCATTAGTTAAAACTTCATCCATACATGCTTCCTTAGCAAGTGCCCAATTCTATACATCTTTGCTCACATACCGGACCTGTAGTCTTCAACAAGAGTATAGCCACACATCTTTTGTTCCAGAAAGAGAAATACAGTTGTAGCTCGGTATCACAAGGTCCTTTTTTAGGTTTCTGATTTACGTCCAGAGTGGATTGAGGTAGTGTTCAGGAAACAGGTCTTCCACAACCCTTTCAGTTTGGCCACTATTCCTCCAATGTATCTATCACTCAACATGACTGTTGGTAACATCTTGAAATATCTTTACACAAGGATGATAAGCTAATTGACAGATTTTTGTCCAAGAATGACCGGTGAGTCTTCTTGAGCCCTGACACTTGGTCTGTCTACCGTCTGTCCTAGGATGAATGTCCGTCCTCCTAAGCAAAGAAACTTGGGAGAAGATTTTATCTTTTGGCTATGACTTCTTGTGTTCAACCTTCTGTAGCAATGCCAGCTGGAAGAAATTTCCATTTACTAGAGCATGCATTTGGAGGTAATTTAAGGGGTGATTATTAGGTCAGAACTAACTACTACTAGCTTGGCTCCTTGCATTTTAGGAAGAAGCTGGGGTGGATCCCATGACTGAAGGCCATAGAGATGGCTAGTTTTAGTTTTGGCACCATTGAAACAGAAATACTGGTATCACCCAGTGATAGAGGTTGTTTGACTATAGTTTGATCCTAGTTTGGTGTATGACTTTGTTTTTAATCTGTAAGTCGATCTGAGTGTCATTCACAAACATGTTCTTGTTGAAACCGTACCGTCTGGAAATGTTGAGCAAGAAGTGCAGAAGTTCACACTGTACCCTATCCTTAAGTCAAAATGACAACGTTGCCTACTACTATTATATACATGCTCCTTAAAAATCCTGCTCTTCCATCATTACAAAGAAAGCCCAATAATATTCAAAAGTACACACTGATAAAGGAACACCCAGTATCTCTCCTCTCAGATCACTACCATTGCACTACTAAATGAAAATTAAAAACCGACCTCCACTTTTTCAAGCAAGACACCACATTAGGGACAAAGGTTTTCCTTCAATCCAAGTGAATAGTGAAAACTTCTAACATACTTTACGAAAGGATATGGACAGTCACAGCTTAATACCTTTTCAAAGTAGAAATGTGCATCCTATTCTGTGTCAACATTAACATAATGAATCATGCCTTGGGTGACATCTTTAAACAGTTCTACGTTCACTTCTAAAGGCTCCTAAACATGAAGAAGGAATTGAAAACTGGGAGCCTCAACCCTCCTTACTCTCCTCTTAAACTCCAAATCTCCCTTCCACTTTGCTATTTCCTTCCCAGACTGATATCATACCTACGAAAAGACCCCATGCAAGCCTCTACCATTGATGTCTACCCCTCTTCCTAAAACTGCTTGTACCCTTCATCCCATACCTCTTCAACATCAAACTCCTGAGTTCCATCACAAATACGCAATTGAAGCAGTATATACTCCACAAGTTCAAACTACAACTGCCTCCACATTGGATCTATTTACACAGCTGGATCACAGACTGCACACATGCCTTATATGACATCTTATGAAACAAATAATAAATCTCCATATGATGTAGACCCACCTTCCATTTCATAATTGAAAACACAGTCCTACACAACACCTCCTTCTCAGGCTATAGGGCCAAACACCATCAATATATAAAGCACCTTACTAAGCGTAATGTCATAACCCAAAACCCCAATCTACCAATCCAAGATTCCTACACGGTTGTATGACATTACAATGCATGCTTTTACCCTGCATGCCGTTATTCCCACAAATTTTTACCCCGACTTGCTGTCAGGGGTGCGCTGGATGTTGGAATAGTATAATTTACTATTTCAAATCCAGTGTGTGCAACAGTAGGGAAGGTGTTGGAGTTAAATCCAACACCTTATACCCCCTGCAACAAGCCATTTGCGCTGTAACGACATGAGGGGTAAAAGCATGCGTTGTAACGCATCCGTTGTAATGGCTGTTTCCCTTCCTATACTCCAACTCTATGTATCAGGAAGGTCATCATAATGCATACACACAGTCCAGACCTCACCATCCTTGACTCCAAAATAGTGTCACTTATTAAAACTATAAACATAATGGTGGATGAACTTATAAAGACCATCTTCTAGCTGGAATCTATTAAGAGGTTGATTAGACACCTCACATTATACATTTTTCCAAGCCCAATTATGCAACCATATATCAGGATCAGATCATTCTGCAAGATAAAGCTGTGGTATAACAGAGCCACCTTCCCTATGTCCATCTGTTCCATCTGTAAAAGGAAGACATAGAAGACCTACTACAAGAATAAGGCATCACAGGAAAAAGGACACAAAACAAGGAGGAATGGGTCATTTTAATGACTGAGTTCAAGAACAGAACATACATCCATAGGTAAAAAAAGAAATAAACTGTAATAATCAATCAAACAGCATTTGCAAAGCGCAACACTGTTGTTGTGTAGTTCCTAAAAATACATGGGATCTTCGCGTTTAGACAACATAAACTAAGGGATTGGTGTCTAGACTGATTCCGGACATTCCCAAAGGATATGTTAGCCTTTAGACTAGCTAGCTCACAGTGCCACCACAAGCCCCCTAACCTTACTAAGGAGTGAATAGTTTCTGGCAACTATCGAACATGACAACCCTTGATCCTTCAGGGATCGTGGAAACGGTACAGTACTTTTTGCTCAGTCAATCGTACTCACTCAGTCTCAGAGAGATACACAGAATAAACGATGGGGACGTTTTCAATAAGCATTCATTGAACCAGTGTCATTCTCGTATAAAACATGTTTGCTGCGACAATCAGCAGACAGAAGCAAATGTAAAAGATTACAAATACCAACAGAGTAAATAGAAGGTAGAATTCTACCATGGTGCTAAAACAGTGAATATATGAAGGCATATAAACATTACAGTAATTAAGCATACTCCTATGATGCTGACCCTACCTAAGGGTACCTAAGTGTACCTAGCATGTATGTGGGTGTAAAGCCAAGAATCCCATAGGAAAGAGCCAACCCCATTACCGGATGGGAGAGAATGAAGGACTCCGTCTTGGTCTCGAGTTGGACACCCCGCAAGGGATGTCAGACCGCTGCGTGTTGTAGCTTCTGCAGGCCGGGACCTCAGTGTCTTGTGTCAGTGTGGAAGCATCTCCTCTGTCACACCTAGGGGTATCTTGGTGCTGAGTCTCCGTCGAAGAGCCAGGTCTTGAGTCTCTGTCTGATGTCTGCCATTAAGGGGGCTGTAGGGAACTGGAGGGGAAGGTTGTTCCAGGTCTTAGCAGAGGTGTAGGAGAAGGAGCGGCCACCACCATGGCTGTGATGAATGCAGGGTATATGTGTGAGGGTGAATGAAGAGGAGCAAAGGTGTCTAGAGGGTTTTTGGAAGTTCAGTCGATGGTTGATGTAGGCAGGTCCTAGGTCGTGGAGGGCATTGAAGGCATGCATGAGGATCTTGAACTGCCATCCTTTCTGGATGGGCAGCCAGTGGTGGTCACTCAGGTGGGGGCTGATGTGGGTTCATTCGGGGAGGTCCAGGGTGAGTCTGGCTGCAGCGTTCTGTATGGTCTGGAGTCTTCTGAGGAGCTAGGTGGTGATGCCGGCAAAGAGGACATTGCTGTAGTTGAGGTGGCTGGTGACGAGGGCCTGAGTGATGGTCTTTCTGGTGTTGGTTGTGATCCATCTGAAGATTCTGCTGAACATGCAAAGTGTGTAGAAGCAGGAGGAGGCGACTGCGTTGACTTGTTGTTTCATGGTCAGTTGGCTGCGTGAATGATGCTGAAGTTGAGTGCATAGTCGGTCGGTGTGCGTGTAGGTCCGAGTTCTGCAGGCCCCAGCTGTGGTCCCATGTGGAGGTGTTCTTCCCAAAGATCAGTACTTTGGTTTTGTCAGAATTAAGTTGGAGGCAGTTGTCTCTCATCCATTTGGCTACATTGGTCACGGTGTCACGGAGGTTGGATTTGGCGTTGGAGGGGTCCTGGGTGAGTGAGAGGATCGGTTGAGTTCTGTCTGTGTAGTAGATTATGTTGAGTCAGTGGGATCTGAAGATGTCTGCGAGAGGAGTCATGTAGATGTTGAACAGGGTCGGGCTGAGGAATGATACTTGTGGTACTCCACATATGACGTCTTTGGGTGCGGCGGTGAAGGGAGGCAGTCAGATGCTCTGTGTGCATCCTGTGGGAAGGAGGTGATCCACTTGAGGGTGTCTTGCTGTATGCTTGTATTGTAGAGTCTGTTGATGAGGGTGTTGTGGGAGACCGTGTTGAATGCTGCGTAGAGGTCGAGGAGGATCAGGACCAGAGTATCTCCATGGTCGAGGAGTATTCTGATGTCATCTGTGGCGGCGATCAGCGCAGTCTCAGTTCTGTGGTCGGCATGGAATTCTGATTGTGATGCATCCAATTAATGATTGAATTAAATGCTATGACTACTACACCTATCACAAATAGTTTTCACTAACATACCTCCTTCACTTATCAGCAAAACATACGTATATAGCTGAGCTTATTACTGAACAGATCCTAGAATTACTGGAAACATTGCTCAGCTACTCTTCACAATCAACATTAGAAATGCTGCTCCTACTAGGATACTCCATCATCTGTTTACATAGAAACATCAAGGTTGTGTACAGACCATCAGTTATGAACAGAAATGGCACCAAATGTGGAACGTCTTTTAATTATGTATTAGTGAAACTAAAAGCAAGTGACTCTAATACTATGAAAATACATGTCATCTGCAATCCTCTGGAAAAGAGTTTTCGCAGAATAACTTATTTCCTCAAAAAATATTTGTTCAACATGGTTAACAATCTATATCTCAGAGACTTTAACATCCACTAGGGCAATCAGAAACGCCTGGTAATTTTACTGTTATCTGTACACCCAGCTAACAACAATCTCACCTAGATAACATCACAAAATATTGATTTCTAAATATTGACTCTATTTTCCTTCTAGACTTATCTGATTACTCACTCATCCAAATCTCTCTAAAATAACTACCTTCATCCAGCCAAAAATACCAAAGTAATAGATCAAAGACCTAAAGAACCTACTTGAGGGCTCATTTTCCTCCAAAATAAAGCATGCACTACAAGGCCTCACACCAAAACAAGAAGTAGGTGATCTCGCTCACCAATACTTATATACCATGTTAGAAATTATGGATGGCATTGCACTAACCTAGTTTGCATCATTCTTGGCAATTTGCAGACAATGAAGCAAATTGGAAAACTATTCAACATAGCATGGTTAAACCAAGGGGCATCACAAGTTTGAATCCTCTCACCCACACTATCAGTCTTTACATGGAAACTCCCTTGCATTCTAAATCGTTCCATAATCAGCTACCATTTCTACACTGATGAAAAACACATTTACATGAAAATATCCTCTCAATAAAAAGTCCAACACCTGTCACATTTCTTCACTATGATTCAGTCCTGGCTGACATACTGGCAGTTGAGGTTGAAGCTTTTTAAGACAGATATCCTACTAATCTCTCCTCATATCTACCCCACTCCAGCAATATAGGGGCAGATTTAGAAGAAAGTGCCGCTGCACTGCAACGCAAGCCCTTTGGCTGTGTCACGCTGCGGCACTTTCAAAGCACAGGAATGCGACATATTTAGGAGAATATGTCGCATTCCTGTGCTCTCCCCTGTGCTGGAGCACAAACAGCTGCCATGCGCCGGCGCAGGCACCCTTGCACCATGGTGCAAGGATGCCTGCGTCATGGGAAGATTGTTTTTGTGCAGGAAGGGGTATCTTCCTGCACAAAAACAATCACTACAGGCATTTTCCTCTTTCAATGCGTGCTGTAGAATATAGCACGCATTGAAAGAGGAAAAGAACGAGGAGAAATGCAAACATTTCTCCTCGTTGCGCCTCACTACGCCACCCCTAGGGTGGCGTAGTATTCTGACGCATTTCCAGGTTTACGATTCCTTGTAAATCTGGAAATGTGTCAGGTTCCATGGGTGTTGCGTGGGAACACCCACAGCAACATCCATGGAACGCCCCTTTCAAGCAAAGTGTTGCGTGTAAAGGGCCCGTATTTACAAGGACAGCAAAAGTCACGCAGGGTGGCTTTTCCTGTCCTTGTAAATATGGGGCAGTGCAATGAGCCTCCGGTGTGTCACTAAAAGTGACGCACTGATTGCGCAAGGGGCTTGTAAATCTGCCCCCCAGTGTCTTAAAGAAACTTAAGTTCTAGACAGAAATTCAAACACAGCTGACCACTTGAAATCGGCAGGCTTCATCCTGGGCAAAATACCTAAACATTCATAAAAATATTAATAATCTACCCAAGATAACTTACTTTTAAATAAAGCTTCACCAAGGCATCAAACAATTCATGTGCAAATCCTAGTTCTAGCAAGAAACTACATTATGGGAACTTATTATTGGCAGGTTTCCCAAAATACACCTTGCCTCTGTCTAAGCAGTCGTATATGGAGTGCCATACTGATCATAGGAACCACAACGTGTGACCATATTTCTGAATGTCTGAGGAAACTTCTTTCTGAAGCATGGAGTATATAATTAAGTTTGCTGTTTGACCCAAAAGGCAGCATACTACCTATGTCAGAAACTGCTGATATTAGGAAGCCTGCATTCATTGAGAAGCTATGATACACTTCTCCTGGAAACGCCAACCTTGAAGAAATCTAAGTAATTGAACCAATCATTCTCTGGAAGTCCCCCTAGAGTAGGAGCATTGAACCCTACCTACTACGCCATGTATCAGAACTATTTCATCCCATTTATTACTCACAAAGAAACTGAAAAAACTCTATTTCAAACAGCATTTCAACTGCCAACCTTTACAGAAGACACAGCAATGAGGATCCCAACATCCTCCTCACGTATTCTGTCAGATTATGTGACCATCCAACTTTAGAGTACTTCTAAAGTACTTCTATTATGTACTCTTATGTAAACTGTAATTTTGACTTAAGAAATTTGCTTTCAGTAATATCTTTTCAGACTGTAGACAGAGATCAGAGTGGAAGCTGATACAAGATGTGATTGGTGATGTAATTCACACACTGCATAAATGTTCACATATCCAATCTCTCTGTGCTAAAAGACCAATCCTTGATAATTCCAAAGAAAATCTTTGGCAACTTAGAAATAAAAGTATTGTGATCTGTTGGCCAACTACTAAAACTGCAGCCCTTCAACACCAGGCTCTCCCAGCAACTTCACTTAATGGAAAGAGAGGGCACAGCCCTTGAAGGATGGTGAATTAAAGTCAAGTAAAGTATCCTGACACCAAATGGAAGATACACTGTCAGAGTTGCAAAGCGACCAGAGGCTAATACACCAGTTTCCAACCTCAGATTTACTTTGCAAATGGCTCATTCCAGGTTCATTTTTGAATTTGCAAGGAACTAATAGCCCCACACATGAATGAGATTGTGATCATGCTTTTATACATCAGGGACAGTGTATGCTACATCTGGGACTAAAGGCAAGTTTCTGTGTTTGTACCAGTACACTGTTCAACAGTGTTTGGTGAAATGAATAACAAACAGACTAATTATTTCCTGAGCAGCAGTACTCATCATGTTCAACTGTGACTTTTCTTAACAGATACCACCACCATCATATGTGCTGTTCCTCATGTATTAGTCTTCTCCTCCACTAATTTTAAAAATGATGTAACCTTTTTTGTTATGCATTTCCGAAAACATCATGTCAGTCACCAGTTTTGCACCAACACCCACATTTACCACCAAAGAGAAGAGAAATCTAGAGAAGGCCATCAAGTAGCCAACATTCTAACATTCAGCCAAGCAAGTGGCTCTTGCTTGATGGCTAGGTAATTGAGATTAAGGCCATGGCACAAATAGTCAATTCACCTCTATAACCTGTCTAGTTGGAATCCCTAAATCCAACCACTACACAGTTCAAAAAGATATGAAACTTAACTTGGCTGGAACAAAATATGACCACATCACTCTCATTCTGATGTTACTCGCTATGGTCCTCTTACCAGAGTATTACATCATCAAAACCAGCTATATCACTTACACAACAATCAAGACCAGAACCCATGGTTATCTAATGAACAAGTTCACCATCTTTGGTGACTGTCAGCATATCCACAGCCAGACCTCCCTCAGGCAGGAACCTAAGAAGTGTAAATAAGGAAAACCAAGGCATCAGACCGTTTCGATCTATGCATCCAGGATCTAGAATAACTTTCCAATAGCCAACAGTATGGCCCAAAGCTGCTCCAAATTAGGGACAGGCTGAAGAAAAACATCTTTAAAGAACAATTCAACCCAGTGCAGTAACAATCCAATACCCATCTACCTCTCCTATCACTCATTGACAATGTGCTCTACAGCATTCCCCTACCTTTTCAGATAGGTTCACAATATATAAATACCACATATATTACATATATACATATCATTTAAAAGAGATCTTTCATTGACTTCCCAAGTAAATACAATCACAAACAATGCCTTTGCCTTGTATGTCAACTATGAGGATTCTTGCACTATTGTACCTTCCCTATCACATTTGCCTTGGCACTTGCAGTAGCAACCTCAACATTGGGGACCCGATTATGGTGGCCATCAGACAAGCGTCCAACCACCATCGCAGTGGGATTGGGACTGACGGACAAGTAGCCGGCGATCCCACCTGCCAAATTATGATTTGACCACCGTGTAGGTGGTCGGAAACATGGCTTTTTCCATTGTGGCTTGTGCTGTAGCCCAAAAAGGGCCAAAGCACAAGCCGCAATGGAAAATGGGATGTTTTTAAACATCCATGCACCATATGCCAGGCACCATAGCGGAGGCCCACGGGGGACGGGGGCCCTGATGGGCCCCCAAAGTCCCTTTCTGACAGCCTTTCCGTGGCCATCGGACCACCAAGAAAAGGCGACCGCCATGGAAAGGCTGTTGGAAAGGGACGTTGAAATCCCTATGGCTGTGCCTGAGCAGGCACCACCCCTATTGTAGGGAATACGATCCGATCTACGGGCCGACGGGCTCCTTGAGTCTGTTGGAAGAGTTGGCCGGTCCCTCCGACCGATGCGGTCCGACCGACCACATCATAATGCAGCGGTCGGACCATTCTGCTGCATGTCGGTCCGACCGCCACCGACGGCCTGTCGGTAGTGGTCCGACCAACATCCTAACGAGGCCCTAGGTTACTGCAATATCACCGATAATGGTTTGTAAAAAAGGAAACTCACCAACCTCCAAAGATTCCAGATGAATATAAGTTGTTAAAAACCAGAACAATACATCAGACCATCCATCTAAATTAAGTCAGCAGTGTGATGGCTTTATTACGATGACCCCTACTCCGTTGGGCTGTCGAAGGTAACTTTCCATTGACAGAGCCAACAAGGTCTCCATCAATGCAAAATGGACATCTGCCTGACCCTAAATATGTTGGGTGGACTGTTAGTTTGGTATACAGGATACTCCGTTGCATTTGCAGCACAGTATCCTGTCTGCCAAACTGTACACCACCCCTTATATACCTAACTGAAAAGGCACTACTTGATTACACCACAGGCTACCTCTCCAAGGTGCTTCTGCTCTACCAGTCATTGGTTTTTGGTTAGTCGCTCAGAATTCATCAGCCAACATACCCATTTTAGCAGAAAATCTCTCCACAACCGGGGCTCACCACAATGTAAATCTGATGAATAACCTAACTTTTTCAGATTCTGTGCAGTCATGATTAATTATGTAAAAGACACACAATTGATGGACGGAATGCAGAACAAATCAAAACATTCACCCCCAGTCAAGAGATCTGGGTTAAATCCATCATTCTTTTGCTCACCATGCCACCCCAGTTTAGACCTGGCCATATGCAAATCAGTCTTGACCCTGTGCCTCATGGGAACAGTCCAGTCCGAACTGCCAAGCCAGGTCCTCCCTGGACTGGAAACAAGCATCCTAGGACCGGTTTCGGGGTTTCACCCCTCTTCAGCCAGGATAGCATGATTCCAGTGGCACAGTGAGCCCAGGACCCACGTCTGGGCATACCTGGCGCACTTAGGTCGAAAAAGCAAAAGACACACAATTGATGGACGGAATGCAGAACAAATCAAAACATTCACCCCCAGTCAAGAGATCTGGGTTAAATCCATCATTCTTTTGCTCACCATGCCACCCCAGTTTAGACCTGGCCATTTGCAAATCAGTCTTGACCCTGTGCCTCATGGGAACAGTCCAGTCCGAACTGCCAAGCCAGGTCCTCCATGGACCGGAAACAAGCATCCTAGGACAGGTTTCGGGGTTTCAACCCTCTTCAGCCAGGATAGCTTGATTCCAGTGGCACAGTGAGCCCAGGACCCATGTCTGGGCATACCTGGCGCACTTAGGGCGAGAAAGCAAAAGTCACACAATTGATGGACGGAATGCAGAACAAATCAAAACATTCACCCCCAGTCAAGAGATCTGGGTTAAATCCATCATTCTTTTGCTCACCATGCCACCCCAGTTTAGACCTGGCCATATGCAAATCAGTCTTGACCCTGTGCCTCATGGGAACAGTCCAGTCCGAACTGCCAAGCCAGGTCCTCCCTGGACCGGAAACAAGCATCCTTGGACCGGTTTCGGGGTTTCACCCCTCTTCAGCCAGGATAGCTTGATGCCAGTGGCACAGTGAGCCCAGGACCCACGTCTGGGCATACCTGGCGTACTTAGGGCGAGAAAGCAAAAGACGCACAATTGATGGACGGAATGCAGAACAAATCAAAACATTCACCCCCAGTCAAGAGATATGGGTTAAATCCATAATTCTTTTGCTTACCATGCCACCCCAGTTTAGACCTGGCTATATGCAAATCAGTCTTGACCCTGTGCCTCATGGGAACAGTCCAGTCCGAACTGCCAAGCCAGGTCCTCCCTGGACCGGAAACAAGCATCCTAGGACCGGTTTCAGGGTTTCACCCCCTCTTCAGCCAGAATAGCTTGATTCCAGTGGCACAGTGAGCCCAGGACCCACGTCTGGGCATACCTGGCACACTTAGGGCGAGAAAGCAAAAGACACACAATTGATGGACGGAATGCAGAACAAATCAAAACATTCACCCCCAGTCAAGAGATATGGGTTAAATCCATCATTCTTTTGCTCACCATGCCACCCCAGTTTAGACCTGGCCATATGCAAATCAGTCTTGACTCTGTGCCTCATGGGAACAGTCCAGTCCGAACTGCCAAGCCAGGTCCTCCCTGGACCGGAAACAAGCATCCTAGGACCGGTTTTGGGGTTTCACCCCTCTTCAGCCAGGATAGCTTGATTCCAGTGGCACATTGAGCCCAGGACCCACGTCTGGGCATACCTGGCGCACTTAGGGCGAGAAAGCAAAAGACACACAATTGATGGACGGAATGCAGAACAAATCAAAACATTCACCCCCAGTCAAGAGATCTGGGTTAAATCCATCATTCTTTTGCTCACCATGCCACCCCAGTTTAGACCTGGCCATATGCAAATCAGTCTTGACCCTGTGCCTCATGGGAACAGTCCAGTCCGAACTGCCAAGCCAGGTCCTCCCTGGACCGGAAACAAGCATTCTAGAACCGGTTTCGGGGTTTCACCCCTCTTCAGCCAGGATAGCTTGATTCCAGTGGCACAGTGAGCCCAGGACCCACGTCTGGGCATGCCTGGCGCACTTAGGGCGAGAAAGCAAAAGACACACAATTGATGGACGGAATGCAGAACAAATCAAAACACGTGGGACGTGGGTCCCGTGCTCTCCATGCCACTGGAATCAAGCTATCCTGGCTGAAGAGGGGTGAAACCCCGAAACTGGTCCTAGGATGCTTGTTTCCAGTCCAGGGAGGACCTGGCTTGGCAGTTCGGGCTGGACTGTTCCCATGAGGCACAGGGTCAATACTGATTTGCATATGGCTGGGTTCAAACTGGAATGGCATGGTGAGCAAAAAACGATGGATTTAGGCCCAGATCTCTGTACTGGGGTGAATGTATGACATTGTTCTGCATTCTGTCCATCAACTGTTGTTTTTGCATTTGTCACCCCGAGTGGGATGGGTATGCCCAGACGTGGGTCCCGTGCTCTCCATGCCACTGGAATCAAGCTATCCTGGCTGAAGAGGGGTGAAACCCTGAAACCGGTCCTAGGATGCTTGTTTCCAGTCCAGGGAGGACCTGGCTTGGCAGTTCGGGCTGGACTGTTCCCATGAGGCACAGGGTCAAGACTGATTTGCATATGGCTGGGTTCAAACTGGAATGGCATGGTGAGCAAAAAACGATGGATTTAGGCCCAGATCTCTGTACTGGGGTGAATGTATGACATTGTTCTGCATTCTGTCCATCAACTGTTGTTTTTGCATTTGTCACCCCAAGTGGGATGGGTATGCCCAGACGTGGGTCCCGTGCTCTCCATGCCACTGGAATCAAGCTATCCTGGCTGAAGAGGGGTGAAACCCTGAAACCGGTCCTAGGATGCTTGTTTCCAGTCCAGGGAGGACCTGGCTTGGCAGTTCGGGCTGGACTGTTCCCATGAGGCACAGGGTCAAGACTGATTTGCATATGGCTGAGTTCAAACTGGCATGGTGAGCAAAAAAAACGATGGATTTAGGCCCAGATCTCTGTACTGGGGTGAATGTATGACATTGTTCTGCATTCTGTCCATCAACTGTTGTTTTTGCACATGATTAATTATGTGGCTTAAGTGGCATAGGACTGTGAGGGCCCCTTACTTTTGTTGAGTCTTTCTAGTCCAAGCCGTGAGGCACTCTTAGCTTCTGCCTTTGTCAGTGACACCTGATCCATACTGCGTCTAAGACAAACCAAGTATCCACTATCTTTTCGGTAAAATACTTTAACATGAAGACGTTTTCATCATTTCAGTCACGCAATCTGAGAAAACTGCCAGAATAAATAATCCCCACCATGGCTCCCAAATGATTTGTGTCCATTATTCTGCAGGTTCCCTATTGCTCTAGTTCAAATTACTGTAGCCTGTTGTCAGTGTCACTCAGCGTGTTACAAAACCTTCAAAGTGAAAATTAATAACTATAAAAATAAATGTGGTAGTAGTCTTAATGCTGAGATTTTACAATTTTGATATCTGGAATCTTAACATGCCAGTCTTGCTGATATTACAATGAAACCCATACATTTGTATGACATTCTCCTTATGATTGTCATATGTCCTGTGATTCTGGAGGGATGTATGCCAGATTACAGTTTGCCAATTTTGCAGCGCCAAAACAAAGGATGCACAGTTTAATTATAATGACAAAATCAAAGTTCTCTTTATTTGCCTTTCTTCATACTAGCACGTCTTAAATATTGTGAATTTTCAATGTCCAACGCTATGATGCATAAATAATTATTTATTTATGTATTTATTTATGTACTTCTTTTCTTCATATTGATTTTATTTTAACCCCGGTATACTATAATGAGTGTCTAAATTTGTACAACTTAGTTTTGTCACAAAAATTCTTTGGGTAATAAAACGCAAAACAAGGGTAAAAGTATGTGAATTTCACATAATTTGCTTTTGTGTAGTTATGCAAAGTTTCTGAAAAATTTCGTATGATTACAAGAAATGCAAATACATAATTTCACGCTACATTTGAGTGCAAAATGCGTTCTAATGTCAATTTTAGACGCAAGGGTGTATTTCATGCTAAAAAGTATAGTCCAATAAACAAAAGCCGCCTAAACAACAACTGTCCACGTTATCCATTCCCAAAACTTTTGACTGTGAACGGTAAATTCGCAGCAAACTTTTAGAGTGAATGACATGTATTTATACAAATTACCCTGGTGTGATTTAAATTTCACCAAGGCCTAGTAAAAGGTAGCCTAAAAGTATTATGCAGACTTCACCCACCTGAAAATGTTAGAATAAAATTTGGAATACCAACAGCATTAATCCAACAAGAAGAAACAATGAAACGTTCAATCGATCGGATCATTTCTTTTCAGATACAAATAATATTTGATTGTTTGAGCTGATTAGGTGGAAGGCCTGATGTTATTAACTGCAGAGATTATCCCTGTCACTTTTATTGTTCAATTTATACCTGTCTTCGCTTGTTTACTACCTAAAATCATTGAACAATGTCTCCTTTATTTTCAGATGTTTGCAGATAATATTAAGGTACAGTTCCATCTGCGAAACAAGACAGTAAGCTAAGTCAATCAGGAAAAAACAACCAGCCCATGTCTTTCACTGTATACGTAAGAACTTCCTGAGTCTTGGTGGCAAAATTCAGAGCTAAGACTGTCAAGCAGTGGCAGAACCAAATAATCCACCCGTGATTCAACCTTGTCATTCTCTCCCCAAAAATGCAATGGCCAATGTAACAAATCTCCGAATATATATTTAAGCTGATCAGACCTGTTGTCCTGACTGAATAAAGTACTATTTAGCAATCTCAAATCAGCTAAAACACTAATCATCTGACAGATACATGCAGTAAAATAAAAATAAAAATATTTGGGAAGGTCCTTAAAAGATAGGCCCACATTTACTAAGGGTTTACTTTGCCCTTGCGTCATGCGGGGCAATACAAGGCAAGGCAAGCACTTAAATCACATTTACTAAGCCATACTAAACCACCGTCTTTCTGCAATGTTAATGTTATGTTAATGTTAATATCATTTATAGAGCGCAAACTGATACCCAAGGGTGTCCTGGCGCTGCCTACAGTCCTCCAGATGAAGCATACAAGTGAGACCAGGGCTACACGTCAAAAAGCCAGGTTATTAAGGCTCTCCTGAATGCCAGTAAGTCAGTACTGTTTCTAAGGTGGAAGGGGAGGTCATTCCAGGCCCTGGCTGCACCAGCCCCAAAACTCCTGCCTCCCCGGCTGGCTTTTTTCGAAGTAGGGACTATAACCAACTTTGCTCCAAGGGAGCGCAATGGTCTTTTGTGGACATACCACTGAAACTGCCGCTTCAGGTGGTCAGGACCTATACCCTGAAGGGCTTTGTAGACAGTACAGAGTGATTTAAACTGCACACGTGTTTTTACAGGTAGCCAGTGAAGTCTTCTAATATCCCCGGATACAGAAGCAAATTTAGCTGTCCCGGTGAGCAGTCTGGCGGCTGCGTTCTGTAAGAGTTGGAGTCTATGCAGAAACCGCTCCTGTATGTTAAGGTATAGACTATTACAATAGTCCAGCCTTGACATTATTAGTGCAGTGATTACTGTGAGTTGACTATCCTTATGTAGAAAAGGTAACATTTTCTTACATGTTCTAAGAACAAATGACGTGGCTGACGCTACCGCGTTTACTTGGTCACCAAAATTGCAACACGTATCGAAAGAGGAAAATGCCTCTAAGGATTGATTTTGTGCAGGAAGGTATCCCTTCCTGCACAAAAACAGCTCTACCTGTAATGCAGGCGCCCTTGCAACATGGCACAAGGGTGAATACATTGATGCTAGGCAGCGCTCAGTGCACAGAGCAGAGACAGAGCAGGAATGTCCCATATCCTAGTAAATATGGCACATTACTGCTCTCTCCATTTGACACAGTGCAGCAAGTTGTCTTGTTGTGTTGGGCCAAATGTTAGTGAATCTGGGCCTAAGTATTCATGTGCTCTGCTATGTTCTCAATGTGTCCCTGAGAGAGCATAGTATACCAAAATAAAAAGGAGAAGGTTAAGTGGGATAAGCCATGATTTCCCTATATCAACATGGATATACTAACAAGATGTAATCTCTGGCCAGAACGAAAAATAATTTCTCTTGATGTTCTATTATCATGAAAGTAGTTTACGCCTGTGCCAAGTTCATATCAGAATGAAGATAGATTTTTTGAAAACAGTACACAGAACCCTCACCACCTTGGTGGCATGGTTTGTTATTGTGTCTGCCCATCACTTTGGAAAATAACCATGGCTGTTTCATCTAGAGCTCTTGTATCTGTATTGAGATATAAATGGACAGGTCGAGATACACACAATTGTTGTTTCATGAGTAAAGATTCTACATCTGTGAATTGGAATTGTAGGAACTTTTTCAGAAGTCCTAGGGCAACCGAAGGTTTCTGGACTCAAAACCATAATAATCAGTCCTTTTTTTCCACTTGTTACAAGTGGCTTTGCTTACTACAAAGTCGAAAAGTTAGCACCAATCACACACCCTGCTACTTGACTCTCAGGGTAGCGAATGACTCTCAGTGTAGTGAAGTCGGGCAGTCCAAGACTGTCAAGGGGGGAGGTGTGGGGTAGAAATAACCTCGTTCAAAATATAATTGTCTAAGCAGTGCTTTTTGTAAAAAGGGAATACACTTTAATTTTCCACAAAAACAATACTGTACATAAAGACCATCAGAATGGACCCTCAGTTGTTTCTGGAGAATAATCACTGTGTCATGGAACCTCTCAGTATGGCCTAACTAGGTATATCTAAAGGTACTAGCGGGACAGACGAGCAAGGCACATTGTTCACTGGGGAATGGGACAGAGAGGAATGTTCTCTTTCCTCTCAAGCAAACCGCGTCCCTTTTTGTGTGGATGCTGTTCTCATGTGGTAAATGTCACAGACGTCTGCTACTTGCCCTTTACAATATTTTCAATTCGTACACAGTACCTGTTTTGAAGTCCCTGTGGACTAGGCTGGTATTGCTGGATGACGGAGATGCTATAATACCGCTTCCATCCAGTGTTGAACTGCAAGGAGAGGTCATTTTAGCTTTCCTTTGTACTGGCTGATGTTCTTGCTGTCCTCTGGCTCCAGTCACTAGTGCCCAGGTGTACGCTTTCTTTTGGGACATGGGAGGAGGTCTAGCACGGATTATGAGAGATAGTACTCCACTCCTAGCGATGAGAGATGTTTGATGCTCCTTCAGAGGTGTTTCCTTGGACCCAGTCTCAAATCTGCTATGCAAACAAAACTGAGATCCCATTGCAGTTTGCAGTGGTTACCCAGGGGGTGATAGAAGAGTAGCTGACTGTGGATGTGATCCACACACAGAGCCGAGGCTGTCAGAGTACCTCTAGGAAATGTATATTCTGCTAAACAAAGTCACGACACTAAGGGGCCGATTCTGATGCGGGTTGGAAAAGCTTCCCGACCGAATCGGTTGGGAAATGGTGTCCGACCCACTCGGATCGGGAAAGTCTGACCGGCGGAGTAGGATGCATCCGGATGCTTCCAGATACGATTTGGTTGAACTCCCATTGACTTCAATGGGAACATTTGTTCCTAACCGCATCAGAATTGGGCCCTCGGTCGGGAAGACACGTTCCCGATCCGATTTGGAAGGAGCAAATGCCATTAGGAGGCCTTCCTAACCGCATCAGAATCAGGCCCTCGGTCGGGAAGCTTTTCCAACCCGCATCAGAATCGGGCCCTTAGTTGTTAACACCCATTGGAGGTTCACCACTAATTGCACGTTGACTTTCCTGTTGTGATCACATTTTTTATTTTGAGCTCTATGAAGACTGTTGAGTAGTAAAATGTATTGCCATATTTCTGATTATCTATTTTATTTTCCTGCCTTTTGTTAGATAAGTTATTTCCTTGCAAGCAATAAATCACATGCTCTTGGAAAACTTGCCAATTGCTATCAAATTAGGGATGAAATGTCTTATTGTTGCAGTCAAATACCAGGAGAAATCATTTAAACTGTTCATGAAAACTGGCATCTCCGAGTTTAGAGTTTTGTACAAAGTTGTGCTTAGAACACATCTGAATTGCAGGCTCACACAACTAGGGACCATGCCATTCGTGATTCTAATGACTGCTTGGGAAAGAAACTTAGAAGTAAAACATATAGGGCTACATGCATCAAAATTGTAAATTGCGAATACCTAATTACGAATTCCTGAAAATCGCAATTAGGTAATCGCAATTTACAATGCATGAAACTCAAAGAGTTTCAGATAGCGAGTCCTAGGGGTTCGCAAATCGCACTACCTCATTAATATTAATGAGGTAGATCGCAATTTGCAACCCCTAAGAATCGCAAAAATCACGGGGATGGTGGCCTGCTGAGGTCAGCAGACCACCATGTACTTGATTGCTTTTAAATAAAGCAATCTTTTTTTTTGTAAAGCAGCCCGTTTTCCTTAAAGGAAAACGAGATGCTTTACAAAAAGTGAAATGAAAAGTTTTCTTTACATTTTTTAAGAGTAGGCAGTGGTCCGTGGGACCACTGCCTGCTCTTAAAAAACGCTGTAACAAATATTCATAAAGGGAAGGGGTCACTTGGGGAGCCCTTCCCATTTGCGAATCAGTTACCACCTACTTAAAGTAGGTGGTAAAATGCAAATGCTTTGCAACCGCATTTCAGTCGCAAAACATTCCTATATAGAGATGCGATTCGGTATTAGGAAGGGACGCCCTAAACACGCCCCTTCCTAATACCGAATCGCAAACCCATTTTGCGATTTGTTAACAGGTTACCGAATCGCAAAATAGGGTCTGAAAAGCATTTTTTGCATTCGCAAATGGGCCGATTCTGCGAATCGTCCCGTTTGCGAACGTAAATATGCTTGATGCATGTGCCCCATAGTCTTGACTGGAAAGGGACCTGTGAGTTGAAGAAGAGAAAGTATGTTTCTTGTTAGTGAGGCAGATGACTCTCTCTCTCTATGATTTATGAAATCTTACATCTCACATTAAAACTCTGATGGTGTCATGAATTTTCCTAAGAGGTAATTATGGTATATCTGTAATCAGATAAAGAGGATGATTACAATACACACCTATGATAGAAAAAAAAAATCACTCAAAGCTTGTGCAACATGCCCCTTTAATCCAGACCCACCTGAACTAAAATTCTGGGTAACACAATAAGCACAAAAACGAGATGTTAGTGCCATCATCAGTGATTTTCCCATTAGCAATCTGTAATTTGTGTGATGAAGATCTATAACAATCTGGGGTTGTATAAATTAATGCAGCATGACTACAATGGTCCTCCTTTACCCTGTGAAGTGTACTTTTTAAGACTGTCTAGTTACTTAATGGAAACATTGTGAGACTTTCAAATTCCTCAGAATCTCCTGCAGTAGAGGGAATGGCTGGTCGAATTTCAGTATCTTGTACTCTGAAGCCATGAAATTAAACATTATGGAATGCAACTTAACATTGCAGAGGAAAATAATAATTGAGCATGAAACCAATGCATACAATTTCAAAAAGTGGCTAACTCCTCAGTCTGAGTAGCATGGTAAAATGGCACAGTAGTAGTGCATTACCAAATACCAAAACCACAAGTAATTTGATCATTCCCGATGCTCCTACATGATCATACCTGTGTGTACATATGGCACCATAATTAAGTTATCAGGTTGGAGGGCTAATGGCTAAATATAACATAAACAGTGTTTGTGCATATTTTCACAATCAGTTACCTGACCAGTAGCTCTTGTTTCAGGCCTTGTATGCCACACACATCTTGCATTATCAGGAGAAAGAATGTCTGCAGTAAAAACATTGTTGGAAGTGGAACACCATGTGGCTTCTCCTGTCTGTAAAATCAAAAGCTCACTGTAAGAAATTGGATTATTGGTTCAGAGGGAGGAAGCCCCACTCGAACAACAACTGTAATCCTTGTCAGGTTGAACCACAAAAGTCACTAAATTGATCTGTGCTTAACCCTCTGGTAGCTTGGCACAAAGCTACCAGTAATAAAGTAAAAACACAAGACAAGAAAAATCCCACACCAATTTAAAAAAAGAAACAAATTGAGAAAAATGTCAGAATAAAATCAATCCAAAATGGCAAAAATCCAATTAGTAGAACAGGAGCTATCAATTTTTAAAGTTTTTAGTGAAATCTAGCGCCTAAATATCAAAGTGCTAACTGCAGGTATCTGGTCTCATGACATCAGAGCAAAGTCAAATGTTAAGGCCGACCTCAATGTAGTGCAGTCTGATACACAAGGTGGATTGGGCCCAGTCTTGGCTTGCCTTCGGACTTAGAACATTTTTTGAAGAAATGTCCAGGAGAAGGTGGGGTTCAGCAGGGCAAGGCAGAAGGCTGTGTCCGAGGAGGAGTCATTGTCACCAGGGAGCTCTGGGCAAGGTCTTGGTAAAGCCGTCGACAACTGAGGAAAAAAAGCTCTATAAGGGAGAAGCTGGGTTTCCAGGTAAAGGAGATTGTCGTCATCAATGAGGAGCCTGTCACCAATGAGCCTGGTGAAGATTTTTACCTTTGGACTTAGACAACTCTTTGGAAGTTGTGAACCACCAGCAGGACAAATCTGCAAGCCGTAGCCAAAGAGGGCTCCATGAGGCCAGATACCATCTCTCAGAAGTCCCACTGACCAGCATTTTCTGCTGTGGAGAAGAACATAGTTGGAGCTACAGTGAAGTCAGGCCGACCTTGGACAGATCATAGGCAGGTAAGTCCCAGTCTTCTGTTGGTTCTTCTGGCAAATTTTGGTGAAAAGTCTCCTAAACCACAACTTTTAGGGTTAGGCAGGAGCAGCACCTCCACACCACTTCCAATTGTCCAGGACCTGGTCACCACTTGGGGGGGGGGCTAGAACTCATTCCATCAGAGGCCATTTGCAGGGTTGAAGGGCTCTGGAACTTGCTATGTCCCTGTAGCTCACACAGGAGGCCAGCAAACTAGCCCTTGATGTCCTCTGGTAGTGACTCAAGAAGCAAGACAGGCCTCAAGAAGCAGGGCAGTCCTCTGGTAGCAGCAGGGCTGTCCTCTACAGAACAAGGCAGGCCTCAGGCAGCAGAGCAGTACTCTGGGGGTCCAGACAGACCTTCTGAAGTCATCCACAGGTCCAGGAGTGAAATAAAGAGATGTTCTGGGGGTCCAATATTTATAGCTGGTGCCAGCCTTTGAAGTGGGTGGACAACCTTGCTACCCCCACATCTGGTTCTGGAAAGCTCTTCTTTTCCCTGTCAAGACTGCAAGAATGCTGGGTTGACAAAATATAGTGTCATGTCCCTTTGAGTGTGCTGGAGGCCTCCCTTTGAAATGTAATTGGGGCAGGTAAGAGATACGCCCTCAGCAATCCAGGCAGTATGAGCCACATGCCTACACCCGATACCCTTTGTTTCACTATCTGGCAGGATTACACAAACCCCAATAGTAGAGCTATTCACAGTCATTTGATCCAGGACACTGGCAGCAGCACAAATTGGTTAGGGCAGGGAAATGCCAAATTTCTAAAAGTAAGTACATAGATAGCGAGTGCACTCCTTCCCTTGATTTTTAATATTTAAGTTTTTGCTTGAACTGCCAAATTAATGCGTGCAAAACAGCTCTGTGAATCGTCCCATCACAGTATATCTGAAGATTATGCCAAAGGGTGCTGCGGTTTGCGTACCCTGCTGCTGCACTGCTTGAATGACAAAAATGCTCCAAAGTGAACCCGATCTTCCAATATTAACCGAGTTAATCCATAGTACACCAGTCAGTTTGAAGATCATATATTAATCATATCTTTCCATGTTTATAGAATCAATCTGGAGACAGCACAATTAAACGGAATACTTTATTCACACATTTTCAAATGCCTTCTGTGGCCCATCCAGGCTTTTACATAAGCACGTGCGTTCAACCATATTTGTTAACAGGACTCTTTATGTGACCCAATGCATTTTGAACCGACTGGTTCTTCATCAGGAATTGCTGTAAAAAATTAGAAACATCGGCTTAGCCAACCACTCGCAAAACACTCCCACAGTATCCCAAATACTACTATCACCCCTTAAATCTACCCAAGTTTACCCTCCCAAAACCACTCCACATGAATACACGTGCTGTTTAGTGAAAAGTAAAAAGAACACTCTCAAAAACCCGTTTTTTCTCTTAAGTGTATTCCACTCACTCAAAACAAACTATGCCCGTTTACCTTATGAAAACCGTGACCAGTATTCAATCCTGCTCATGCTTCCCTTCGTGTTCCAAAAAACCTCTGACCACTCCCTCCCACTCAATCCTTCCTTAAAACCAGCTCAAACACCTGTACCCAATGAGGTTACGTGGTTACCAAATTCAAATGAAGCCCATGACATCATCTCTCTTGTAATTGCGCATTATGAAAGGAACTGGTTCCTCCTACAAATCCCATAATACACTACCCCGGAGTTTGAAAACAATAAACCCAACAAAATAAATTCCCTCGAATCGTGAAATCCTAAAAAGTATTCCGTTTAATTGTGCTGTCTCCAGATTGATTCTATAAACATGGAAAGATATGATTAATATATGATCTTCAAACTGACTGGTGTACTATGGATTAACTCGGTTAATATTGGAAGATCGGGTTCACTTTGGAGCATTTTTCTCATTCAAGCAGTGCAGCAGCAGGGTACTGCAAACCGCAGCACCCTTTGGCATAATCTTTCAAATTTCTAAAAGTGGCATTTTCAGAATTGTGACTTAAAATCTGACTTTACCATTAAAGAGGATTTTAAACTACAATTCATTTGAGTCTAAACATGATATTTCTACCTGCTCCCAATGAAAAGTTAGCACTTAATAAATGTATTAAGGATAACCCAATGTTATGCAATGGAAGAGATAGGCTTCACAGTAGCGAAAAACACATTTCGGAGTTTTTCACTATGAGGACATATGAAACTTAAAAACACATATCCTACTTTTTACATACAAAGCTCCCTACCCTATGGGCTTTAAGGGCCTACCCTGGGGGACTTATGTATATTATAAAGGAATGTTTATGTTTGGCAAAAAGGTTTATTTTGTCAGGTTGAAATGTCAGTTTAAATCTGCACTACAGGCTGGCCCTCTTAGTTGCTGATATATTTAATTACTGAAGAGAAACGTGTTTTTAGACAGGCACCACTCCATTATTGTAAGTAACATTCTGTTGTGTTCTACAAACTTTATCAATCTCATCCTTAGAAAGTGTTTAGTAACTTTGAGGCTGTCAGAGTGCCTAATACTAGTATTCATATTCTCCTCCCATTTTACATCAAAGATCCTATGCAGGATTTCAGCTGTGTCTCCTTTGTATGATGGTAGTGTAGTAACCAACGGGTTTAAGGAGGAGTCAATGTATTCGGAGATATTTTTGAACAAACTGCCTTGCGCTGCAATAATGGGCCATCCTGGTGGCGTATTTATGTTCTTATGAACCTTAGAAATAAGGAACAATGCAGGTATGTTGGGATGTGTCTGCTTCAAAAAGCTAAATTCATCCCAGCTCAGGAGACCCTGTTCTTTCTACACATTACGTAAGTTGGTAAATTCCTCCTTAACTAGTAAGTACTCTGACATGGAGTTCTTCCAGTAGCAGGCTTTATCATTAAGCTGTAGATAGTCCTCCCTCAATGACAGTTGTTTGTCCCATAGCACTACATTCCCTCCTTTATCAGAGGGCTTGACCACCACATTTTCCATACTTTTGAGTTTATTCACTGTATGACTAAGTGAAAAATTGCTGGCGTTTTTAAATCTCCTTTCAATAATAACATTAGGGGTGGGCGGAATTTGCGTAGTCGCGTTACGCAAAGTTCCGCGAAACGGTAAAAAATCTCTGCGAGCTACGCAGAATTCCGCGAGCATGCGGAATTGCTTGTTCCGCCTGTTCGCGATGCGTTTTTCCTGTTCGGGGACGCTGTTTGCGTGCTCGGGGGGAAATATCTCGTGAACTTGCCCATGCGCTCGCCAATTGGTGCGGCCATCTTGTTTCACTTGTCCCGCCCGCTCGCAATGCGTGTTTCCTGTTCGCGAACACGGATGTCCGATGGCGCATCCGAATGACGTGTTTGCGATCGCACACTCTCGCGGGATCGCGCGGCCGGCTACCAAAATCTCGTGGCGCACGGGAACGGATAGGAAACCTCGTCGGCGAACGCAGGGATCCCGGTAAGTTGCTCCCACGCGCACGAACACGCATTTTGAAAGCGCGAACAAGGAAAAAATTCCACTACGCCGCGGATCGCGGAATTTTTGGCAATTCCGCTTTCTCAGCGGAACGCAGAATTGCCAAAATTCCGCAAATTCCGCGAGCAGAGCGGAATTTACCGCCCAGGCCTAAATAACATGTAAACATTAATTTATTAACTTTTGAAATTGTCTTAAAACTAAAAATAACTTTAAACTAGTTTTATACATTAGTATAAATCTAATATTGAAGTATATATTACATTAAGGGGTCGATTCCGATTCGGGCCGGAAAAAGCACCGACCGACTCGGAGCCGGTATTAATTCCGACCGACACGTACCTGTGGCGCCCGACCCGCCAAGTACGATGCAAAGCGTGCAAAATCCGACCGACACGTACGGAACCCAAGCCGAACGACCGAGCCGCACGGAAAACAGCAATCCGGCCGGAAAAACACGCGAATCAAACCGACCGACACGCACCCGGAACAAATCCGACCGAAACGTACCAGCGAACTGCAAACCGCCAAGTACGATGCAAGGCGCGAAAACCACGACCGAGTCGTACGGAGGACAAGCCGTACGACCGACACGCATACAAAACTGCGAGCCGAAGTAACACAAAACATCGCGACCGACGCGTACGCAGCATAGAAAATAGCACGAACACAGCGTGAACGAAACGGAGAAGACCGTACGAGACAACTGCAGGGTCCGACTCGGTCACAAGAACGTTTCCAACATGCACAGAAAGTACTAATGGAAAATACACAAAAAAGGTCAAACAAGTAATTACAAAGCCAATAAATACTGGGGGGTGGGGACAGAGAACAAAGACACACCCACAACTCCACCCATATAAAGGACACAAATCCCAACCATGATCCTTTGCAAATCCTATTCACCTGCCAGCACTCAACAGACAGCAACCACACACCCACAGCTCATCCCTCACACAAGCCACACACCATCAGCACACCAACAAATAGCTACCTCACATACACCCAGCAAAACACACACTCACACACCTTCACCTGCACACCAACACACACATCACTCACCATCACCACCCATCACCATGCCCCCAAAGAAGAATCACAAGTTCCTAGATTGTGAATTGGAAGTCATGGTAGACGAGTTCCTCAGGGTAGAGCCACAGCTGTTTGGCGCAGCGGTCCAACAGACACCCATCGCCCAGAAAACAAAGATGTGGGAGAGGATCATCAACAGGGTGAACGCACAATCACCATGTCTGCGCACAAAGACTGACATCCAGAACAGGTGGTATGACGTGCGCAGGAGGGTACGGGAGCTGCTGAAGAAGGACTACCTCCTGAGCAAACACACCGGCAGTGGCCCTCCTGCCAAGCCAGTATACCTCAGGCCCTGGGAGGAGAAGGTGCGGGCCATCCTACCGCCAGTGAGCGTCTATGGACTAGAAAACATCCCAGAGCCTGGTGAGTACACAACAAATGTACACAATATTCTGCCACAATACACACACATATCACTGTCAAGGGGAGAGTCAAACCATGCACTCTTAGCAATTACACAGCAACCAGAACAGAATCATCCCAAAATGTGTATGTCAGTCAGATAAACACAACACATGCCATCTCAAAGTTACATTTAACCGTGTCATCACATGTACAAACACAACTACAACTACAGCTAGGCAGTGGCACAAATATAACTAACAAACACATCCAGACATGTAGCCACCACTACAACACCAACACACAGTGAAGACCACTGAAAGAAAGGAATTCTGTGTATGCTAGGCAAATCAGGGTAGCCAATAGCATCATGGGAGTCGTAGTCACAGATATTGCTCACCCCCACAACTGTCCCATCAACACCACCATGAACCATGCGCACATCACAGGGAGTGGAAAAGGACTCACAAGATGGCTGACACTGGCTACTGCTGTGGGGAGCACAAGGCCCTGCTGGCAACTGTGCAACAACCAACAGCAGGACACCACTGACTGACATCCTGAGAGACAACTTGCACTCCCTGCAATGGAAGCACGTTCCATGGTGGGATATCTGGCTGGGTGGGAAGGAGGACTCACAGCACTGACCATAGTCACAAGCACCTCCCCTCACACACCCCCTCAACACAAACTCCACATAACCCACCTGGGAGAATGCAATGCCTCACATCCTAACTCAAGATCCCACAAAGAACCACCACCCTGGGTTATGTTGTGTGAAGCACAGGGACACTCTTGGGACTTTTAGCCAAACAACTGCCAGGACAACACTCCCAGCCATCCTGTCAGCACAGGCAGCCCACCCCACAGGGAAGCAGAGTCAAAAGGAAGGAAGGAAGGGCATGCTGGGAAGGGGGGTGGAGGCAATAGCATGATGGGAGTTGTAGGCACAGATATTGCTCAGCCTCACAATTGGCCCATCAACACCACTCACAACGATGCTCACATCACAGGGAGTGGAAAAGGACTCACAAGATGGCTGGCACTGGCTACTGCTGTGGGGAGCACAAGGCCCTGCTGGCAACTGTGCAACAACCAACAGCAGGACACCACTGACTGACATCCTGAAAGACAACTTCCACTCCCTGCAATGCAAGCACGTTCCATGGTGGGATATCTGGCTGGGTGGGAAGGAGGACTCGCAGCACTGACCATAGTCACAAGCACCTCCCCTCACACACCCCCTCAACACAAACTCCACATAACCCACCTGGGAGAATGCAATGCCTCACATCCTAACTCAAGATCCCACAAAGAACCACCACCCTGGGTTATGTTGTGTGAAGCACAGGGACACTCTTGGGACTTTTAGCCAAACAACTGCCAGGACAACACTCCCAGCCATCCTGTCAGCACAGGCAGCCCACCCCACAGGGAAGCAGAGTCAAAAGGAAGGAAGGATGGGCATGCTGGGAAGGGGGTGGAGGCAATAGCATGATGGGAGTTGTAGGCACAGATATTGCTCAGCCTCACAATTGGCCCATCAACACCACTCACAACCATGCTCACATCACAGGGAGTGGAAAAGGACTCACAAGATGGCTGGCACTGGCTACTGCTGTGGGGAGCACAAGGCCCTGCTGGCAACTGTGCAACAACCAACAGCAGGACACCACTGACTGACATCTTGAAAGACAACTTTCACTCCCTGCAATGCAAGCACAGTCCATGGTGGGATATCTGGCTGGGTGGGAAGGAGGACTCACAGCACCGACCACAGTCACCAGCAGCTATTCACACCTCCCCCCTTAACACAAACTCCACACAACTCACCTGGGAGAATGCATTGCCTCACACACCAATAATCTATCCCACAAAGAACCACAACACTGGGTCATGCAGAGTGAAGCACAAGGACACACATGGGACCTGTAGCAGAACTAACCCCAGGATTACACTGTCAGCCATCTTGTCAGCACAGGCACACAACCCCAAAGGGAAGCAGAGTCAAAGGGAAGGAAGCATGGGCATGCTGGGAAGGGGGTGGAGGCAATAGCATGATGGGAGTCGTAGTCACAGCTCAACATCCCCCACCCACATGGCCCAGCAAGCTCACACTCACGCATGCACATCCCACAGAGAGTGGAAAGGCCCATCAAAGATGTCTGACACTGGTGCTGTGTTGTGGGGAGCACAAGGGCATGCTGGGAACTGCACACCAACCAACAGCAGGACACCACTGTCAGCCATCTTGCCATTGCTCTCACACCCACACACACTGAACTCCCCACAAAAGCAAGTAAGTATGGGAATGCTGGGAAGTGGGGTGGAGGCAATAGCATGATGGGAGTCATAGTCACAGACATAGCTCACCCCCACAACTGTCCCATCAACACCACCCTGAACCATGCTCACATCACAGGGAGTGGAAAACAACTGACAAGATGGCTGACACTGGCAACTGCTGTGGGGAGCACAAGGCCCCGCTGGCAACTGTGCAACAACCAACAGCAGGACACCACTGACTGACATCTTGAAAGACAACTTTCACTCCCTGCAATGCAAGCACAGTCCATGGTGGGATAACTGACTGGCTGGGTGGGAAGGAGGGTCGGCTGTCAACCAAATACAACCAATGCAGACCATGTTCACACCCCAACAAATACATAGAAATGCCCAAATAATGCAGGACAATGTGCTACACCAATATCAACCCCTGACTGTGACAACTTAGGACAATGCAATGTACAGGCCCGCACCCAGAGGCACAGTCACAACTGTCAGGTGTGTCAACCATTGATGCCTGCAGAAACATAACATACATTGTGTGTGTCTCCCAAAAACAGGTGATGATGGGGACACAGCAGCAGACGCTGAGGAGTCCCAGTCCCAGGCTCAAGAGGATACGGAGCTCACTGGTGTCGAACAGCCTCTGCCCTCCTCGGATGAAGAAGACCAACCTGGCACCTCCGGTGCAAGTCATCATGCAGCACCAGCAGGAGTACCAGCTGCAGCACCAGCAGGACCACCAGCTGCACCCCCTGCACCCACCCCTCCAACGACTGTCACCACAAATACCATCCCTGCCGACATGGACAGAACAAGGAGCACCACCAGCACAGGGACCCTGGACCAACGTGGGGCCATGGACACCACCACCACCACCAACCCCCAAGGGGGACCAGGGTCATCTGTGCATGCCACTGCACGCACTGCACATGTCGGCAGGGGTGGTGGGAGGGGTGGGAGACAGAGGTCGCTGCTTGCAGAGGTGTCTGGTGTGCATGATGACCCACAACTGGCACACATAGCCGATGCGTACCAGTCCAGCACCGGAGATCTCAGCCAGGTAGTGGGGCTCCTCAGGGACATCAAAGAGCAGCAGGCTGCCCATCATGCCCGCTTGGACTCACACATGTCCCGCGTGGAGTCCAAGTGGGACACACTGCAAGAGATGACGGCGATGCATAGGGACATATTACAATGCCTCCGCCAGATGACCAGCAACCAGTCTACACCTCCCTGTGTGCCAACAACATCTGGTGCCGGAACAACTGCAACTGCCACAGGGAGGGAGGATGACTCTGGCGGAGAGTCCCCTGCACCGCAGCAGCCTGCACTTGAGGGCCCCCCCAAAGAAGAGGGGTCGTCCGAGGAGGGGCAAGTGAGAGGCCGATGGCCATGTGCAACCCCCAGGAAGCCTGAACCTGTTCTGGATGATCACCTTTGTGCGCAAACTGTTCACCCTGTTGACAGCAACACAACTCCCACACATGACATGGGGAGTACAAGTTGGACCAATGTCTCAGACAACTGTTGCCCCGATACTGGGGATTTTGTCTACCAGGACTTTCAATTCATCTAGGAACTTCTGATTGCAATATAAATGTACAGCACTAACCATCCTGTGCACTATTCACACAAATGTATCACAATAAACACACTAATACACCATACTTGCCTCTGTTGTGATTCCAACGTGGGTGCTGTCATGAGGATGATGAACTGCAAAATTACACTGTGTATGCGAACTGCAACAGCAAGTACAACACAGGCATGTGAGTAATGGCAACGTGACACATATGAGGGAGACACACCACCAGGGCTACACAACACATACACACCTAGGCCATCTGACTCATTGCCTACACTGATGTTGCCAGGAAAGACGGTGCAATGCACAGACACCACACCTATTCCCAGTTGTAGTCAAGTAGCCCACAGGTGCAGTAAGCAAATGGCAGTCAAATGTGTGACCACAGACAACGCACATCACAAAGTGAAGCACAGGTTTATTACACAGTTGCAACATGTCGTAACCACTACAGATGCAAGGTAATCCCACCTGGCAGCGGACACACAGTCAACAACTGTAGAAGGAAGGAAGTCCATGGGTGTTGCGCACATCACCTGTAGGGACACAACAGCTACCACCCTGGAAGTGCAATCACGTCGTCGGTGGACACAGTTGACCAAACGAATCTGAAAGTACCCTGTGAAGGACAGAAATGACACACAGTCAAAAGCAATGGAGAACAGGACAGAACAGCAAAACTCATGCACAATACATGTTACAAGATACCCACCCAGAACCAAGTTAGCATGTCAACACTGTTGGGGAGTACAGACTACCTGTAAGCACACATCGCTACACACATCCAGTCAAGTAGCCCATGGACACACTCTAACAGCACCAGAGCACCACCCACACATATCATGCTAACTCACATCATTGACATGACACCTCAGGATACTCACATTCAGCTAAAGAAGTTGGTGATGAGCTGTGTGCGGACATCACCATCATCATCATCATCACTGGCATCGTGGTCCAGGCCAGGATCCTCCACAGGTGGCGGATGTTGGTCATTGTCATCCTGGATGAGAGGCAACTCCTTCCGCACTGCCAGGTTGTGGAGCATGCAGCAGACGATGATAATCTTGCACACCTTCGCTGGGGCATATGGGAGGGACCCTCCTGTCTTGTCGAGGCAGCGGAAGCGGCTCTTCAGGAGACCAAATGTCCGCTCAATCACTCTCCTGGTCCGACCATGTACCTCATTGTAGTGCATCTGGGCTGGTGTCACAGGGTTCCTGAGGGGTATCAGCAACCATGGCATGTTGGGGTATCCCGAGTCACCTACGGACAGACAAGTGCACATTAGCTGACTTGGAAAAGTGGGCGGAATACTACAGATCAGATCACACACAATGGCACAAAGTCAGTACACACCGACAAGCCAGCCACGCTGGTTCTGCATCTGTGCCATCATCCTGGGGATGCGACTACTCCTCATCACAAAGGCATCGTGTGCTGAACCAGGGAAACGGGCACACACGTGTGTGATGGTCATATCTGCAAGACACACCACCAGTGCATTGACCGAGTGGTAGTGTTTGCGGTTCATGTGCCTGTGGTGGTACCAAAGCCACATGTGTCCCATCAATGGAGCCAATGACATGCGGCATCCTCCCCAGGGCATAGAAGTCACTCTTCACGTCAGTGAGTCGTTGCAGTCTAGGGAAATAGATGTACCGGTTCAGGTATAGCAACATTGCATCCAAAACATCGCGGAGCACACGGCTGAACATGGTCTGTGACATCCCACCAGCAGTCGCCACAGTGTGTTGAAAGGTACCGGTGGCAAAGAAGTGTAGGGCTGCCATCACCTTCACCTTGGGGGTCAGCGCTGTAGGATAAGGCCGGCCAGGCTGCAAATGTGGGGCCAACTGCACTGCCAAATCCTCAATCAGCTGCCTGGTGAAGCGGTACCGTCGGATGCTGTCCCGTTCCACCATCGTTGCCAGGTCTGGGAATGGTCTATGGACAGCAGGAGCCCTGCAGTGCAGAAGAGAAGAAAGCAAGATTGTCAGTCACCCCACATATGCGGCATTGAACACACTCAATATCACATCATACATCATTATGAGGCACAACTACATGAAGTGTGCAGTTCCGTGAGGACATGTATGGTACATACATGGCCAACATCTGTCATCACGGTTCAACAAGTGGCATCAATTAGTCCCAGGTTGGCCCATTGGATATCATGAGGCCGTGTCACAGTTCCCATCTCCTGCTGCCATGTTACAATCACCCCCCACAGTGACATGTGAGGACAGATGTGCCCCAGGCATCACAGCTCAACGACAGGTACATTCCCAGGGACCCTGTATTGCCACATGGACACTGGCATTACATGGAGTATCATGTATAGGCCTGGGGGGTAAATTCCGTTCCGCTCACGGAATTTGCGGAATTTGGGTAATTTCGCGTTCCGCGGAGAACGCGGAATTGCCAAAAATACCGCGATTTGCGGCTTCGCTGAATTTTTTGCTTGTTTGCGCTTTCAAAATGCGTGTTCGCGAGATATTTCTCCCCGAGCACGCAAACCGCGTTCGCGAACAGGAAAAAAGCATCGCGAACGGGCGGAACAAGCAATTCCGCGTGTTCGCGGAACTTTTGCGTGCTCGCGGAGATTTTTTACCGTTTCGCGGAGCTTTGCGTAGCGCGACTACACAAATTCCGCCCACCCCTAATCTTGTATACACCACAGCAAAACAACCATGACCCCCACAGGTAGTGGTTCCACTTGCCTCTGCAGGACAGACATGGACGTCTGTGACACACACACGCACAACATCAAAGTCCATGCACAAACAACGTGGATGTGGAGACTGTCTCCCATTGTGCACATGAAATCAGAGACATTGTAAACACTACATGCACACAGACTGTGGAGGACCATCACTATTGTGCCACTGGGTCACCCTGGCTCAAACATACCGTCCCACATGGGACTCACGGGGTATGTGACATGACATACACATACACCACCGTGAAATGTGAGCATGGCACATGCTCAGATATGAACAGTTGCACATCACAGTGGTCATGTACACGTAACACCCAGGATCCTGTCCCCATGAACATGTGCACAGCCTGGGGGTGGCTGCCCCCAGGTGACACCCACAGGACAACATGTACACCAACATACACACAATAGGAAATGCAGCCTTACATGCCTTATGATACAGTTTGGACAGGCTGTGGTGTTGTAGGTGTGCCGCTCACTCCCTGGGAGCTATTTGTGGCTGGCATATGTTCATCTGAGACAGGCATGGTGACATATGCCAGTCACTTGTACAGGGATGTGTTGAGCAGCAATGGACCGATCGGTGCACCCGGCCGGCCCATTGCAATCAATGTGTGCGGGTACGCGTTGTACCCCTGTATGCGTTGAACAGCAATGGACCGATCGGTGCACCCGGCCGGCCCATTGCATTCAATGTCGCGGGTACGCGTTGTACCCTGTACGCGTTGAACAGCAATGGACCGATCGGTGCCCCCGGCCGGCCCATTGCATTCAATGTGTGCGAGTACGCGTTGTACCCCTGTACGCGTTGAACAGCAATGGACCGATCGGTGCCCCGGCCGGCCCATTGCATTCAATGTGTGCGGGTACGCGTTGTACCCCTGTACGCGTTGAACAGCAATGGACCGATCGGTGCCCCGGCCGGCCCATTGCATTCAATGTGTGCAGGTACGCGTTGTACACCTGTACGCGTTGAACAGCAATGGACCGATCGGTGCCCCGGCCGGCCCATTGCATTCAATGTGTGCGGGTACGCGTTGTACCCCTGTACGCGTTGAACAGCAATGGACCGATCGGTGCCCCCGGCCGGCCCATTGCATTCAATGTGTGCGGGTACGCGTTGTACCCCTGTACGCGTTGAACAGCAATGGACCGATCGGTGCCCCCGGCCGGCCCATTGCATTCAATGTGTGCGGGTACGCGTTGTACCCCTGTACGCGTTGAACAGCAATGGACCGATCGGTGCCCCCGGCCGGCCCATTGCATTCAATGTGTGCGGGTACGCGTTCTACCCCTGTACGCGTTGAACAGCAATGGACCGATCGGTGCCCCCGGCCGGCCCATTGCATTCAATGTGTGCGGGTACGCGTTGTACCCCTGTACGCGTTGAAAGCAATGGACCGATCGGTGCCCCCTGCCGGCCCATTGCATTCAATGTGTGCGGGTACGCGTTGTACCCCTGTATGCGTTGAACAGCAATGGACCGATCGGTGCGCACCCATTGTCAATGGCCTAGCCTGGCAACGGACGCGTTTTCAAAATTCGAACGAGTCGGTTGCTGTAAATTCAGTTGGTCACCCACAACAATGTTGCAAAATCATGTATGTCATGAAGTTGAAGATTTGAAGGATGCTGTGGGCGTGTATTGGTGCTGCTATTCCATGGATTGGCCAGATTCAGAAGATGCAAACGACTTGGACCTATCACTTTGGACACATGGGACAGTATCTGCCTCTGCAGCACACATATATTGCTGGCTGTTCCCCTGAGAGCTCACTTGCCTGCACTACATGCTCCAGGACGACATCTGCCACTGCACTGCTGCTGTCTCTGCCCCCTCTGGACCCTGCAATGGCACGTACTGTGGAGAGAGCCCCAGCCTTCAGCCTTGAGGAGAACCAGGCCCTGCTGGACAGCCTACTTCCACAGTACAGCAAGCTGTATGGGACACCAGGGGAGCAGGTGAGTGTTCTGTGCACTGCCTTTCTGAATGTGCATTTTGTCTGACTAGCAAGGCTGAAAGTCTGCATGCCACTGGCTAGCAGGCTCACTGAGTAGTTGTCACCCCCCATAGTGTGTAGTGACATGCACTGGACAGGTATGGTGCAGTGACAGTGCATTTGAACAAGGTTTTACTTCCCATGCAATGATACCATGTAGTGACTTCTGGCAAACTGTCCATGGGCAGCGTTGCACTGCCTGTGTACATCATGTGCCCCTGTGATTGAGACATGTATATACAACTGTGTCATGCACGGATATGTTGCATGTGTAGTAATGGCCTTTTCACTTTGTCATCCTGACAGGTTAATGCCCATCGGAAGCAGGAGATCTGGAAGGACATCGTCCGGGCTGTCCGGTCCGTGGGGGTCTACAAGCGCCGGATCCGCAACTGCCAGAAGAGGTGGCAGGACCTTCGGGGCTGGACCCGGAGGATTGCACGGGTCCAGCTGAAGCTGTTGCCTCCTCGCAGGAGGGGCGGAACACGGACCCTGACCCCCCACATGCTCCAGATCCTGGCGGTGGTGTTTCCAGACCTGGATGGGCAGCTGAAGGCCAGACAGCAGCAAGGAGGGGGTGAGTCAAAGACTGCACTGTGAACTCTGTATTACATGCTATGTGCCCTCCTCTGGCCTGGTTAAACTGCCACAGTACAGCAGTCATGTTGTCCAGGAGCCATGTCCCTCTATTGTGCACTGCCCACTCCTCATCTGATACCCAGGTGTGGCCCTTACAGTCAGGGAATTGTGTCACTTGGGACTGTGTCCTAGCAGTTTGCCTCACTCAAGGTGGGGGACAGCATCTGTTTCCCTAACTCTGTTGTGGGCAACATGGGTGGGTCCATTGTTCACACAATGCCTGTGTTCGGACATGTAATCTGCGTGTTGCTTTGATATGCGGTCCACTTGCTGAGCTGAGCCACCACATGTGCCTGGGGTATCTGGCACACACCCATGCAGCGGGTGGGAACAATGTTTGGGCCCCAGGAGTGTGCAGATTACGTGTGTGACACATACATAGCCAGCTATCCACTGTCCAGGGCTCATCCCTCATTCATGTGGGGCAGGACAGTCATGCCTACTCCGGCCCATCCAATACACCTGTACTCCCACTCCCGTGTATCAGCTGACACGTTGTGCACAGTGATTTGACCCCTCAGGTGTCTGCCTCTATGTCAGTGTGCTGTGGATTTGTTGCCAGGACTGCTGGGGTGTTTCTCGGTTGGGGCTCAGCATGCCACTGGAGATGTGACCATAGGAGACGATACTTGTGTGTCACATAGGTGTTTGATCAGCTGCCCGTGCAGACTGGGGTATGCGAATGTGAAGTTCAGGCAGCTGTTTCCCATTCACAGCAGATTGTGAGGGGCTCAGGTTCAGAGGGTAGTGTCACAGGTCTCCCATATGTCCAATCGGTATGACCTGGACAGATGAGGGTTCAGATGATGTGTTGTGTGGGGGATGTACATGTGCACTTGTGCAGCTCCAGGACTTGAATTCCCCATTACCTACTATTGTGACACAGTGCAGAGTGTTGTTGTCTGGCTGCCAAGTCATACATCACTGAGACAGTGATGTATGACTTAGCAGTCATGCCTCTGCCATGACATGTGTCTACTTATTGGTGATCCTGCAGGGGAGTGACATGTGCTACATGCACACCATTGTGGCGATGGCTATCAGGACATGGGTGCATCATGGTGTCTGTCGCTGGTATGCATCACATGCATTTCCTATTTGACTCTGGGCATCCCTTTCATCCGGAAACCTGTACTGACTCAGTGGCAAGAGTTGTGATGTGTACATGTCCACATGCTACACCGTGTCCTCTGCACTGTCCAACTACTGTGTAGGTGGTGCATGTGTCCACACTGGGGTGTTGCTATCCAACAGACACCAGACAGATGGGTGCAAGGCCATGTGGGATGTGAGTGCCATGGTTGGCATCAGACTGACAATTGGCTTCTCCTGTTCAGTTAGGGCACTTTTAGCAATGTTCAACTAATGATGCCAGGGCTTGCTCTGTAATGTGCTGTGCTCACAGTGGTGTGTGCGTTTGGTGCAGGTGACTGATGTCTGTCTGTTTCCCCATTGATTGCAGATACATCCACGGCCACAGAAGGGGACAGCTCCATGGACCAGGAGGAGCCGGAGAGCCAGACTGGGTCAACAGCCGAGGAGTGGTCGGAGGGACCCAGTGGCACGGAGGGCGAGGGGAGCCACACCGAGGAGTCCTCAGCACCATCCACCTCAGCTGAGGACCACAGCGTCTCAGAGGATGACTCCCTTATGGAGGCGGGTGTCAGCAGCCACCACACCCCAGCTAGTGTTGCTGTTCCCGCCACCACCAGCACCACCACCGCCCTCCCATCGGCTCCCATTCCCCAGGTCCGTGGAGGCTCCCATGTTCGGGAGCGTGTCTCCTTCGGGCCAGGCACCGCACCCCCTGCCCCTGTGTCCCCTGCTGCCCTTAGTGAGGAGTCTGTGTACCTCCTTCGCCAGCTCCATGTAGGGCAGACAGCCATGCTGAGTGTCCTCCATGCACACACCACTCTGTTGACTCAGCTGGTGTCGTTAATGGAGGGCATCTCATCGGGCATGTCTGACCTACAGAGGGGCAATCGGTCCATCGACTCCTCCCTGACGGCAGCAGTGTCCCTCCTCAGACAGTCCCTCACCCCTCCTGCCTCTGCTCCATCCACACTCTCCAGCACCTTACCCGTCCCAAGCACACACACACCGGCACAGGCACACACCAGCACACACACGTCCAGCACACAGACACACACGCCACAAACAAAACGCACACGCACGCACAGTCAGGGGACTGAAACCAGACTCACAGGGGATGGGGCCCTAGAACACACACACGCATCCACAAGCACTGCGCAGTCCTCAGTTGCCTCTCCCTCCAAAGCCCCCTCCCTTGCCTCACCTGCAACCCCAAAGTCACAGCGGCTCTTCCTCTGTGACCTCGGCCTCATCCCCTACGATCCAGCTGCTCCAGCATCCAGGGGGAAGAGGAAGCCCACCCACACGGAGCAGAGTGCCCCTCGCCCCCGGACACCCTCCCCCAGGCGCAGACAGACTGAGGCCCCCACCCGCAAGTCCCCCCGGAGTGGTAAGAGCAAGACCCTGCCGCCGCCCTGCAGCTCAGGCACCAGGTCTCCTTCCGCCATCCCTCAGGCCCCCACTCCACAGGTGCCCCCACCACACCCTGCCCCAGGTTCCCCCACCCACAGATATACCATCCCCAAGAGGATCAGGCCTTCTCCCCCTGCCACTTGCTCTCCCGGCACCACACTCCCCGCTGCGCTTGTCTGTGCCACTGATGTGGTGAGGGTGTCCTCCCCCTCTGTCCAGCTCACCTTGCCTGTTCCCCATTCTCCTCCCCTGGAGGTAGGCACTGCAGTGGAGTCCACTACCACCCTGTCTGACTTGGGCACTGCAGTGGCGGACCTGTCCACTCCATCTGCAGGGTCCACTGCAGTCGTGCCGGCACCCACAACATCTGAGCCATGCCCCCCAGTTGTGCCGGCAAACACCATGTCAGACACCTCCACTGCAGTTGTCAGTGGCTCTCCAGCACCCACCACCCCTTCCCTGCCTCCTCCTGGTGAGCCCTGATCCTGTCCCTGCGGTGCCTGGCCTGCCCCCGGTTGCCCCTCCTAGTGGATTGTCCCTGGTTTTGTGCAGTGCAGGCATGCGTAGGGTGGCATCTGCCACTGTCACCCTGTATTGACTTACTTGATGGACTGGCCATTGGCCTTTGTTGGAGAATTACTGTTCTCTGAGTTTTTGGACACACATATGCTGAATAAAGCAACTTTCTGTTCTCTAATGCTATTACTTCTGATGTACATGATGTTGATGATGCTGACCATGCCCTTGCAGCAGGGATGATGATCTTTGGTCTCATGACAATGAAGTGTCACTGGGCAGGGCCCCATGTGGTCCAGAGGGACAGTGTCCTATCCTGTGGTGTATCCATGTCATCCTTAACAGCATCTGTGGGTGTCATGTTTACAATATTTGGCAATGGAATTTCCTAGTTACATTAGCAATGTCACATCTGTGGCTTCCATCCCTGCACATCTGTAGTGCTTGCCATTGTTCAATTCGTCTACTTCCCTGACCGTGTGGCCATCTCCAGTGGACATGCAGGTTTGGGCAGCAATGGGGAAGGACTCATCTGTGATGTCAGTACAACTTGCTGTACATGTGTGTTGGATCTGTGCTGATGATTTCGTTGACACTCCCATGACCAGGCTGATGTGATGGGAGCCTTGATTTGGTACTAATTGTTTACTGTGTGACAAAGTGTTGTGCTGACATGATGGAGCCCTACTGATGCGACATATGGCACAGCTTTCCTCACACAGGAGTGGAGTCCCCTCATGGCAGTGTGTGCTCCTGTGACATTGCCTGCGCCCAAGGTGTGTGTTGTATGAGCATGTCTGTGTGTTCACTTCCATTTTGCTATGCGTGCTGGGATCCCTAGTGATGTTCCTGTTTGTGATGCTTGCTGAGTTGAGCTATGTTCCCCCAAAGTCTACTCCCTGGGTTCTCTGTGATGTGGGTGCATGGCACATTACTAGTCATCAGGGTGTCACCCATAGGTGTGTTTGCTGTCAGGGCTGAGTTTGTGGGCAGGCGCTGATGGGTCACAGTTAGGATTCCCCTTAGCACTTGTTGTTTACTCCTGTAATGTGATTTCCGGTTTGTGTTAGCTTTCATTGTTTGTGACACGTTGTGTGTGTGACTGCTGGCACTCCTCAGGGTCAGGGCTGCAATGTTGGTAGTTGTCCATGTGTGTTCTTTGTGGGTGACCTTGGCTTCTTCATTGGTGTGTGACTGTGGCTGGGATCCCATTGGTTGGTGTGGTGTTGCCGTCATGTCCATGTACGGCGTAGTGTGCAGTGTGTCAGACATTTAGGAGTCTTGTTGAGTGGCCATGTGTGCTGTGTTTCTGCACCTTGCTTCCCACCCACCCCCTGGGATTGTCATGGGTGCATGCGCAATGTCACCTGTGCATGTGAGCTTCACTGCAGCACATTGTTGGTGGTCGAGGTGTGTGTTGTTTAGTGTGTGCAGATGAGAGTTGTTGCCCGGCAAGACCCCTGCCTCCATGTTGGCCTTGGCTTACTGGCCATGCTGATTGATTTGTGCTTGTGTGGGTGTGCTGGTGATTCTTTGCTCAGGATACATGACTGTGGTTCACAGTGTGAACGACATCTGGCTTTGTCATCACAGTGGTATTGTAATGCAGCCCAGGGTCACCACATTGTGTGGGCCCTGGGGGTGGTGCTTTGGTGCCTCGGTGTCTTACTGTGTGGGTTGCTGTTCCTACATGCTTGTGTGACATGTGTGATTTGTGCTCCCTCTCATCTGACAATGCCTGATTGCCCACATAGGGGAATTGGATCCCTGAGTTACCTTTGTGTGGCACTCTATGCACATCTGTGTGTTTGGTCTTCAGGCCTCCTCATGTGTTGTGTGGTTGCCTGGGGACACTGGTCCCCCCCCTCACCTGTTGTGTTTGATGTGCAGTGTGTGTCTGCCTGTTTGTGTTTGTGCATCAGCGCCACTGCATTGGCATATTCATGGTGTACCATTATCTGTATGTTGTTTGGTGTGTTTGCCCTGCTGTCCCTGGGACTCCTAGGTCATCAGTCAACACAATGATCATTGTTTATGTGTCCCATTGCTGCCATGGTATGGTATCTGTTCACCTGCCATCTGTAGTCTACACAGGGTATCTGCATTGGTGTGTCCATTGGTGCAAATATGTGGGTCTGCATTGTGATGGTCACTTCTGTCATTGTGTCATTGATGTATGTTGACGGTGTCAGACACCATGGGTGATGTTTGTATGCAGCTGGCCAGAGGTATGTCTTATTTGCACTGCACTGTTTGCCTCCCCAAATCTATGTTGCAATGGGACACCTGCACTACTTTGCCACAGTTCTGTTTGTTGTTCTGTGACCAGGATTTGTCCATGCAGTTTGCCAGTTGCAGCTTCTACTTTGTTCACACTTACATTTTGGTCACTGTGATGATGGGGATTTGGACCCCATTGCCACAATGGTCAAGATGTGCTTCAGCTCAGGACCCCACACTTACATTTTGGTCACTGTGATGATGGGGGTTTGGACCCCATTGCCACAATGGTCAAGATGTGCTTCAGCTCAGGACCCCACACTTACATTTTGGTCACTGTGATGATGGGGGTTTGGATCCCATTGCCACAATGGTCAAGATGTGCTTCAGCTCAGGACCCCACACTTACATTTTGGGCACTGTGATGATGGGGATTTGGACCCCATTGCCACAATGGTCAAGATGTGCTTCAGCTCAGGACCCCACACTTACATTTTGGTCACTGTGATGATGGGGGTTTGGACCCCATTGCCACAATGGTCAAGATGTGCTTCAGCTCAGGACCCCACACTTACATTTTGGGCACTGTGATGATGGGGATTTGGACCCCATTGCCACAATGGTCATGGCCTGCTTGCATTGTGGGGGCCACACACATTTATGTGTGGCACATGTGATAGGGTGTCACATTGTATGTTGATGATCATGTTCTGTGTCGTAGGCATTTGACACAGTCTACACACGCTTGTCATGGTGTTGGGAGGATGTCTTAATGTTGCATTCTTTATGTTGGTGTGTGCTTGTTGCGACATGTATTAGCCATCCTGTGAGTGGAGTTGTTAGTGGTAGGCATCCAGCCCCCCCTGGGTAAGGGTGGTAGTAGTGGTTGGCATCCAGCCCCCCCTGGGTAAGGGTGGTAGTAGTGGTAGGCATCCAGCCCCCCCTGGGTAAGGGTGGTAGTAGTGGTAGGCATCCAGCCCCCCCTGGGTAAGGGTGGTAGTAGTGGTGGGCATCTGGCACCCCCATGGCTAAGGGTGGTAGTAGTGGTAGGCATCCAGCCCCCTGGCTAAGGGTGGTAGTAGTGGTAGGCATCCAGCCCCCTGGCTAAGGGTGGTAGTAGTGGTAGGCATCTGGCACCCCTGGGTAAGGGTGGTAGTAGTGGTGGGCATCCAGCCCCCTGGGTAAGGGTGGTAGTAGTGGTTGGCATCCAGCCCCCCTGGGTAAGGGTGGTAGTAGTGGTAGGCATCCAGCCCCCTGGGTAAGGGTGGTAGTAGTGGTAGGCATCCAGCCCCCTGGGTAAGGGTGGTAGTAGTGGTGGGCATCTGGCACCCCCATGGCTAAGGGTGGTAGTAGTGGTGGGCATCCAGCCCCCTGGCTAAGGGTGGTAGTAGTGGTAGGCATCCAGCCCCCTGGCTAAGGGTGGTAGTAGTGGTAGGCATCCAGCCCTCCCTGGGTAAGGGTGGTAGTAGTGGTAGGCATCCAGCCCCTGGCTAAGGGTGGTAGTAGTGGTGGGCATCCAGCCCCCTGGGTAAGGGTGGTAGTAGTGGTAGGCATCCAGCCCCCTGGGTAAGGGTGGTAGTAGTGGTGGGCATCTGGCACCCCCATGGCTAAGGGTGGTAGTAGTGGTAGGCATCCAGCCCCTGGCTAAGGGTGGTAGTAGTGGTAGGCATCCAGCCCCCTGGGTAGGGGTGGTAGTGGTGGTGCGCATCCAGGCCCCTGTGTGCATATGTGGCATTGGTGATGGGCATCCCGCCCCTATGGTGCTGCTGTTGCTGGTGTAAGTAAATTCTGCATCCCTCTGTGTGTGTGTGATGTGTCGTGTACGTGTTGTATGTTTTTTGGTTGGTGTCTGACTTACCTTCTGCGCCGTACGCGTCCGTGCCTGTTCCGGTAGTAAATGTAGAATAATGGTAGGATCGGAACGAAGGGATTCATGGTTGGTTCATCTCGTTCGTCTTTCTCGTTGCTTCGCCTCGTCCTCGTTGCTGGCGTGTTCGCCTCGTAGCCGTGGATCGTGTTGTGGCGCGAATCGGAGCTTATGTGCGCCTCTCCCGGAAGCTTTGACGTGCCGGACGTAGCGACGGGTTCGGCGCGTACGGAAAGCGCATCGTACTTGTCCGGCCGGACGGGCTGCATTTTCCCTTCCGTGCGACTCGATTCGGCGTTTCCGGATTCGCCTCGGTCGGAGAACAGGACCTGGATTGGGTGAGTACGACTCGGCCGGATTCTATGCTGTTGTGCGCATCGTACTTGCTCGTTCGGAATGATGTGCGGATCGGTCGGAAACAGGCATTCGCATTGGCTTTTTCCCGACCGAATGGTATTGGGTGCGCCTCCGACCGAGATCGGAATCGGCCCCTAAATCTGTGTAAACATATTCATATGTTTAACGAAAGATTTAGAATGTTAACTTTTTTCTATTAAACAGCAAACCATAATGAGAACATGTTTAACACTTAATAAATACATAATTTGAACTTCTTAAACCATTGTAAATTATTTTTGAAAAGATGTAACAAAATTGAATAATTATAAAATGTCAAAAAACATAACAAAATAGATTGTAATATAAAAACACAAAATAACTATACAAAATTAAATTAAATAAAAAAGACATACTGTTAAATATGCTCTACATATCTTAAACAAATTACAAAACAATCTAATAAATAAACTCAAATGCACTATTCTAACTACAATCCTACAACTATTGAGGGGTGTATCAGATTTACTATTCTAACTACAATTTAACAAACATAGGGGAAGTTACAAACATTACTATTCTAACTCCAATCTAACAAACATTGGGGAAGTTCATTCATTGGGTTGAAGGTGTCAGATGCAATATTGTAACTACAGTCAAACAAATATTGGAGAAAGAATATCCATTAGAGCAGGGCAGGTTCAATACACACAAGAAACATCTACATGGCCCCGCTCGCACGCATCGCCAGATCAACATCTACATGGCCCCGCTCGCACGCATCGCCAGACAACACGACCTCAACATTATCTCCTACGCCGACGACACTCAACTGATCCTCTCCCTCACCAAGGACCCCTCGCCGCCAAAGCCAAACTCCATGAAGGAATGAAGGCCGTCGCCGATTGGATGAAGATCAGCCGACTAAAGCTGAACACGGACAAAACGGAGGTCCTCATCCTCGGCTCCAACACCTCAGCCTGGGTCGACTCCTGGTGGCCAACGACGCTGGGAGCAGCCCCGACACCCACCGACCACGCACGCAACCTGGGAGTCATCCTCGACTCAACGCTCTCCATGACCAAGCAAGTCAACGCAGTCTCCTCCTCCTGCTTCAACACCCTCCGCATGCTTCGCAAGATCTACAGGTGGATCCCGACAGACACAAGAAGAACAGTCACCCAGGCCCTCGTCAGTAGCAGACTGGACTATGGGAACGCCCTACGCGGGAGCCCCGGCCAAGCTCATCAAGCGACTGCAACGCATACAAAACGCCTCTGCACGACTGATCCTCGACGTACCACGCCATAGCCACATCACCCCCACTTGAGGAACCTGCACTGGCTCCCCGTCGACAGGAGGATCACCTTCAAACTCCTCACCCACGCACACAAGGCACTCCACAAAACTGGCCCAGCCTACCTCAACAGACGGCTCTTCTTCTACGTCCCCAACCGCCAGCTCCGCTCCGCCGACCTCTCCCTCGCCACCGTCCCCCGCATTCGAAGAACAACCACCGGCGGCAGATCCTTCTCACACCTCGCCGCCAAGACCTGGAACACCCTTCCACTAAGCCTACGAAAGACCCAAGACCTGCTGACCTTCAGGAGGCTACTCAAGACCTGGCTGTTCGACCAGTAGCAGCATCCCCCCCCTTCCCTCTCCCCAGCGCCTTGAGACCCTCGTGGGTAATTAGTGCGCTTTTCAAATTCTGTGATTGATTGATTGAAGAAAAAAACACATTTAACACGATCTATGTATTTAAATAAAAACTTTAAAAATCTAAATTGTACGTATAAAACATAGTTTAAAATCATTATCAAAATAATATAACCCATTTAGAAATAAGTCAAAATGTTAAAACATAATATAACCCATTCACAAATAAGTCAAAATGTTAAAAAATATTCCTCTTATTATAATTGTATGCTTGATCCTTAGTAGCTGCTGATTCTTGTTGGAGTGTTGTGAGCCATGGCAAAAAGGGAAATCCAGAGCCGACTTAAAAGGATGCACAGCTGGGTACATGTAAGCACTGTAGACAATGTGAATGTGATTACATTTGGATGGCATTCATTTATTTCATGAGAACGTGCACTGCCATTTCTCAGGCAAGCTTGGAAGCTGTTCATCAAGCACTTGTACTGCTTACATAAATGTCTTTACCAATAAGGTGACTTGCATAACATAACAACTAAAGACATTCTTCTATGTTGGGGAGGGGTCATAATCACCAAATCGGCATACCCTTTGAGGGAATGCAAAGTTTCCATGGCGTGTGGCATACAGCTGTTTTTTCGGATCAAGGAACCTGGGTATCAGACATAGCAACTGACAAAGTTATTGATGGTGTGCTGCATTTTTTTTGTGCTACACATGCTCCCTGGCCCTAGGAGAAACTAAAGGTATGTGGGAGCAATCCAGCCAATACCGACCACTGTATGGAAACTTACAATATAACAAACCTGTATGCGAGTCCATGAAATACATTGAGCCTGTCACCTAAATGTATTAGTGTGTTTATGACCTGGGACAACATTTTTGGAATTGTTGGCTGTGTCAACCTTTGTGCTGTGCCCAATGCATGCTGGTCAGAGCCAATTGCAAAAAACCAGTTCTTCAAACAACTTGACACACGGCGGCAGTCTGTATCTCAATGTCTGACTCTTTTCATCATCAATATAGACCGAAAGTGGTGCACGGTCTCCATGTCAAGCCCATAATTTGTGAAGATCTGAGACTCTGACATGTTCAATGGATTGGTCTTTGTACTGGGAATCATGGCACTTCTCATCCGTTATGGGACTGTTCTTGACCTTGAACTGTGCAGACCTATACTCTTCCTCCAGCAACATTGCATTTTATGCAATGTGGATTACTATTAAAAGTACAATTAAATGCCTGACTATGAACGGGACCATGTAGGTGCTAGTGTGTGTGTGTAAGGATAGCACTCATAGTCCTGTGTGGTTGGTTCAACTCACTGGTGAGTAGGTTGTGTTCAGGTTTTGCGTAATGTGGTCATCACATTACTGTTGTTCATTGAAGAGTTTGAAGCATTTTTGCTGGAGGGGACTGAATTGTTGTGTTCATTTATTTGTCTTATAAAGCTCACACAGAGTATAGGGAAGCAACGTGCTCAGGAACGAAACAGCTGTGGCAAGTGGGGGCACAACAGGTGTTTGGACGAGAACCCTCCCTCACCCGAGGGTGACATGCTTCATCATTGGGTTCCTCCACACACTGGGACCGCAAGGTACCCAGTGTGGGCTACAACTTCCCTGCAGGAAAGGAGCAGGAGTGTTGTAAGGAGCATGTCAATGTTTAAATACCTCTTGGGTGGAAGTGAGGGGCAGAGTGCAACAGAAAAGGTGTATTAAAAGTATCTCAATAGGAACAACAAACTTTATTACTATGTCCTAAAGGATAGGGGTTAAAAGCATTGTGAAACAAGGTTATGGCTGTATACCCTGTGTAGTGGTCAACATGTTTCTGCCCTATATGACATAAAATGATCGAGGCATTCTTCAGGACCATGATATTAAGTCACTCTGCTACAAAAACATGCACAAATAATAATAATTAAAACTAGATACTCAGGCCCATATTCGTGACCAACCGTGCGCAACGGCAGCAATTTGTTGGGTAGGTCAGGTGGCCCTACAATAGAATAACAAAACACATATCAAAAGTGTGTCGAACACCAGTGTGCACCATCACCATATTCACTAACCCTGGGCGAAGTACTACGCTACGCTCGCGTAGTTTGCGAAGTTTGCGCTACTTCGCTACAACGCGAATTGCACGTAGCACAGTGCAAACACGCGTAGCGTAGCGTAGTGCAGCAGTCATTTTGCTTGCTCGCGGTCCTCAACGTCAAGTTGGCGACCGCGAGCAAGCAAAATGACATCCCGGCGAGACTTTTTCTCGTTCGCGATCAGCAACATCAAGTTGCCGATCGCGAGCGTGGAAAATAAACCTCCCGGCGAGATTCTCAACGCGGGGAGGTCAGGTTTCTCATTGCGAGTGGTCGCGTATGCTCGCGACCGCTCGCGATGAGAAACTACCAGTCCGTGTTGAGAAGCTGCCGCCGAGTAAAAATCTACTCGAGCGGCAGTAAAGACTGCTTGCACTGTGCAAGTTGCCGTTTTCAATGATTGCACAGTGCGGACAAGCATCCGGCACTGTGCAATCATTGCGAACACGCACTACGCAGTTCGCGTAGTGCTACGCGAAGCTCGCGTAGTGCGAACTGCACTTCATGTAGCTTCGCGTAGCGCTACTTCGCGAACTACGCCCACCCTTAATATTCACAAGTGTATACTTCTTCCCAAAATCAGTTCATAGTAACCTTACCTATGAACAATGTGTACAGTCCGACTCTACCATCTACAGAGTCTCTCCACATGTACATACCTCAAATCAGAGGTACAACAACATGTGTCACAAACATGGAAAACAGACAAGACAACCACATTTTTTAACAGCTATTAGCACAACGTTGGATAGGCAAATGCACTCATTTACCATAATGAAATGCGCTAATGTTTGATATACATAGGTGAAAATACAGGGACGTTTTATGTGTTTGATTAGACAGAGTGCTCATTTTCAAACAACCATTAGCTCCGCCATCCATGTGATAGCGCAAAAACGGCATTCATGCACAGTGTCTGCAGGTTGGAACAGAGTTGGCCATAATATGTAGAAACAGCCAAACTACTTCCATAAGGTGCTCATTTTTAAACAACCATGAGCTCTGCCATCCGTGTGATAGCACAAAGACGGCATTTATACACAGTGTCTGCCAACTGGGACAGAGTTAGCTCTGATATGTAAGATCAGCCAAACTACTTCCAAAGAATAAGCGTTTTAAGCCATGCATGTTGGCATTATAAACGCAGTATCGGTACTATGATTTAGACGACCGACATGGGGCATGTTTAGACGACAGACATGGGTCATGCCTGTCATCTAAATCATAAATATTGTAAGGCCACCTGACCTACCCAACAAATTGCTGCCGTTGCGCACGGTTGGTCAAGAATATGGGCCTGAGTATCAAGTTTTAATTATTATTATTTGTGCACGTTTTTGTAGCAGAGTGACTTAATATCATGGTCCTGAAGAATGCCTCGAACATTTGATGTGACATAGGGCAGAAACATGTTCACGACAACACAAGGTATACATGCATAACCCTGTTTCACAATGCTTTTAACCCCTATCCTTTAGGACATAGTAATAAAGTTTGTTGTTCCTATTGAGATAGTTTTAATACACCTTTTCTGTTGCACTCGGCCCCTCACTTCCACCCAAGAGGTATTTAAACATTGACGTGCTCCTTAAAACACTCCTGCTCCTTTCCTGCGGGGAAGTTGTAGCCCACACAGGGCACCTTGCGGTCCCAGTGTGTGGAGGAACCTAATGATGAAGCATGTCACCCTCGGGTGAGTGAGGGTTCTTGTCCAAACACCTGTTGTTCCCCCATTTGCCACAGCTTTTTTTGTTCCTGAGCCTCTTGCTACCCTATACTCTGTGTGAGCTTTATAATTCCTGGAAGTAGTATAGGATAGATTATTTTATAGCCTACACTTCCTATTTGACCCCTTGTGTGAGAGACATTTATTTGTATTGTCATGTGCTTTTTTGTGGGTTTCCACCTTGCAACACTGTCCATTCTTTGTTCCTTATGTACACTCCTTTACCACTGGCCTTTGGGTGGTTGAGACTTTCAGGGGTAATTTCACTTGGTTGGCTGTTATCCATACAATTTGTAATTTATCCTCATGGGAAGATAACGCCTGCAGTTTATTCTGTGATTTTACGATATACACTAAATTTTGAACTGGTATAAAGGTGTGAGCTAACTTCATATGTGATAAAATCGCATGTGGTAAATTGCCTTTATATCAGCAATTGGGATGGGCTACATACTGTGGATTTTCAATGACACCAAGTCAGAAGTTAGAGTGGATAGAGCAGTTTTATTAAAACAGAGCAATTTAAAGCTGAGGTCAACCTTGTGCTCGGTTAATAAGCTAGTAGTTTAGCAGGCTCAACCAAACATAGCCCCTTGCCCCAGGGAAAACTTCCTATACCAAAAGTTTTAAATAATATCTTATTTTTTTATTTAATAGGAGAACACCAACAAATAATAGGTGAGATAATAACTGACAAATTATGAAAAAGCCTATGATTTAGAAAAAACCCACCCTGCAGTTTGTTATATTTGGGAATTCTAGTGAATGAGCAGAAATGTGAGTTGACTGAGAGGTCAACACTTCATAATTTCCGTGATGCTGGCGCTTGGGCCCAGTCTAACATTTATCTCCAGAGGGGAAACCTTTCTAGCAACGTGAGAGGTAAAGGGATAAAACTATCACTTGTTGGCATCTCATTGTAGTTTAGCCCATGTGGCCACACAAAATAATCCACTCGTCAACTTAATCTGAGTTTAGTAGAGTTTAATTATCAATTTTCAAACAAATCAATAAAGACCAATCTCAGCATAATCATATAAAAGTACTGAAATACCAAGATAAGACCGAATCTCCTGAAGAGATTTACCCTATATAATATAAAGCAGACATCTAGCTCTATGGCAATGATGCAAACAATCAGCAAAAAGAACTGAGGGGCATATTAGCAAGACCGGCGATAAAATTATCGCTGTTTTAGCTGGCAGGAAACTGCCGCTAAAACGGCGATAATGGGCTTGCTAATATGCGTTATAGAATTCCAATAGAAGCCCAGGTTAGATGTCCTGCACATCTAACCTGGGCTTCTATTGAATTCTATTACGCATATTAGCAAGCTCATTATCGCCGCTTTAGCGGCGGTTTCCTGCCACTAAAACGGCGATAATTTTATCGCCGGTCTTGCTAATATGCCCCTGAGTATTACATTTCATCTGATGATTGTCCAAAGTAGGTATGAGCAAGCTATCTCTCCCTACACTAAATTAAAAGGGCAACCCTAAGCTGAGAAGCATTCAATAAGGGTGAAATCAGAACGTTGTCAGCTGTTGGAGTCTTCAGTAACTCTCTAAGCCATCTTCTTCATTGCTCCTCTACTGTAATATAGTTCTTGAAGCCCAGATGAAGATCTTCAAGCTCTAATGGCACCAGCATTAAAATTAAAAAATGATTTTCAGTGATTGAGAGGTGAAAGTAGCATTATGGTTACAGCTTTTGAAGATTGTGCTAACCTGAATAGCAATGCCTATATTGACCAGTATGTTTGCAGGGATTTGAAGTGACAGCACTTTTCAATTCATGGGTATTTGTCGGTTTGATAGCTTAGCAGATATCAAAGTATATAATTGAACATGTGGTTTTTTTTGGAGGTGGGTGGGCAGGGAGTGAATTTTAGATCTTTTGAGCAATATTGTCATATACTGGGCTAAAGAGAAGTCGAAGAGGTAGGCTACATTAGTATAAATGTTATGAATCCTACTGCAGGTAACATTACTGTGCCACAGTACAAAACCTGAAACCATCCTTGAATAAAATAATGATTAATGGGTAGCTGACTGAAATGGCTGAGTGTATCACAAAGTGTTTGCTTAGTATGTTAGTAGTCTTAACTTTGTAAAAAGTGGTGGATTTAATGTACACAATTTGTTCTGGTTAAGCACACCAGAAATAAGTGTGTGTTGGTGTGTTCAATAAAAACAGAATTCAAACTCATCTATCAAGCCCCACCAGATGCTGAGGCACACTCCTTAATACATAGTCATGGTCCTCAATTCCTGAAGCCCATGGCATGACCCTGGAGGTATCACACTGAGTGATCAACAAAAATGAAGTGCGTGTGGCATAAGCCAACATAAAGTGCACCAGAACTGGAGGAGAGAACAACAGCACCTTATCTTAGCAGAAATTGAGCTTTCCTGCACTCTCCTTTTCACACAACACAGCACAGCAACTTTGGTTGCTAAGCTGCTTGACCTCTAAGTTAGCTTGCCCCGCATTAACACTCTGCAAGTGGCTTTGACCTACGGTAAATAGGGTAAGACAGCCACTCACTTTGGGAGTTTTAGCAAGTGAAAATATTGCACAAATATAGTTTTGCTATGTTTTGTTATAGTTCTAACCTATTTCCTGTGGACAGACACACAGAGCAGTTTTTTTTACACAGAATGTCTTACTGATGGGCTGATGTGTTCCTTCTACTTTGATAGGTGAGGAGATGATACGCAATTAACAATAGCTATTGGAGATGATCACGAGAGCACAAGGGCCAAACTTAACAACTTCCTTACTGAAATGGCAGTTTGGATGTCCGACCACTGCCTTAAGCTTAATGCAGACAAATCTGAGATCCTGCTTTTTGGTGGAGCCCACCATATTTGGGACGCTTCATGGTGGCCCCACTCTTTAGGACACGCTCCAGAGCCCAAGCGGTGCGCTAAGAATCTGGGTGTCCTTATGGATGACAAACTATCCATGCAGGATCATGTACGGACTCTGCGGGAAAAGTTTCGCTTTACTAAAACTTCTAAAAAGGCTTTTCCCCTGGATCCCTTTGGAAGACAGGAGGACAGTCACTCAGGCACTGCTTGTTAGCAGAATGGACTACGGAAATGCCCTGTTTGTGGGCATGCCAGACTACCTTTTAAACGTCTTCAGGTAGTACAAAATGCTGCAGCTAAATTGGTCTGCAACAAGGGCAGACTAAGCTCAGCTACCGAATGCCTGAAACAACTTCACTGGCTGCCTGTGCGCCAAAAAGCGATTCAAGCTCCTGGGGTACACCTTTAAGGCACTGCACTGCATCGGTCCTAAAATTCTCCAAGGTAAAATCCGATTCTACACCCCCCCCCCAGATGCTTACGGTCACAACATCTGGCGCTCGCAGAATCAAAAAGGATCAAAAAGGTCAAAGCCGGGGGACGCACCTTCTCGCACCTTGCGGCCTTACACTGGAATGGGCTGCCAGTTGAACTGCGGCTAATCAATGATTATAACACCTTCAGGAAAAAATTAAAAACACATTTATTTCCCGCCTAAGCAGCTCCATAGTACTTTCTGTCCATCTTCTCAGCACCACGTTTCGCCTCCTCAGCGCCGTAATATCCCGTGGGATGAATGTCTCGCTATATAAATAATAAATAATAATAGTAAATAATAATAACTGGCCTCTCTACTATCAGGAAGAATAAGGGAAGAGACTTTAAGGACTATAAATGGCAGGCACGTATCACTGTTTTTGGTTGCCAGAATACTGTTGAAATGCACACAGTTATCAAACATTTTCCTAGAATTCACGTGTACCATATTTAGCAAGAGATAGATATCTGGGGGAAGATTTACTAAGGGCTTGCATTATCCTTGTTCCATGCAAAGTTACGTAAGGCAATGCAAACACTTAACTGCGATTTACTAAGAGACACAAAGCCATCTTGCTTTGAGTGATTTAGTAAATCTAAAGTAGCATAAGGCAGTACAATTTGCTGCCTTGTGTTACCTTGCGGCAGGGAGGCGATCCATGGGTGTGGGAATTTCCATGCTTCCACCTATGGTTTATGATACAATACCATATTTACAAAGGTTTATGAACTTGGGATTGCGCCAAAATGATGCGCCTCCCTGGCCTTGGCACAACGAGGAGGAATATCTTTATTTCTGTTTGTTCCTCTTTGTATACATGCTGGATTCAGCTGCACATAAAGAACAGCAATATGCCTTTAAAGATTGTTTTTGCGAAAGAAGGCATCCCTTCCTTCACAAAAACAATCCTGCTCATCATGAAGTCACCCTTGCCTGATGGCACAAGGTTGCTGCACTGGTGCAATTGTGTGCTTACAGTGCGCCATTTCAGGAGGACAGCAGAAATACTTCAGGGCTTATTTACAAGCCTCTTGCGCCACTTTTGCGTCATTTTTAACATGGGAAAAGGGACGCACGGGTGGCGCAAGGGGCTTGTAAATAAGCCCCTTCATATCTTAACAGGTATGGCGCATTTCTGATCTGTCCATTTCATGCAATGCAGTGAAGCAAGTTGTCTTGCTGCTTTGCGTTGCGTGAAACAATAGTAAATCTGCCCCATATTGTTTACCATAGATCTGGTAGAAATGGCAGAATCAGTAATATAGTCATAGTAAATACCATCTTTACAATCCTGAGATTAGTGTTCATCAGCAGAGAGGAGGCACAAGATACTTTTATCTGTAACATATGGCCCTTGTAATTTAAAGTTTGTACAGTCGATGGCTTCTAAAGAACTCTGCACATGTTGAGTATATTGCACGCACGGCCTCATTTACAGTGGGATGGTAATGGGATATATGTATGGTAGTAAGATTCCATAACACTTATCGGATTCTTCTCATTTACCATGATGCAGTAACCCTGCATTAAAATCCTTTTGCCAAAAAATGTCAAACATAAACCTGCACTCTCACAAGCGTCCTGAAGTTAGTCAGGGGAGGGCGCCACCTATAAAGGAGAATATTCTTTGCTGCACGAAAGCTACTTGTGTGCATTATATCAGAAAATCTTTAATTTATCTGACATTGCATTATTTTCAGAGTGCATTCAAGTTTTTTATCACAAAGTAAAAAGGTTGTGTATTTTTAAAGAACCTGACAATAGTCATTAATTGTTCATTGAATTATCTGGTAAACATTTGTGGGACTTGCACCAAAGGCCAGTTCGTGTAACAAGAACAAAGTACAACGTGTCTGGGTGCAATGCAGTACAGAGAGTGTAAAAGCGCGTGAGCTGCTGTCTAACTTTAAGAAAATGTAAAAATCACCTTTAACCACAAAGGGACAAACACTGTCAGTGAAGGGGTTAGAATCATAGCCAAAAAAAGCACCATTTAAACTAAAATGATGGATTTGGGATGGATGTATACGTTTCTTAATAAACCTTTCAAGCTTCTACGCTGCCTCTGGCACCACAGCGTCCTCCTGCCAGTTCTTGCAGATTTACCGTTTGACACCTGGTTTGAGGGTAAATCACACAGCTCCCTGGCAAATCCAGGATCCCTGTCCCTCTGCCAGCTTCTTCACTCCACTGATTTCCTGGCAACCCAAGCCCTTCACAGAATCTCATCGGAGGCACAGGAGATGCAGAGTGCTTGCAAGATCAATAGAGTAATGAAGCAGACGAGCTGGCCGAAAGGACTGCCATATGCACATTATTCCACGACGCCGTCCTTTTACACCTGTCACAGAGAGGAATTCGCAATAAGAGAAAACATAAATACTGCTACCTTTGAAACGTGTCCTGTTTGTGAACACAGCCTTGTGTTTAAAGTCTCCTTTGCCATGACCACTAAAAATGTAGGGTCTCATTTATGGGTTTTTTGCCGTAGGGCAGCGCAGCAGGCCAAGGTGCAAGGGTGCCTGCGTTGCGGGTATGATTATTTTTGTGCAGGAAGGGAAACCTTCCTGCACAAAAACAATTGCAAGAGGCTTTTTCCTCTTTCTATGTGTGCTGCAAAATGCAGCACACATAGAAAGAGGAAAACCAAGGAGAAATTAAGATATTTCTCCTCGTTGTGCCTCCCTTACGCCTCCCCTGGGAGGCATAAGTTTCTGGCGCTGCCTTAGACTTACGATTTTTCGTAAATCTGGGGCAGTGTCAAAAAGTCATAAATGTTGCTGGGAACGCCCCCAGCAATACCCATGGAACGCTCATTTCATGCAGTTTTCTGCGTGAAAAGGTCACATATTTATAAGGCCATGAAAAGCCACATAAAGTGGCTTTACGTGGCCTTATAAATATGCCAGTGGCACATTGCGCCACCGGAAGGTCAGAAAAGTGACGCTCCGGTGGCGCAATAGTCTACCAGGTTTACATCCTACGTTATGTGAACAGTGGTTCTGCCACGGTAAAGAAATTTCTTTATGCCTTACTAAGTCTTCACAAGGGTAGGACAATCAATCAATGATTCATAAAACACATCACTGAACACACTAAGGCACAACTGAGTTGAAAAGTGTTTTTAGATATATTATAAAAGGCATATATCTAGTGAAATTAAATGATAAACAACAAGACTGATACACAATGTACACATACACCAAACAATATGTACAACATTGGTGACATAAACAGTGACTCAAAAAACTGATAGTGATACATATATCAACAATACAAAATTCACAAAAATATATCACATATATAACACATAAACATGAATTGATTGTGCAGCGTTGGTTTAGACAGAGAAAACCCTAAAGAGACCTATGATATATCATTATCAACATTTAATTGGTCTTTTTGGGTAACAACGCTTGTATGGTGAATGTCGACGTTTCGACCCCTTTTAGAATTGTGTGTATCTCATAGACATCACCATGGGGTCTTCATCAGGATGAGGAATCAATATTGTACAGCCTGTGTGTAACAAAAGGAGAACAGGAATCGGTTTTAGCGTCAGTGTGTGAAAAAGTAACGTGAGAGGTGTTTTACTGAAGCGTTGCTCATCTTGTAGAAAATAAAACTCATGAGGGTGACGAAGAAAATCACATGACCTCTGGATTGATCCATTGTGTATCTCTAGGATACGTTATACCCAGATGTCAGAATAAATGAGGCCGTTAATGGGCAATCGTAAATATAGGCGTACTGGATAGAGAGGTGACAGGGCAAATCCTCCTCCCTGTTACAAGAAAAAACAAAATCGTTGGTAGAGCGAAATGTCTACACATCGGGAGACCTATTCATGGCAAATTATATTACAAGAACCGCAGTTCTTACCTTGAGATCTGAAGATACAAAATAGAAGCCACACAGGGCTGTCTTATCTTGAGTGCATTTTGGTTAAATGGATTTGGGTGTCTCAGGAGCAAACAGTCTTCCTTGAGTTCTATAAAGGAAAGTGAAAGGGAGGGTTCAATTAGGAAGGCCTCGCCCCTTGGTGATATAAAACTAACTCCTAATGTCTACGATAACTTACCTCCGGCGTCAAGCGCTCAGCGAATACCTGCAAAAAGTCCTGGGACACTGCCGAGGAGTCCACAATTAAGTAGAGCCCCAGGATATGCGTCCCCGTGCATGTCAGGCACGTCAGGAATGCAGATTTCTTGACATGTAGAGGTTGTCATGACAACCCCCGCGTTGTCATAGACAGAGAAGCCGGTTGTGTACTCTTGTCCGAGCCCAGCGAGATACACAGGGAACAAGAAACCCAAAAACATGTAAATGTGGGCATCCTAGGCCCAAGGGTTCCAGGAACACACTCAGGTTTGCCAACTTGGCCTTAATGTTGGCTAAACGGGTTATGACACAACAATTAAAATCCCCAAGAGCCCCTAGAATTGAACACAGGTGAACAGAAGTTGATCGTTGGGGTTTGGCGGAAAGTGAGGGTATCCGTAGGGAAGAATTCAGAGTATTATGCAAAAAAACCATCTCGCTCGAATGGGATATCATGTTGGAAGGATTTAAAGCACTAGAAACAGCCTCACCCGATGAACAATAATATGCCGACCCCAGTCATATGTGTCCGCTGGACATCCCTGTTGCCCCCATCCCCTCACTAGACATTGTATACACACTTACATAATGGCTACGTCCGCACCCGCCTCTATTACACACCTAGTATAACGTGACATACTTGTTTTGTAGGGGGGAGGGTTGGGAAGAATGGGGTTATTAATACGTAGTGCATAAAAATAGTACATTGTACAATAATATGTCTCCCTCTATATGCTTTATGTCAATGCTCAATTGTATGCACAGTACTGTATGAATGCAGCATTAATATACAGATACACTGTACCGTTTTACTGAAAATGCAATAAAGTTTGTGTTAAAAAAAAATATTGCCAATGTGGGTAATGTTCGGGCATAAACAGCTGCGGTCCGTGCAGGTAACAGCGGTGGGGCGGTGGGGATGGGATAAGGGGGATTTCGAGGGACGATGCAGAGGGAAAATTAATTATTTATTTAATTTTCCCTCGGCATAGTCCCTCGAAATCCCCCCTTACCCCATCCCCACCGCCCCACCACTGTTAACTGCACGGACCGCGACTGGGCATAAAAAATTACAATTGACTGTTACATCCCTGCCTCAATTGCTTTTCCTCTCCTCTGTCACATGTGGTTTCTGAAATCTATTGTTAATGAGACCCCTCACACAAGTGCACCTCATGCATGAGATGCTATTGCTGAAATTAAAATATAACCTGTACGTTTCTCCAGTGTTCCTCAGAGTAAATTTAGTGCTATGTCAAAGACCTAAGAAAAAAATAATTGTTAACAAACTAAATATGGTACAATACACTCCCAACAAACAAGCATTGGCAAATCAAATAGGTTTTGCCTTTGCAAGTCCTATTGGCATTGTCAAGGTTTTATTAAAGATGTTACATAGCAGAGCAGGCTGCTGTGCAACATGACTAAAAGTAAATAAAAATAAAGTGCTATGGCGTAGCCAGCATTGATGGCATGATAGTACTTTGGTTTTATTCACTTTAAGTCATGTTGCACAGCAGAACACGCTGCTTTGCAACATCTTTAAAAAATTAACAAAACCAAATAGCTCTGTGCAAGCTAGTTGGCTTTGTTAATGTTTTTTACAGATGGTTCAAGTAAATAAAAACAAAGCACATCCAGCTCTGTCCATCATAGCACTTTTTCTTTTGAGGCAGGTGGGATGGGGGGTCAAAAAAAGGAGGCAAGAGTGCGAGGGACGGCAACAAGCAACAATGAAGCAGGAGGGAGTGGGAGGAACAAGGCAAACAGCAAACATGAGGGAGGAGTTGAGAGGGATGGGGAGGACCTGCAAACACATACCCTCTTAATGAGTGCTAAAATAAAAAAATAAAAAAAGTACCTCTACAAGTGGCGGTCAGTGGTAGGACAGTGGCCACAGTCTCAGGAAACTGTACTTGGTCCAAGCTCCATGAAGGACCAGAACAATCAAAGAGAAATTGGAAGCAGCAGGGCAGGAGGTCCTGACCAATGAAAAGCAATAAAATGAGAGCGATGTGGGAGCAAACCAATGGTAAGTAACAGGACGGGTTCAAGACTGTTTTTAGGCGTTTTGTTTTGTTTTCAAGAGATTTCACAACAACAGGGCATGTGATGTCTAGGCTAAACCTAAAAAAGACAGCATTAACTAGCACCAGATTACCACCTTGGGGCGAGAGAGGTTGGGGGATGCAGGAAACACAATGGGTCTGCTCATAGGTCTTTCACAGTGCACATCATTATACAAATGGTGAAGAAGCCACCTGCATTAGTCAACACCACCATTGTTTCCATTGCAGGTGGGAGGACCACACACCACCTTTCATTCAAGCTTCAGTACCTAGTCAACACCACTTCCCGGTAAAAACCAACCAAAACAGGAAGATACCTACCTTGAGCCGTCCCCTTAAGATACTGATGATCTCAAGAACATGCTCAATAAAGTTTCCCCACTGAAAACATCAAGGAAAAAATGCACAATACACATAGATCAGGGTGGACCAACATAGCAAAGTTAACACAGATTTGTAAAGTGGACAGCGTGGACTTAACATATTTACAATTTGCTATATTTGAACAGCAGCACAGCTGTGCGAAAAGGCAGCATACCTTGATTCATGCAATATAACTTAATGATAGACATCGCAGTCAATCACTGTAATAATTTGTACTTTCTGAATTGCTGCCACATGAAACACAGAGCAGACAAATAGAGCATGTCATGTATCACATACATCAAACACAGCCACGATTAACGTGTAGGCCTGGATTGCAGCTGCTGTAGTAATTCCACTGTAGCTAGTATCAGTAGTTACTTGCCCCATTAGAAACACAATAGTTGCAGGAGCACCAAGGATCACCTGGAGCTGAAAGTAGCTGAAATCTCTGGGGTGAAATTTTACTTTAAATTTGGGAATTACCAGCAGAATTGTTCCTGGAATTACAGATTTCCTTGGTAATTCTTCATTTCAGAGTGGAGCTCTTGGGTCCTTTTTGTCATGCCCTGTTATCACCATTCTCCTCAGTGAGTTACAGATGCCCCTGTATCGGTAACTACCAGGAGTAGTGGTGCCGACTGGCATACCAGAGCATTTAGAGTAAGATTGTCAGCGATAAGCAACATGTGCCACCAACAAACATTACAAGCCAAGTAAAAAACAGACAAAAAAGTAAACCTTTAACTAAACAATATACATTTTGTCAAACTTCTGTGTATTGTAATGATATGCATCATACAACAGGGCACGTAGCCTCAAAAAGTCTCCCGCAGACCCCCCCATGCTAATGAGAACACAGTGTCGTAAAGTGCTGGAGCTACAGTATTATATCGTTTGTCTCAAGCCCTTCCCAAAACAGCATAACAATTTTACAACGGTTATAACCCCCCTTCCTCTCTCCCTCCCCTGTGGTAGAGAAGCTCTATCTTTCTTATCCTTGCTCCTCGCTCTGTCCCGGTGTGTGGGGTGATCTCTTCCCTTGTGGGCTCTAGGCAGCCCCCTACATCATGTTGGTAGGAGATCTCTTGATTCTCTTCTATACGGGACTTAGAACTGAAATAAGTGAAGTTCCCTCAGGTTAGGTGGGCACACTGCCAGCGGTAGAGCTTTTGTGAGATAGGACACCAAGGGGCCCCATCTGTACTCAAAATTCTTATAGTCATCTCTGAAGATGTCTGACATTCGCTCCAAGGTGAGTATCCTCCACAAGCGTGAGTGCCATTGTGCCAGCACTGGGGCGTCCTTTCTCTTCGATGAAGCTGCAATAGCCTTCTTAGCTGCCCCTAAGCAAGCCCACATAATTGCCTTATCCGCTCTGGTTTGGTGTTCCAAAGAGGCGTCCCTAAGACCTAAGAGAGTTGCCTCCATGGAACTCAGCAGGGGGTATCCCAGAATCTCTTTCATTTGGGCCAGAATCCTCTCCCAGAATGGCCTAATGGTTGGGCAATCCCACCAAATGTGTCGGAAATCCCGCAGTAAGACGCATACCCACCAACAAAGATCAACTTAGTCTTTAAGCTGGAGTTGGCTTCAACTTCCTTAATTTGTGTGCTACTCTATAGACCACCCAAGAATATGTCCTCATTTCCTCATTCCTTAGCTGAACAGTTGGCTCAGCTAATCACCAACAATACCAAAATATTACTGCTTGGTGACTTTAACTATTGGGCCAATGATACTCAAGGCGGTCCTCATGCGAAAGATCTGAATGACCTCCTTAGTGGGCTAAACCTTAGTCAGCAAATAACTATGGCAACACATAATAAAGGACACATATTGGACCAGGTATGGTCAGCTAACATCACACTATCTGCACTGACTATCTCTCCCTGCATTTGGTCTGATCATTTTTTAATCCAGTTTATTATCAACGATGTTGCTAAAGTAAAATCTCTTAGTCTAAATACATCAGTAGCTAGGAATTGGAACAATATTAATAAAATGCACTTCTATGCCACATTAGCAAATACAGTCCCTGTACATCAGACGTCTATCAATTTAAGTGAGGAAAATCTCACAGCATGGCTCACTATGGCCAGCAATAAACATGCTCCATTAAAAACAATACGTACAGTAAGACGTCATGAGGCACAAAGATGGTTCTCTTCCGACTTACAAAAACAAAAGCTAGCACTTCGTCAATCAGAAAGGAAATGGAGAACCAGCTACTCTTTAGACAACAAAGAGAGTTATTTGACCCAAATGAAAGAGTATAAAAGTCAATCTCTTCCGCGAAGGCTGCCTATTTCTCCTCAAAAATTATGAGTTCTACTAACAGGTCTAAAGAAATATTCTCCATTGTGAATGAACTATCCAATCCAGACAGAGTTACACTAAAATCTACACCCAGTCAAGTCTTTTGTAACTCTCTTAATTCATTCTTTATTGACAAAATCGCTACTATAAAATCCAGCATCCCTCATTGCCTTGTCCCTGAGGCTCCACCATTAGCGCTGGAAAACTCATGTTCCATTGAACAATTTCCAGCTATAGACAGTACGATTTTCTTGGACCTTCTATCTAAAGTAAAGTCGGGATCACCTATCGATAGTTGTCCGCCCCATATTTTGAAAGATATCTTTACCACCTTCCCTGGTCCTGCCTTGGCACTTCTTAATGACTCTCTGGCTCAGGGCTGTGTCCCAAAAGCGTTTAAAGCTGCAACGGTGGTTCCCTTATTAAAAAAATCAGGTGCGGACCCTAGGGTTCTGACCAACTATCGGCCCATTTCCCTGCTCCCCTATTTGGCAAAAATACTGGAATCTCATGTGGCCAAAAGCCTCTGTACCTTTGTTGAACAGTCTGGCTATCTTAATCCAAATCAAGCAGGGTTTCGTCCAGCCCATTCCACTGAGGCAGTGATACTCACTGTTCTGGACACGCTTCGGAAAGAAGTTGACAAGGGCTCCCCCCAGGTCCTGGTGTTATTAGATCTATCTGCGGCATTTGACACGGTCGATCATGGTATTCTGATCGACCGTGTCAGGACTGCCGGCATCAAGGGGAGGGCATCTAACTGGATTGAGTCATTTCTTGAGGAACGCACTCAGTCAGTGCGTCTCTCCCAGTATTTTGCACCTAAAATGGCAACGACATGTGGAGTGCCACAGGGCTCCTCGCTGTCTCCCCACTTATTCAATCTCTATCTCTTTCCCTTACTTCATTCCCTTAGAAACAGGAAAGTATGCACGTACAACTACGCAGATGATATGCAACTGGTGTTCTCTATCTATAACTCACCTGAGTCGATATCCGAATTCCAGGCAACAATGTTGCACATTCGCGACTGGATGAACAACAACCAGCTAAAATTAAATCCGGACAAAACAGAAGTGATTCTGTTGGGAGGTCCCTTGAACCCATGGAATGCACTGTTTTGGCCGAGTGAACTGGGTTCCTCACCCAATACTTCTGTCTCAGCCAAAAGTCTAGGAGTGATTATTGATAGTGATCTTACCATGAAAGCTCAGATAGGAGCAGTAATTTCCACCTGTTTTTTTCAATTGAGGAAAATAAGAAAGATTAGGAGATTGCTTACACGGGAAGCCTTAACTCAGGTGGTCCTAGCCATGGTGATATCACATGTGGACTATGCCAATTCTTTATATTTTGGCATACCACTTTATCTCATCAAGAGACTGCAAATGGTACAAAACCAGGCTGCCAGATTAATATCCCAACAACCAAGATGGGAACACATCACTCCCACCATGAAAGAACTACATTGGCTTCCCATACCACAAAGATGTGCGTTTAAGGTTGGTTGCCTTATCTTTAAAACTCTGTATAGTGCTAGCCCAAAATTTATATCTAGACTCGTTCAGAAATACGTACCTGCACGTAGTCTACGCTCTGCACACAAGAACCTTTTAGCCATTCCTCCCTATAAACGGAAACGAATGGGAGGCTGCAGGTTTGCAGTATTAGCTCCCAGTTTCTGGAACACCCTTCCTTTGGACATAAGAACCTGTACTGAATTCACAAGGTTCCGTAGACTTCTTAAGACTTGGCTATTCACCCAAGCGTACAACTAGTTCAGACAATTGAATTCAGGAGGCCTCAACAGTTCCTTAAGTTAGCGCCAAGAAACCAACTGGTGTACGTGCGCTCTATAAGAATTTTTAACATAACATAACATCTGAGGTTTATGGAAAAATCAGCTTAAGTTTGGTGGGGAAGAGATATCAATCAAAAAGTGTTTTGTAGTGTGCTTCCCTTAAATCAAGTGAGTGGTTATTCTTAGCAATGTCTGACCACAGATATTTCCATTCCTTTTCCGCTACTTCTCTTCCCAGGGTTCGCTCCCAGTAGTGAATGTACCTTGGCTATGGCACGACTGTTGTGGAAACCAGCAAACCATACAAATACAAGATTACCCCTTTCATGGAACCCACCCTTCTTACGAAAGATTCTATTGGTGTCAATTCCCTAGTAGCCGCCTCCCTGACTTGCAGGTGGAGTGCCCAGTGCTTAAGTTGGAGATAGTAGAAATGCTCGGTGGGTGAGATCCGAAACTCCCGCTGGCAGTTACCAAATGTAAGGATATCGTGATTGTGGAATAAGTCTGAAAGGACAAGGCAACCCCCTTCCCTCCAAGTATCAAACAGGCCCGCCCTCAAAGGCGGTGGAAAAACGGGGTGAAAATGGATCAGGGTGTATGGGGAGGGAAAGGTGGTCCATCCCTGGCCCCTAGTGACCTCGTCCCATACCTTGAGAGTAGTCCAGGTAGTAGTGCTTAGATATGCGTTGGGGGTCTGTCGTTCTTGGGTTTCCATAGGACATCCCAGATTGTCCTACCCACAATAGCACGGTCCATGTGAAGCCAATGTTTATCTGATTCCCTCATGGACCATTCTGCCACTACCCTCAGCTGGGCCGCCTTATAGTAGAGCCCGAAGTCTCGGAGGGCCACTCCTCCCTCAGCCCTTGGTCTCCTTAATTCATGGAAGGGTAGTCTTGCTCTACCATTTTGCCAGATGTAGCTAGTGATCATGGTGCGCACCCTAGGCAGGAAGTCTTTTTCCAGGTCTATCGAAAGCGCTTGAAATAAGTATAACAGTTTAGGGAGGACGGTCATTTTGACTGCGTGGATTCGTCCCAGCCAAGAGATAAACAGTGGTTTCCAACGTTTCAGATCCTGTTGAACCTGTGTGAGTAGGGCGGGGGGGATTCGCCTTGAAGAGGCCCTCTAAGCTTGGTGTAATCTGGATCCCTAAGTACGTAAGTTTATGTTTGGCCCAAGCAAACAGGGTCTCCCCCTGCACAAGTAACCTTTCTCTATCTGATAGCGTTAAGTTTAAAACCGAGGACTTGGTCAAATTAACTCGGAAGCCCGCAACTATTTCAAATTTCATCAGCTCCTCCTAGAGAGCTCGTAGTGAGGTTCTAGGGGACGTGAGAGTCAATAGGACGTCGTCAGCAAATAGCGATACCTTGTGTTCTTCCCCCCCAATCTGATCCCCTGGATGTCTGGAGCTGCCCGGAGCTGGGCTGCCAGCGGCTTGATACTCAGGGCAAACAGCAAGGGGGATAGAGGGCACCCCTGATGGGTACCTCGTCTGAGATCGAAAGGGTTTGAGCTCACTCCGTTCGTTTACCTGAACCTTAGATCGGGGGTGGGCGTAATTGCCTTTGATCATATTAATAAATGTGTCCCCAAAGCCAAAGCTCTTCAGAGTCAGAAAGAGGAAGTGCCAATCCACTCTATCAAAGGCCTTCTCTGCGTCCAAACCCACCAGGACCGCTGGCGTTTTGAACTTGGAGACCTTTTCTATAAGGTGCAGTGTCCTGCGTATATTGTTGTGTGTTTGTCTCCCTTTTATAAAGCCGGATTGGTCAGGGTGGATAATATCTGGCATTAGATTTTCTAAACGAGACACTAGTATTGCCAAGTAGAGTTTAGCGTCCAAGTTCATGAGGGCAATCGGTCTGTAGGAAGCACACTGTTGTGGATTCTTCCCAGTCTTTGGTATTACCATAATCAGGGCCTCTGCCATGGATGGTGACACCTTTTGCCATGTCGCTATTTCATTGAATAGTGCAGTCAGTTGGGGTATCAGTTCCGGCGCGTAGGTCTTATAGAAATGAGCAGTCAGCCCGTCAGTCCCTGGAGATTTGTGGGGTTTTAACGCCGTAATAGCTTGTCTCACCTCCTCTTCGGAAATCGGTGCGTCTAACTGTTCCTTCCATGTTGCGGAAATTTGGGGGAGAGCGAGTGGGGCTGGGGGGGGTAGCCCTATAAAGGTCTTGGTAGAAGTCCGCGAAGATATTTGCTTTGCCTATATCGTCATGTACTATCTCCCCTTCGTCATTACTTATGCCCCCTATAAACTCCCGTTCCCTTTTTTCCTGGAGCTGTTGCGCCAAGTGTGTGTTCACTTTATTTCCTTGTGCGTATGCATTGCTGCACAGTCTCAATAGTGTAAATTCAGCTCTATTGGTGAAGATTGCTCCTAGCTTCCCTTTTAGTGCACTCACTTGGCACTTTAGAACCCGAGTGGGGTTCTTTTTATATTCAGATTCTGTCCAGCTAAGTGTGGCCTCTAACTCTACCCTTTCCTTCACTCTCTGCTTATTCAGAGCAGAGATCAGTGCAATACACTTACCCCGCAATACAGCTTTGAACGCATCCCAATTGTTCAGAGGAGACGTGGCATTCGGCTCATTCATCTGAAAAAACTCCTGGATCGGTACCCTCAATTCATCCCGCAACAATCTGTCCCGGGTCAGGGAAACGGGAAAGTACCATCTCGGTGGGCCCTGCACTTTCCCACCCCACCGCAGGCACACTACCACAGGGCTGTGATCTGACAGTGAGAGAGGGAAAATCTTAGCATCTAGAATGAGACCCTCTAACCCCTGGGAAACAAAGATATAGTCTAACCGTGAATATGTCTGGTGAATGTGTGAGACATATGTATAATCCTTCATAGCAGGGTTACAGGACCTCCAGGCATCCAGAAGTCCCAAGGCATGAAATGTGTGTTTTAACATTTTAGGGAAAATCCCTCCCGCAGCTCTGTGGGGCTGAGTACTGCCCTCCGTTGGGTGCCAAGTAAGGTTTAAAATCCCCCATTAGCACTATCTGTCCCTCGGCAAAGCTCCCTATCATGTCCAATAGTGCGGACACAAAGGCTGCCTGGCCCGTGTTGGGGACATAGGCCGAGATGAAGGTGACCAATCTCCCCCTCAGCTTCCCCCTTACCATGACCACCCATCCCTCCCTATCTGTCTTTATCCCTTCATTGGTGTGGAACATTATCACCACCCGTTGTGTTTTGTACTAGCGGATGATCTATACAGAAGGGAGTAGCTTTTGTGCCGTAGCCTCAGCTCATCCGATCTCTTTAGATGTGTCTTCTGAAGAGCCACTTCATCAAATTGATGATCGATCAAATATTTCCAGATTTTGTGACGTTTGAGCTGAGAATTCAAGCCCTTCACATTCCAGGAGGTGAGTGATATCATCTCTCTGGTTTACCCCCCTCTCCGGTCTGTTGTCCCTCCTGGTGTACCCTTGTCCTCCATTCCCTCTGTCTGAGCTTCGATAGACGAGCCCCCCACCCACCTTCACACTGACTGTTAGAACAAAGAAAAGCATCATTCAGCTCTCTATCCCCGCTTCTCCACCACCCCCATAAAAGTACCCCTTAAAAGAATTAACTAAGCAACCATCAAGAGAAATAAACCTGGAAAGTGGGGCCATCGGGTTCCCCGCGGTGATATCTCTCCAGGTTGCGGCCATATTGGCTGGGGACTCGGCCCAAGCCCACCGCCCAGCTGTCTTCTACAGCCATATACAACGTATCTCATTTATATTGAGTGATCTGTTTGGTCTAAGTACGCCGGTGAGTCTTTTCAATGGTGTGTGGTCGAACTGTCTTTGTCCTTGTGCACCCTCGTGGGTCCGGTCTAGGTGAGGTCCTCAAGTATACAAGTCTGCCAGGATCCTGGCTCCTTCTCCTCCGCTCCGCCCGCGGCCGAGCTTTGTTCGTCTCTTCACCGTGGTTCAGGTCTTGGGTTGGCAGCCCTTGGAAACCTCTCTCCATTGTGAAGCTTTCGCTCTCTCAAGTCTCTCCCGATCTCCCAGGCGTGGGGGAAACTTCCTCCTTTGGAATCGGCAGTCCCAAAATCTTTAAGCCTTCCCTGAGCTCTGTGACATGCCGTTGCTTGTTATGGTACTCAAAGTCCAGTCCAAATGGGTATGTCCAGCGGTACCTCACATGGTCAGCTCTCAGTTTCTCTGTGAGTATCCCGAAGGTTTGCCTGTGCTGTAGGGTCGCCTGGGCCAGGTCTTGAAATAGTGAACATGTGAAGCCCTGGAAGGAGATTGCTTCTTTCATTCTGGACTCCTGTAGGATAGCGTCTTTGACCTTGAATGAATGGAGCTTGACTAGTATGTCCTGGGTGCGTCTTCTCTCTCCAGGTGTTGCAGGCCCAACCCTGTGTGCTCTTTCTATTTTAACCTTCAGTTGCCATGACCCTAGGACCTCCGCAAAAAGACCCTCTTCAAAGGCTTCTAGGTCAGGGCCCTCTGGACCTTCCTCCAGGTATTTGATTCGGATATTGCCCCTCCTTGACCTGTTTTCCAAGTCTTCATTCTTTAACAGGGCCATCTGAAGCTGTGTGGAGGTTCCGCACTTTGTCCTGAGTGTCCGTCACTCTTTTGTCAAGATCTAGCGTTTGGGTCTCCGTCTCTATCAGCCTCGCCCCTATGGAGTCCACGTCGTGCTGGAGGGAAGTCAACTTCTCCGTCAGGTCATCCTTAAGTTGTGCCATAGAGGCCTGGAGGTCCCCTTTTAATTCTGCGCGCAATTCTTTCTTGAAGTCCTACAAGGAAGCAAGCAGGTCTTCTTTAGTCAGCGCCATGCTGGGTTTCGCGTTCCCCTGCTCTGGCGTTTGCTTCTTCTCGGCTGGGGTAAAGAAGTGTGACACCTTGGCTGCAGCCTTTTTTGGTGGCATAGGTGCGATCTCCACCATCCACCAGGGAACCACTGGTCCCTCAGTTCGTCAGGGCTTCCCAGTCCAAATGTAAGTACCTTGTAGTGCTTTCTTGTTGTTGAGTTCCCTGGTGGCTGCCTTTTATCTCCTCCTGTGTGATTGTATTGCAGCCCCTCGTGCTAAATGTCCCCCGTGGCAGCCATCTTGAGACCAGGCGCTAGTTGTAGCCCAGGATTATCCCCACACTTGGTTCACTTGTCGTTTCCCCTAAGAGGTCTCAGGGGGGCTCCCGTGAAGTCTGGCCTCTTCTTCAGGCAGCTCTCTGGGTGCTTCATGTGGAGATTCCCCTGCGGAGCATTACGGCCGCCATCTTGGGGTCAGGCGGCGAGGAGGGGGGAGCCTCATCAGTCATGGTGCAACCCCTCTTCTCAGTGCGACCTTCCTCTGGCTTTAGGGAGTGTAGGAGGCTGCCCCCTTTATTCCCCAACACGGGCTCACTCACCCCCTCCGCTGTCCTCCGGTTTCACTCTGCTGGCGGCTGCCGTCTTTCCGAGGATGCACGTGTCTGGGCCTAAATGCGATCACTCAACCATATGTGTCATCACGTGTTTCTGACCTCGGGCTATTCACTCTCGCTCGCTGTCCCGGCTTCGGTGGCTCACAGCGTGTCTCTTCCGCCGATGTTCAGGGATGCCGGTTGCAGCGGGACGGCGCCATTTTGGATACTACCGCTGCACCAACATACCACGGCTATCTTCCGACCTGTCGTCGGCAGCCTGCTCCCGTTGAGCACATCAGAGTCACCTCCGTGTTGGTAGCATGTTCCAGTAAGTTTTGGCTACGTTGGGGTTCTCAAACCACCCTTGACAGCTCACTGGCGGCGGAGCCGGCACGGATCACGTCCGTCCGGCCATCTTGCTTAGCCACGCCCCTCAACAGTATACATTTTAAATAAAAGTTTTCTTTATTGAAAGGCAATCACAGATATAATGGTCTGTAGGCCGCAGAAAGCTTCCATCCAGGTAATGACTTCCAATCAAAAGGATTCTCAATTTGCGACCTGCCTTATGAATATTAATGAGGTAGGCCAAATTGCGACCTAATCTGCATCTTAAACTTTATACTGGTCCCAAAAATACTGGTTGCAAATTTCAACCAGCATTATGTGAGCACTAAACAGTACATCTGACCAATAGTCTCTAATAATTGGGTAGCTAGTGACCTTCGACATGTGGTGAAATGGTGACATATATACGTGTAAGTGTTTGCTCTGTTGCTAAAAGAGCTTCTGCAAGGTTGCTTTTTTGTCATAATTTTCAAGTACTTCATTCTCTGACAAGATAACATAATACCATTGGACCAGATGTACTATTTACTGCTCAATTTGCGATCATAAAATGCTTTGTACGCCTGTCCCGGGTTTTTTTCTTTATATGTATGAAGCCCAGTATCTAACAAGATGACACAATATCTTCTTAGTTCCTTGATAAAAAAGGATCCCTCACTCAAATTAATCTATTGCCAGCTGATACCTAACACACCATGGTTTGTTCATTTAGGGCCAGATGTACAAACATGAGGAATATTGATTTCCTAATTGCGATTCTCTCCTAATTACAATTAGGAAATCAGTATTCCTAAGGTATGAAACTCATTGAGTTTGATTTAGGGATTCATTGTGGGTCGCAAATCGACCTACCTCATGAATATTAATGAGGTAAGTCGCAGCTTGCGACCCATTAGGAATCACAGCCATCACAGGGATGGTGGCCTGCTGAGGTCAGCAGACCACTGTGTCTGTGATTGCTTTTTAATAAAGCAATTCTTTTTTTTTTCTAAATGCAGCCCGTTTTCCTTAGAGGAAAATAGAATGCATTTACAAAGAAAAAAATTAAACTTTTAAGTTTCATTTTTAGGTTGAGCCTGGGCAGCACATGCACTGCTCTGCGAGGCATGCTGTATTAAAGTATGGACTTGAAGCTCCGCCTACTTTCTGCCAATATTTTTCATTGGCTTGTAAATGCTGGCTTTTGATTAGTTACTGGGCTTGTTAGTCCCTCTTAGTACCGTCTTGTCTTCATTTGTAACCTCACATGAGGAATGGCCCTTTTACTTCTGTTGTTACACGGTATGTCTTATTAAGTCTATAAGCACTATTTTCTTTAATGAGTTTCTCCTGCTGCAGGCACAACATGCTTTCCTGCAAAATTCAGCGCGCCATGCACGCTTTCACTTTTCAAGCAGCCAGGGACAATGGCGGCCGCTTCTTTGACGTGAAAAAGGTCACGCATTTACAAGAGTTTGAGCTATTGGCATTGTATATGACAATGCCTTTTATTTATGTGTTAATTATCAAAACTTAAATAAAAAGCATTGTCATTTTCAATGCCAATAGCATAAACTCTCGCAAATGCGAGACCTATAGCTTTGCAAATGCTTGTTTAAGACCAGGGTGTGTTCTTTGGGACCACTGCCTGCTCTTAAAAAATATTATTATATACATTCTCAAAGGGCAAGGGGTTCCCAGGGTACCCCTTCCCCTTTGTGAATGGGTTCCACCGGCTTTTAACTGGTGAAGAAGTTACTGTTTTGCGACCAGAATTATGCCGCAAACCAGTAATACATGCCATACCGATTTGGTATTTGGAAGGGTGCCTTAAACACGCCACTTCCAATTATTGAATCGCAAATGCAAAATGTGATTCGGTAACAAGTTACCGAATCGCATTTTCTACATTTGAAATAGCATATTCCGGTTGCAAATGGCGCGATTTACAGAATCAGGCCATTTGCGACTGGAAAAATACTTTGTATATCTGGCTCTTAGGGTCTCATTTTCAAGCAGCCTGCTCCGCCGGAGCATCACTTTTAATGATGCTCTGATTGCTCAGGCCTCTCAATCATATCTACGAGGCCACGCAAAGCCACCCTGCGTGACTTTTCATGGCTTCGTAGATATGGTGTATGGCAATGCAGCGCAAGTTGCTGCGTTGCCTTACACTGCATCAGGGAGGCATGCCATGGGCGTTTTGGAACGTTGCCTGGGTGTTCCCACGCAATAATAATGGATTTTGATACATTCACAGATTGACAACATAGCGTAAACCTGGGAATGCATCAAAACCGTGAGCCTCCCCAGGGGTGGTGTAATGAGGAGAAATAACTTTATTTCTCCTATTTATTTCCTCTTTCTAGAGGAAAACACCTCCCTTGATCGTATCTGTGCAGGAAGGTGTCCCTTCCTGCACAGAAACAATCATTTCAACATTGCAGACATCCTTGCATCATGGTGCAAGAGTGCCTGCATTGGCGCAAGGAAGCCATTTGTGCACCAGTGCAGTGAAAAAGGACAGGAATGCGCCGTATCTCATAGATACAGCGCATTACTGCCCTTTTTTTTAACGCAGGGCAGCGCAGCAAAGTGACTTACTGCGCTGCTCTGCTTCAAAATCTTGCAAATGAGGCCATTAATCTCTAAAAATCTGCACACTAATTAAGGGCGTGCCTCTATTCACCATTAGCTAACTTTACAATAGGAAGAGTAGACACATTTCTGCATGAGTTACTAGACACCTCGCCATTTCTTTCTTTAACGCAAAACATTTCCATAACAATTTAAGAATTTATGACCAGAAATATTATACACAGTCCCTATATGTCAGCATCAAAGATCAAAAGCGCGATTAAACAGGCAGTCACAGTTCCGTTTATTCATGTTCAAAAGGAAGTAGGCATGAGATAGCTAAACCGGCAAAATAGACTGCCGTTTGCATTTATTTAGAAGTCGCTGTAGAAACCGGGTGGCAAAGTTCACATAATAAATAAAAAGAACTACCAGAAAAAGTATGGTGAACTTCTCACTTCCCTGTGTTGAGATGTTTCATGTCAACATCATTCATTGGTAACTGGGGAGCTTTTACCGCTTTTCACTTCCAAGAGTTCTTTCAATCACAAGATGCCTAAAAGGGACAGGCGGCCTTAAAACGTGTTCCCTATCTCCCTCGCTGCAAAAGATACATACAAGGGAAGGGAAGTCAAACAGTAATACAAAAGGCATTACTGCAAAGAACAGTGGGGTCTCTTCCTAATTTGACTTTCTCTTCAGGTGGTCTGCAGCTGCATCCAAACAGGTTACACCAATGGCTTCCCATGAGCCGGTCAACAAAGTGCTATCTGTTTTCACAGAAATACTGTTAGCGATATGGACTTATTCAGGTCTGAAAACAAGAAAAAAAGAGTCTTTTCGTTTATTGCCTGAGGTAATTCCCTGTACCAACAGAAGACAGTAGAACTCTTGTTTCATGGAAGTGTGTGAAGTGAAAAAAATATATATTTAAAAAAAAAAACCGACTTAACATGATTCAGAGAGGCCCAGGGCCGCCTGCTGTCGGTTCACTCAAACTACAGTCCACGAAGTAAGGCTGCCATGAGCACACAATCAATAAACTATATTCTGTTTTTTATTGCATGCTTGATAATTCACATTGAAAATAAAGTTGAAATTACATGTAATGAACAGTCTGCAGCACACAAATAGTACCATTAATATCTGAATACATGCAGTGGCGGCTGGTGACCTTTAAAAGTGGTTGGGCATAATCCTTGGTTCGAATTCCGATTAGGTTCTTCTTGAAGGGTTCTCTCACACTTTCTTGAACTAAGGGCCCCATTTACAAAGATTTGTCATAGGGCAGCACCGCAAGTCTTTTTGCTGTGCTGCCCTACACCAAATCGAAAGGGCAGGAATGCACCGTTATCTACAAGATACAGTGCATTCCTGTCCTTTCAGTCAGTTCCTGCACACAATTTGGTGCCTAGCGCCAACACAGGCATCCTTGTTCTGCACTGTTGGCAGGATTGTTTTTGTGCAGGAAGGAACACCTTCCTGCACAAAAACATTACATAGAGGCGCTGTCCTCGTTCTCTGTGCCATGCAGAATGTAGCACACATGGAAAGAGGAAAAAACTAGGAGAAATGATAACATTTCTCCTTGTTACACCTGCTCTGGGGAGGAGTAAAGTTTTGGCACTGCCCCAGGTTTACGTGACTTTATAAATCTGGGCAGCGCCTAAATCCATGGGTGTTGCGTTGGAACACCCACCGCAATGCCCATGGAACGCCTCCTTCACACAGTAAGGCATGCAGCGCTTTCCGCTGCCTTGTCTTACTCCATATCTAAGAGGCCATCCAAAGCCACCCAAGATAGCTTTGCGTGGCCTCATAGATATGATTGAGAGGCCTGCGCCACCACAGCATCTAAAAAGTGAAGTCCTGGCCATGCAGGCCTTTTGTAAATAACCCCCTAGGTTTACTGTCTCACTTTGACTCACTCATTCTTAATCTGTCTCCCAAATTCACGCAGTCTCATCATTCTACTCTGACCCACTCTGTCTCACTCAATCCCACTGATTCTCACTCATTGTAAATTACTCAGTCTTATTGTGCCTCACACAGAGTAACACTCAGTTAGACTCACTGTCATTCTCCCTCACTCACTCACATTCATTCTCACACAAACTTGTCCTTACTGTCACTCTTTCTCACTGACTCAGACTTACTCCTTCACTGTGCCTCTCTCTTTAATTCACACACATAGTCACACAGAAATGCTCACAGTGCTGGAATGGTGCAGGCTGCTTCATGCACCTGTGTCAGCAAACAAACAATGTCACTAGTTGCAGGACCCAAAGTGGGTCTGCATTTTATTTTTATTGTACCAAGAGTGAATAATTATCCACTCTTGATACAATAAAAATGGACCACAAAACAAGGCGGGTGTAGTGTAGCTATGGGGCCATAAAGGAGAGTCACCACTGGTCCAGGGATAACCATCCATCAAACTAATCCATCCACTCTATCATCCATCCTTTCACTTATCCACCCACCCTTTCATCTATCCATTCATCCATCCATTCAATCATCCATCCATCCTTTCGTTTATCCATCCACCCTTCGCTCCATCCTTTCACTCCATCCATCCATCATCCTTCCTTTTGCTCATCCATCTATCCACCCTTTCACTCAGCCATCCATCCTTACCCCATCCATCCACCCTTTGTCCCAATCATCTATCCACCCATCTATCCATCCACTCATACATCCCTCCATTTCCCCTTTTACTCAGCCATCCATCCTTTCACTCACTCATCCATCCAACTATTCATCCATCCATTAATTCACCCTTTCACTCATCCATCTATCCATTCTTTCATCCAGACATCCATCTACCTTGCCTTTCACTCATCCATCCATTGTTTTACTTATCCATCTTTACAGACTCCTTTCACTCATCCATCCTTTTGCTCATCCATCCATATTTTCACTCCATCCATTCATGCACTCATCCTCCCTTTTACACTTACTCTCATTCATCCATCCTTTCACTTATTATTCCATCCATCCATCCTTTATCTCATCATCCATCAATCCATCTTTTCACTCCTCCATCCATTCACCCTTTCACCTATCCATCCATCCATCCGTCCATCCACCCAAATCCATCAATCCATCCTCCCTTTGACACATACACCCTCTCTCCCTTTCACTCTTCCATTCCCAAATCCATCCTTTCATACATTCATCTATTCATCCCCCATTCCATCCATCCATCCACCCATCTTTCCTTTCAGTCACTCACCCTCTCAAGCTCATTATGAGCCTTTGTCTACCAAGCTGCAGACAGAAGAGGCCCATAAAGAACCCCACTTCCTCTGTAGCTGCTACAGCAGGGTAGGGCTGGGGTGGGAGTGAGGGGTGATGATGCCCCTATTCAGATGCTTAACTGCACACTTACCTCTTAGTCCACTAGTGCAATTGTTGACCACAGCTGATTCCTTCTTTCTCTTTGGTCTCTATGGTCGAGATAAGGAGCACACTATGTGCTCACCTCCAACATGTTTTTTTTCAAAGTGAAACCAAATGCAGTACTAAACGAGTATTACTGCCAGGAGAGCAGCCCTCCTGCACCTCTCCAACAGCCTGCCCCTCTGTGATAATCAACACATTGTTGCCGCCCACTCCCTTCTTGTCCTCATCGGCCTGATCCACCCCCAGCTATTGAAGTGCATGGAGTTTTGTAACTCCTCCCAGGTGCACTGTTCATGCGCCCCAAAAACAACTGGATCCATGGCATTATAATTCAGCACGCCCTCTCATGAGATGTAACCGCTGTAGGTTGTGCCTGCAGGTCAAAGAAAACCTTGCCCGGCTGACCCTTGCACAGTAGGACATCTGCAAAGTTCACTAGAGTTCACCCAGGAGATTCAGGACACTGTCTCAGAGCAGTAATTTCTTTCCAGCTGCTCTGTGTTTATCTTCCCTGTTCTTGCCTCTTCCCCGAGGGTGGAAGGGCAACACCCATTTTGCCAATGAACACCAGTCACCCCTGAATACATCAAAAGACAAACATTAATTTAATCGAACCTATACAACTGCAATAACTGCTACTGGGTGGGTCGTATACACTTTTTTTGCTGGCAGTAAATTGCTCAATGCTTAATTTTGAACTATGGTGCACAAATATTGTATCATGTATTCACTTTTGCTGCAGCATTTTAATAACTGAAGTATACGAAAATTGTATGGTGCAAGCAGAAATCCTATATCCCCATCATTAAAAAATATTAGTAATGCAAACTGTTTGCACTAGTTGTGTAGCGTACATTTGCATACCTTTGAAAAGCTGCAATCTGCACTTTCCTGGAAAAAAGGCTGCAGTATCTTAGGCTGTAAACCAGAGGTCATTTGAGTCAACCACAAGTTTTTACTGTTGATAGTTATAGTCTCTAACAATATCTTCTTAGCTTCTTGATGACACAGTATCCCACACTGAAATTAATCTTTTAGCAGTTCAGGCCCAACACACAATAGTTTGTGCATAGGTCAGACTTTCCATAGGTACAGGGTATCCTGGTCTGCTAACCGTTTGAAGAATCTTCACAAAACTTTACAAAAAAAGTTCATCCTCCTCAGCGTCTTCCTGGAAATTTTCAAGGTGATCTGTAAAGCAAGGGCTGAGAAAAATGAAGGTCCAAAACCACAATTTTGAAAATTCATACAGAGAAAACTGCTGAACAGAATTACACATAATTGGGCAGAAAACAAGGTCTTTACCAGGAATGTGTACTTTTTGTGGTTTGGTGTAAATCTGTTCAGCGGTTTTGGAGAATTGAGGTTAAAGAAATAGGGATAGCTGAACAGTTGGTCCTGTGGAAGTCCCGCAGTGTCACAAATTAAAAACATAGAGCATTTTGATTGGTCTTGAGGGCTTTTATTACGTTGGATGGTTCAGCAGGATGCAGTGGTTCCACGCTACCAAGCAATATCATTAGCTGGCCACAAAATGAAAGAAAATGTTGTGGCCACCATTACAGGACTCAGTGAATCTGTCCCCATGTCCTGAAACAGATATTGGGCATAACAAGTGATATAGAAAACCAGATGCTGTCCCAAAAAGTGGGTGAAAGTGTGGGGGGGCTGGCGAGAGAACAGGGGATATGGCTGAACAAGGGGCTGGGACGATTGCCGGAAGGGGAAGGGAGGGCAATCAGGGAGATGTATGTGTGCTTCACGCATGATAATGGGCCATAAAAGCACCACTTTTGAATTGATGAAAATGTTTATCCTGAAACATACGAAACCAAACATATGGATAATATTTGTCCACTAACTCTCCACTGAGGTTATGTTCAATAAAAAGAGTCTTTCAAAAAATGGATATTCTCTTTAGCAAAGCTAACAATTTTTGCATATTTTCAGTGACCTAAATAATTATTGCAATGCTGGTTTATGATGATGAAAGTCGTTATTAAGGGTTTAAGTACTCTATGTATGTTTTGATGAAGTCGCCCTCATACTAATAAGCAGTAGAGTTCACGTGTATGTACAAAATGACTCCATTAGTTGTTGGAAGGATCAGCTCTTTAGATGTTCAATTGAATATGTCAGGTAGCAGCCACTAAATGGGGACTGTTAATGAAGGCAGAGTGAGTCTCCATCCTGGTGCCCAGAAGAGGGAAAGAGAGAGTTGGGTGTGTTGGCAGCAGCAAGGTAGATGGGCAAAAGATGGTTTTAGCATTGGCATATTCTGTGTTTTACAGATGTTGTTACATTGCACTGCATGTACGTAGCTGGAGGAATCCTGTGTTTCCAATTTTCCTATTACAGTTATTTGTTGTTACTGTCATTGTGCTCTCTGTAAGAAGTGTCTGCCAATGTGTTCTGGTGTGTGTCTTCATCATGAATGAAAAATATCCAGTCAAGAGTAGGTCAGTCAGTCAGTATTTACTTTATTTCGATTAGCAAAAGCAATCATCAAAGTACAATAAAAACATTAATACATTTTTGTCCATAACATAAAATTCAATATTATAAAAATACAATATCATACATAAGCATAATTCACCCCTGCTAAAAATCTAGATAAATAGCAATTTACATTAATATTGAGCTGGTCTTGCTTGCTGAAAATTCAGAGGTATGAGTAATGGACGAATATATTTATGTCCCAGATCGGCCCATTTAAGACAAATTAAAACAATGTGTAAAGTGTGTAGTGCAGAGGACGTATAACATGTGCAAATGGGGGGGTCTGATGGCGCATGTTTTCCCACTAGTAACTGAGGGAACATATGTTAAAAACCTTTTATGCATAACCGGCATATCCAATGTTATATATAATTTAATTTTATTCATGGATTTCACCATCACATATTGTGTATAGCAATGGTTATGCTGGGAGCCTAAGGTTCTAGCTTCTTGGGTATATACCTTAAATGCTGCCTTGACCCATGTAATATCTGATTTACAGATTAACTCTGGTGAATTATAGAGAAGTGGTTTACTCAAGGTTGTCAATGTTGTTTTTATGTAACCCAACCAGGGTATATGCAGGCTGTATTCCATATTCAAACAATCTCTCAAAATCAGTCTGTTGAATTGTAACTCGTTTTTAATCCCATATCAAAAACCATAAAAGTATAGGGCACAAATAAATATAATCAGCAATAAAGCCTGCACCCATCTCATCATGCACTATTTTTGCAGGTACACTCTGCAGAATTCATAACAGTTTTCTAAAACATTTATTTTTAGCCACTTGTATAGTAAGGAAAGACTTATAACCCCAGATCTCTGCTCCAAAAGATACAGTTGGAACACACACTGCATTATAGAGGTGTAATACAGACTTTATATGGCTATAGCTTAGTCACCTGGAGAAGGCATCAATACTGTAGGCGACCCTATTAAAAGATTGAATGTGTGCTTTCAATAAGGGACAATTTATCATCCAGCACGATGCCTAAGTTACAAAGCTTGTCCACCTTACCTATATCATGATCCTTTTTTACATGAGTTTTAGTTTGGTTTTTTTTGGGTCCCATTATCATATCATATGATTTGGTGTAATTAATTTTTAGGCTCAGATTTTCCATAAAATCATAAAATTGACATAATAATTGTAAACCATTGGCTGTACATGTGATAAGAACAGAATTATCCGCGTACAGCAGGACGGGGACCATTCTATGTCTGACCTTTGGTACATCTTTACAATGTTCCCTTAAAAACTGATCTAATTGGTTGCTATATAATACAAAAAGCATGGGGGCTAAAATACAGCCCTGCCAGACCCCTTTCCCTAACTGAAGATGCACAGTGCATTCCCTGATGGGCCGTATCTTACTGAGGCTTCAAGCCCGGTGTGCAAATCGAGCAAAAACGCCACTAAGGCCTTATCCACCTCCATGTCCCTCAGCACAGACCACAGTTTGGATCTCACCACTGTGTCAAATGCTGTGCGGAGGTCCATGAAGTCTAGATGTATACTTTTCCTTTTGGCCACTGTGTATTTATTAACTAAAAGATATACATTCAAGTTTTGTTCTATAGTGCCTCGACCCGGTCTGAACCTGTATTGAATATCTGACAACATATTCCTATTGTTTGCCCAATCTGTTAATCGCTTCAACAAGACCCTACTCAAAACTTTTACTTCTGCGTCTATCAAAGAGATTGGATGATAGCACGCTGGGTGAGCTCGGACCCCTTTTTTAAAAATTGGAACTATAACTGAATGCTTCCATGATGAAGGAATATAGCCTTGTGCTGCCGCATTCAGGTGTTGTGTGATTAATGGGACCCACAGATCTACACATAAATTAAAAAGATCACCAGGTACTCCATCTGGACCAAAGCCTTCCCAGATGTCAATTCCATTATGCCTTCTCTCACTTCTTACAGCTCAAAATAGACATTTGTTTCTCTGGGCGAGGTAGAATAAGATTAAAATCACTGTCACCCGTATATATATGACAGAAGTGAGCTACCCACTTTTGCGCAGGTATAGCTACATCAAATCCCGTATTGTTCCCTCAATAAATATTGGCTGCTTAACGACTTTCCAAAAGTCTACACTGTTTCTAGTACTACAAGCCTCCTTGAGCTTATGCCAGGCTTCTCTCTTCAAGGCGCTTATTTTATTCCTGCAAGCCAACGCATATATCCTCCATGCCACGTTTACTGAGCATGTCGACCTTGGCTTTAGTTGAAGGGCTGCCTTTAGATCTTTATAAGCCCTTGTGCAGTTTTTGTCGAACCATTTTGGTCCAGAGCTAATTGTCTCGGTATTGTCTAGTCAGGGCTACCTGGACCTCAGTACAAATAGTAGAGAATGAGTCCACAATGGCTCGATCATGAGAGTCAGTATTCAAACATACCTCAAATTCCAGGCTACACCTCTGAACCAAGTGCTACATGTATCAAGCTATTTTGCGTTCGCAAATGGGGCGATTCGCAGAATCGGCCCATTTGCGAACGTAAAAAAGGCTTTTTACATGTATCAAAACCCATTTTGCGATTTGGTAACCTGTTACCGAATCGCAAAATGGGTTTACTATATCGCTATTAGGAAGGGGCATGTATAGGGTGTCCATTCCTAATACTGAATTGCATCAATATGTAGGAATGTTTTGTGACCGAAAAGCGGTCGCAAAACATTTGCATTTTACCACCTACTTCAAGTAGGTGGTAACACATTTGCAAATGGGAAGGGGTACCCAAGGGACCCCTTCCCCTTTGTGAATGTTTGTTACAGCATTTTTGTAAGAGCAGGCAGTGGTCCCACGGACTACTGCCTACTCTTAAAAAATGAAAAGAAAACTTTTCATTTTTGTTTTTGAAACGCATCTTGTTTTCCTTTAAGGAAAACGGGCTGCATTTAAAAAAAACAGATTGCTTTATTTAAAAGCAATCACGGACATGGTGGTCTGCCGTTCCCAGCAGGTCACCATCCCCATGATTTTAGCGATTCTTAGGGGGTCGCAAATTGCGATCTACCTCATTAATATTAATGAGGTAGCGTGATTTGCGACCCCCTAGGAATTGCTATATGAAACTCTTTGAGTTTCAACATTGTAATTTGCGATTACCTAATTGCGATTCTCAGAAATTAGCAATTGGGTATTCGCAATATACAATTTTGATACATATAGCCCCAAATTCCTCAGAAAATCCTCCGGGATGACCTTACCCCAGCTAATATGTCCCCCTTGCATTCCAAGTGTAAGTGGACCTTTATAAATAGTGGAGCTCTTACCCGCAAAATCATACCAGCCAAATTCTGCCATGATTGGGTTATGGTAACTGAAGATGCTCCATACTGTTCTAAATCTCACCAGAAACTTAATCAAGCGTGCAGATGCAAAAATATAGTCAATAGTTGTATTAATACCTCTACCCTTAAAAGTCGGGACTGACCCAGGGGAGTCATACTCATCTTTAGTTAAAAGATTAATAAGGTTTAATTCTGAAACCATTTGATTAAAATGATCTCCCTGACCTGAGTGCCTAAAACGGATCCGCTCTGAAGCCTCACTATGTCCCTGATCCCTCCTTTTCTCAACACATGCCTCACAAGTATGTACATTGAAATCCCCAACCAGCAGAACTATTGGCGAAAATGACCACTCTAACAATGTTTTCTCACAGAATCTTCTTAGCTCTACATCCAGTGTTACCTCTGTAGATGGTGAATTATAGATATTAACTATCAGCACCCTTCTATTGTGGGGAAAAGATAGTAACACACCCAAAATAATTCTAGAGTAAAATAATATTTATTCAGTGGAGCAATCTAATCTTAATCTTACGAACTTTACCAGGCTTCCCTTTGCTATACCATGCAGGGAAGCCTCAGCATTAGCCCGAAAGGCAATGAACCCATCCAAAAACGAAATCCCCTCTACGTCCCAAGTTTTCTTGGAAACACACTATCCCATATGTTTTGCATAATTCCAACCCCTGGCCGTTCACTAGTAATGAGCTTAACCCTGCGATGTTACAGCTAACTAATGCCCAGTTACTTTTTAAAGTGTTCAAAGGCAGATGGCTTGATCATTTGGTTTATAAAAATAACCCAAAGACAATAAAACAATGTTGCTGGATCCCACCTGGGTACTCGGATTTCCAAGTAATAAGCTTTTAGCCAAATTTGGAGTATTAAAGTTGACAATAATGCAGTCTCCTTGTATCTCCGCCCTCCCAGTGCCAATCCAACCCACCAGCCTTAACATCAAGATGTTATTGGCCAGTCTAGGTGGAAAACTTCTGTAGCGGCCCAGCCAGTTCACAGTCTTGTTGAATAACTGCTCATATGACTCTTTTTGACCCCTCCTTAGACCAGGAACACCAGCAAGAATAATTACATATGGAGAAGGGGCTGGGGGCAAACCAATAACGGGTTGTACTTCCACTTCGGCTTCTTCCCTGTCTCCATTTTCTTTGCCTCTTTGACCCCGTATTGCAGTGGGGGGTGGTTCTTCGGGTCGGGCTTTGTTCTTAAGTTATGTAGTACCCCTCAGGGTATATGAATTTGGAAGAGTATTATGGCGATTCCCACCTATTTTAGAAGCTCCAGGCAAGGAATTTGTGATATCGGCTGGTAATGAGGGGGAAGATCCCCCAGAGAATAGTTCTCATGCATACCTAACTGAGCTTTGGTACCTGCTGTTCCGTTATCCGCCTTATCACAAAAAGAACATGCTTGCTCCAGGTTGCCCACCGACTTCTTAACATCCAGTATAGTGCTATTTAAGTCATCCAGTTTGGAAAATATTGGTAGTAGTTCTGCCCATATAAGTGATGTCATTTTAGCCAAGACCTTCCCCTCCAGTGGCCAGTTACCCTTCATATTCTGTCCTTCCTTTTCCCCACCTTGTTCCGCAAGAAGCAGGGAGGGTCATCCTCTATTAAAACTGAGGCACCATCAGGGGACTTTAAAGGTAAAGAACTTCGAGTGACTTTTTCATTGGCCTTACATTTAGTTATTCGCTTGGGTTGCTTAGCCTGCCTGCAAAGGGGTGGACTATCGGGAGAACTTCCACTCAATGGCATTGATGTAGCGCTTGGTCCTTGTGCCGCTGTGTCCAAGGCTAATTGCTCTTGAGTATTTGGCAAGGAAACTATACAGCAGGGCAAGACCATTGAGCTATTATGGACGCCAACCACAGCAGCAGTAAGGGACAGCCTTCTCTCCGTATGATTAATCTCATTGTTAATTGCCGTCATGGCACGCTGTAACATTCTATCCAACAAGGTGGGCATAAATGATGTTTGTGCCGTGTTCAACCCTGCTCCAAGTTTCTTCTTACCCATCTTGGTGCTTCTTGAGCCATAGAATTGGTGAGCCTCCTTCAGTTGAAATGATCCAGAAACCAAGACCAAGGGGGGTGGCCCGGTCTGGCCTCTTCTGGGTGCATACAGGCCCGCCCTTGGCCACGTCGTGGCCTGTGCTACGGGAGAGGAGAGGTGCCTTTACGGCAATGGGAGGGCTGTCCCCGCCTCCCACTCCGTGCAGAATGCTGGGGGACTGAGTCCCACCCCAGCCAGCCACCACAAAGAGCCGGTGAGTTTGTTGATGGGCCTCGGACGGTCATATTTCATTGACATAGGGATTTGATACTTGTGTTGTCTTGCATCTGACAGTACATCATGTTGCCTATACCGTCAAGCATGTTTTGATGTTGAATACTGCTGAAGCGATGGATGTGGTGTAACTACGGAGAGCTTCCTTTAAGAGCTCAGGAACGAGGTTTGAGTCTCTGTTTCAGCTCCACATACTGTGATTCTTGGCAAATCATTTAATCTTTCCGTGCCTACCAAAAATGAATGTGTCCTTGTGCAATGTAACTGGTGCTCATGTAAAGTGCTCCAATAGCTTTGGATTGAGTTCGCATTTTATTAACCTGCAAAAAAAACTAGAACGTAGTAATGGAATGATACTTGTATGCTGTGAATTTGTGTCAGTGCGTGCGTGTATGATTGATCAATTCTGGCAGCTACTTACAGTTGGAAGGAGGCTGAAGACCTTAAAGTTGCTATTAAAAGTTGCTGCTTAAGCTGTAACCAAAAGTAAACTTACATCAAAAAACTTAGGATAGTATAAAAGGTAATGGTTGCTCTTGGTTCTTCATCGTGATAATGTAGCTAGTTTTCAATATACATGACTCTAAATGTATTATTCCAGATTGGTCCATGTTACTAAAGACATCATATTTTAATCTTGTGCTTTTCTTTTAGAAATCATAGATTTCAGATCTGGAAGTTCAACTGATTTGGACAAGGATTCGAATTACCAGAATACAATATGCTGTTAAATGAAAACCTTAAATTGGAGCACTGAGTCCTTGGTGATATTGGGCCATCTTGTAACCTTATATAAATTTAACCAATAAAGGAAACGATTTACCCCATCACAATGAATATTAGCATTTGACTGCACATTTGGACTTTGATGGGAACCTCCCAAAAATAAATATTTGTTTTGTGGAAAGACAAGCATAGTAGTTAGTCCAGTCAAGCCAAAGTTTACAGGCATAATACATTTAGTTGAAAAGTCAGGGCTTCATTTATGGCATTTTTGCTCAGGGCAGTGCAGCAAGACACCTTGCTGCACTGCCAGAGGCCAAAGTGAAAGACCAGGAATACACCATATTTAAGTAATACAGTGCATTCCTGTCCTTTCTGCCTGTGCTGGTGCCATTTTGGCAGCCTAGTGCCAATGTAGGCACCCTTGCACTATGGTGCAAATGTACCTCCATTGCAGGCAGGATTGTTTTTGTGCAGGAAAGGGGGCCTCCCTCCACAAAAACAATCTTACAAGGCATTTTCCTCTTTCTATGAGTGCTGCAGAATGCCGCCCACATGGTAAGTGGAAAAAATAAGTAGAAATAAACATATTTCGCCATGTTACGCCTCACCTTGGGAGGAGTACGGATTTGGAGGTTCCCCAGGTTTGCATCACTTTGTAAATCTGGGGCAGCGTCAAAGTCTATGGGTGTTACATGGGAAACCTATTGCAATGCCCTTGTAACGCCTCCTGGGCGCAGAGTAAGGCAACGCAGTGATTTGCGCTGCATCACCTTACTCATGACTAATGAGGCCACTTAAAGCCATGCAGGGTGGCTTTGCTTGGCTTCATTAATCTTTATGAGAGCCCTGCGTCACGCATGTACCACTTTATGTGGTGCAAACGTGATGCAGGGCTCTCATAAACAAGCCCCTTAGTATTTTGTGAATAAGAGATGTAAGTAGGGATGTCTCTCTTTTTTCCCACATTCCAAATTCAAATACAACATAGTGATGTATCTCTGTATCTCATAAAGTGAGCATTGGTTGTGTTAAATTAGAACAAGTCTCTGCTACAATTTTGGGCTGACACACATCAACATAACAACACCACTAAAACACACCAAGGCACCGCTCAACCAAACGCTAACACAATACATCAACCACAGTGCAACACAACAACATAATGCAGTACAAGAACACAACACACCACAACAAAATACAAGAAATGTGAACACATTTTAACGTCACACATTACTGCCTTCAGGAATTTGCCTTCATAATTTTAGGAAAGTCCCAACACATACCTTTTCAACCCCACTTTTATTAAAATAGCAACTACACATATCTCTATTACACCAACAAAAACATATTGGGGCATATTATCAAGCCCATTTTCGCCGCTTTATCGGCCGTTTTCAGCCGAAAAGCGGCGAATTTCACTCCGCACAATTATCAAGGACACGCTAACGCGTGTTTCCTTGAGTAAGCAGCCCAATTAACTCCACTTTGCATGTCAGCGAAGAATATCGCTAATGACATGCAAAGTGGCGTTCCCTTCCATTCCTCCCTGGAAATCCGCGCTGACATGGCAGCGCACTATTACCAAGCCTCGAGCAAACCCGCGATGCGATTGAATTAACCGCGCTAACCGCGGTTATCGCGGGTTTGCAACGCCTGGTTTGAATCCGACTTAGCCATACTTGATATGGCAGGTGGATCGTACGGCTGAGACCCTGGGGCATATTATCAAGGAAACACGATAAATATCGCGTTTCCCGCTTGCTGCGATTCTGTTTCACGCCGCTATTGCAGGATTTAATCGCCGTGGAGATATGCGTTGATAATAACGCGATATCTCGGCGATTAAATCCTGCGATATGCGGCGTTAAACAGAATCGCGCAAGCGGAAAGCGATATTTATCGTGTTTCCTTGATAATATGCCCCATTGTTTATACAGAAGATGTATTTTGGTGCTACAGTATTGCACCGCGGTATTGTGTTACTGAATCTCTGTTTAAATATGAGGCATAGTTTGAAATTTAGCTCAAACATGTACACCTAAACTTATAAATTCGCTTATTATCCTTTCATAAGCAATCATATTTAGTCATGATTATGGATTTCAGAAGCTTCTACTTTAATCACAAAACTTTCCTTTGAACTTTCCAAGTCTGAGCTAAGGAATAAAAGAAACCAGTCACAGAGTGATGCATGTCCCTCTATCACAATCAGTCACACTATGAATTATGATCATACCTCGGTCGGGAATGAACATTAATTTGACTGTCAATACTTGGCAAAAAGGCAAATGTGTTAATCGATGTTTGGAGCCCTCAGTCTTCATTATGTTATACAAAACCGATTGGGACGTTGATTTACACACAGAGGGCATATTAGCAAGACCCACGTTAAAATTATCGCCGTTTTAGCGGCAGGAAACTGCCGCTAAAGCGGCGATAATGGGCTTGCTAATATGCGTTATAAATTCAATAGAAGCCCAGGTTGGATGTGCAGGACATCTAACCTGGGCTTCTGTTGGAATTCTATAACGCATATTAGCAAGCCCATTATCGCCGTTTTAGCGGCAGTTTCCTGCCGCTAAAACGGCGATAATTTTAACGTGGGTCTTGCTAATATGCCCCACTGTTTCTTATCCTTCCTACGATCACTTCATATTTGCATTCGAAATAACGCAAATAAAAGTGCTTTTGTTTTGCTAGCAGGTCCAGCTTCTTAAAAAATGTGATTTACCTCAAGAAACTGTAATATCGCTAAGAATTTATTTTTTGATATATTTATCTATTAGAGACCCGCTGTCTAAACACCTTAAAATAGTTTGTACATTATACAGAAATATGAAACAGAAAATCAGTCAGCATGATCTTAAGCTGTTGAATAGAACATTATGGTCAATGTTCACAAAAGTAAGCTTAAATGGGTAGATGTCCATATGTGTAGATATACACCTACACCTAGGTGTAAATCTATCCGTTGATGGTATTCACCATTTCAATGTGTAGATTCACATGCAGATGTTGACTTACGAATATCCATCACCTCAAATGAGGAGGTGGACACTCGTACTACTGAATTTATGAGTGTAAAGTTGCTATAAGTAACTCTCTCCGTTTGTGGAGATCTCCGCCACAGGATGGAGAGCTTCATCTAAAAAGCAATAAGGAATTTTAAGAAAAGCAATTTTAAATGAGTAAAACAAATATGGTTTCTTATTAAAAACAGGCAATCCCTTAACTACGAAGGCTTTGCCCTCCAACCCAGTGTTCTGGGTCCAGGGTAAATTTGCATTCTGTCCTCCCTAAATGTTGGGGGTTCTAAAGTTATCCTGGGTTTGTGAATTTCTCTCGATACAACCAAGAAAAATAGCCAAAGTACAGCAATATTTTAAGTCTTTTTTATAATGGGAAAAAGTGCTATGCAGGAAAGTACGTTTTTTCCTAAAAATGACACCACCCTCTTCTCAATTTTCAGGACCAGGCAGAATTGTAAAAAATTGACGTTTTTAGCAATGTTTTTGCAATTTTCGAAGCGATAATCGATTGTTCCTACTTTTTGTGGTTTTTACCTACTTCTAGTTTGTGTCAGAAACATCTCTGAAATGCAAGGGTGAACCTAGAATGTTATACATTTCTGAAAAGAAGCCAAAGTTTGAAATTCTGCAAGGGTTCATTTGTGTCCATCGCTCCTGGTTTTCCCAAATAAGCTAGTAGGTGCAAAAAATAATGTAATATAGTTAAGAAAAAAAGAAATAGGTGACATTTTCATCTGTAATTTCCTGACCCAATGGCCAACTTGCAAAAGTAGTATATTATTAAATATTCTGGTCACAGGCAAATTTAGGGGCAGATTTACAAGCCCCTTGCGCCTCCTTGCGCCGCCATTGCGTCACTTTTTTTGACGCAACGGCGACGCAAACAATGCGGCCTATTTACAACGTGACGCATCTAGGGAGATGCGTCACGTTGTAAAACCCTGCGTCACATTATACCTGCGTCAGGTATAATGAATGCAGGGTGGGCGTTCCCACGCAGGAAGGCCTCATAAAAGTGACTCAGAGAAATCTACAAGATTTCACTGCGTCACTTCTAGGACGCCACTGCGTCAAAACCTTACGCCTGCTTGAAGCAGGCATAAGGAGTGTAGTGGCAATAGGCCTCAAAAAGCATTGCTGGAGTTGCGTCGTGCTTGCGACACGACTCCAGCAATGCATGACTTTTGCCCCAACAGATGCGTCAGAATTTCTGACGCATGTGTCAATCCTTGCACCATGGTGCGCCGTATTGTAAATACGGCGCATCCATGGTGGAGCAAGGGTTTGTCAGTGTGGCGCAGGGAAAGTGACGCATCTCTACAGATGCGTCACTTTCTTGTAAATCTGCCCCATAGTGTCCATGGTTGTCCAAAAACACATGATACCCTGAGCCAACAACTGAGCTGCAGCATGTAATGATTTTTCACTGTGTACCAACCATGCAGCCATATATATAATAAGATCTACTGAGTGAAAAATGGGTATAAACTACGAAGAAACATATGTAGTCTTAAAATATGCACAAGGTTCTAAGTTTAGGAATGGTGTTTATTTGCACACCTCTGATGATAGGGTTACCCATTCGATCATGGGATTCAGAGGGCATTTTCAAAATGTGTTGTTTCTTGCACACTGGCTTACATTTGGAAGCTAAACATGCAGATAAACTTAATTGCTAATATCAAATGTTTGTGTTCCTACCCTTCTCCCAATAAAAACAGTACCCAAGTTGCGTGGCTAGTCATATTGCCCATGAAGGGAAAGGCCCCAAAAGCAATGTGGAGACATCAAATGTTTGCCTTGAACAATTACCAATTTTGGTGATGTGGGTAGCTGTGGTATTTAGTGCAACAGTCAGCCGCCACCCAGGCAAACCTATCAAACCCAGAAAATCCTAAAAACCAGATGCCCATGGGAGTCCAGGGTGGTGTGGCATGTATTAATACCAATATGCTTCCTTACCCAGAATGGCGTAAATCACACGTCACTCGCATTTCTGTGAGGAAAATGTGGGGCTTTAGGGTGGGGTGTGCCTGAGGCCAAGATGGATATGTAAAAAAGTGGTTCTGTCGGGAAAGAAACAATTGCTTTATACAATATAGATACTAACTTAAAAAAGTCAACAAATATAGACTGCAGGGAATGATTCACAGCCAAAGACTTTTTACACGGAACACACCACAAAGACACTGTAATTTTTTAGTCACACAAAATGATCATTGTATTGTATGAGTATCATGTACAAATATTAATGAATATGGCTGTCAATAAAATAATACAAAATACGACGATAGGGTGAATTAAAGTGCAAGTGAAGTGACTTGTGATGAATAAATGAATAAAGTGCTGTACATATTATACAGATGGATCACACATGAGACAATAAAGCGATTATAGTATACTGTCCAATCATTAATGCATAGATGCACAGCCCAGATATGACTTTAAATTAGGGTCAGTGAAGTTGCATGAACTAGTATAAATTTAACGCCGACGTTTCAACCCTAGGTGGAAGCGCAACTTGGATATGCGTCAGGGGCAAGTCTTCATCAGGACGGGGTGGGAGAAATTAAATGTTGACAGCCGCAAGTATTTTCAGGGATCCTGTTTCATGAATGGATGGGGATCCAATGTGATATCAATCACAAGGGGACCTACACCAGGTGTTGTGGTCTCAAAGAATGAATTCCGCACGTACTCCACCAGCCGGTTGGAGACGGGAAGTTAGGATTAAAGGACGCCGCAGAGAAGTATCGGACAGAATAGGTCAAGGCTCCCCGTAGGAATGATCGCTTGACGGCGGCATCCTTTAATCCTAACTTCCCGTCTCCAACCGGCTGGTGGAGTACGTGCAGAATTCATTCTATAGTAAGGGGTCTATTATTATGGCGGTTGGATGTCCGCCGCCGGGCCGGCGGTGGACATCCGCCCGCGATCGCAACCAAGAAAACTGCTGGTCAAATTAGGATGGTGGTGGTGACCACAGCGGTGGGAAATTCCGACCGCCGCTTTTCCACCGGTTGCCATCCGCACTCCTGCCTGGCGGACGGAGCAGGACCGGGATAATGGTGGCGGTGCAGAGCAGGCTCCGCTGGCAGGATTATGATGCCGGCGGTAGCCAGCCTTTCCTCAGCGGTCAAACCGCCATGGAAAGGCATGCGGAGATTGTCTTCCGGGGGCCCATTGCGGGCCCCCAATGTTTTGGGGGGGTGCACTGGGGGGTACCCATGGTCCCCCCGTACATTTCCCTGCACCAGGTGGCAGGCACTGTGCAGTGCCTGCCACGCAGTGCAGGGAAATGCAGGATATGCTCCTTTCGGCATCGCAGCGGTGCTGCGGGCAGCAGCAACCACCGCAATGTTAAGGCCCGCGATCAGACCGCCGCGGTCGGATTTCGAGCGCGAGTCATCGTAATTCGACCGGCGGTGATGTCGCGGTCCATGCGGGCGGTCTTTTCCCGCTACCATGGCGGTCGGGGAAGTTTCCCGACCGCCATCGTAATAGGCCCCTTAGTTTGGGGTGGTATAATTTCTCTAAACTCTGACTACTGCACAGGATGGATCAACCTGGCACCTCAAAAACCACCTCTCCTCAGAGGAGCCCTGGATATGGGAAGGCTCCACCTAATGAAATACAACTTTTGACTCCTGCAGAAAGAGGGGGACTCAGTGGACTCACTAAAGAGCTCCGGAACTCTTGACTCCTGTGCTGGTCAGGCACTGCAACTGCTCTCCATGCGACAAGTGGTTGGCTTGATGAAAAAATCTATTTTGTGTCGCAATGAATGTTCATAATAGATTTTGCACTAATCACAGAAATGACATTTTCCATATGTAAAGTAACCCACCATCTTTATGTTTAGCCAATAATCTGGCTAAGTACTGTACCTTTCCACTACTACCTGGCGTGGCCAAACCGGGGAATCTTTTGCCTGAACTTCGATGGGAATCTGTGACCTTCCGATACTTAGGTATCCATATTTACATATACTGAAGGACTTGCAAGTGGGTAATCTGGGAGCAGCGCTGAGATGGCTTAAGGTCAATGTCTCATTCTGGAGATCGCTGTGGATCCCCATCATGGCAAGGGTGGCCTTGATTAAAATGATAATCCTCTCCGGTTGGTTCATTATTTTGTTAGCCTTCCAATATCAATGGCGGTTGCCTGGTTAGGTCAGCTGGATGTCCTAGTAAGGGAGCTGGAGCGGGATGGGGGCCGTCATAGAGTCTCACTAGAGACGATGCATCGACTGCTGGTAGAGGGAGGATGGGAGTCCCCGATTTTGAACTGTACTTCCTAGCAACCCAAATTCAGTGGATTACTAAATGGCTCAATGCGGTCAATCAACATGAGCTGGGGGTCATTGGGGCAGAGCGAGGGCAGGGGGCAGTGTTGGCTAAATTACTCTGTCAAGGTATTAGGAGGGGAGAACTGACCCTGCTGCTTAGTATGGCTCTCTGTTGATGGTCCCGATGTGTATGTCGAACAGTGGGGTACCCATTATATGTCACAGCATTGTCATTGGTGGGCTTTCCAGAGGTGACCATCTGTCCTTTTTTACTGCCTCTCAGATGGCACCCTGGATGGAAGCGTGCCCTGTAATAGTAGATGACTGTTTGTCTTGGTAAAGTTGATGCCAATGGAGGATCTAATGGCTGCATCTGGACTGCCCCTGGGTCAATTTTTCTCATATGGCGCTCTTACTCGGATATTTGAATCCCTTTGGGGAGTGGGCATGCACAAGCCTCAAATGCATGCTGTGTTACAGTTGTTACTGACAATGAGATCAGGTAGGTATCTGGTTAAATGGTTCTATGGGGCACTGAATGGGATGGCATGGAGACCGCTGGACAAACTAAAGGGAAAATGGGAGGCTACTCTGGAACAGGTCATCTCTTAGTGGTAATGGACGAGAATGCTGGCCTACCCATGGAAAGTGTCTAGAAACATCGATTGAAACATATACAGTTTAACTATCTGCACCAGACATACCTCACCCCATGCAAAATTAGAGCTTTTTATGGAGGAGAGTAAGGCAGGTGCCTCCAATCTGCACATCAAGACGCGGACTTTGGTCACATGACTTGGTCGTGCATGCTTGTGGGAGACTTCTGGACTGCAGTCATCCAGAGGCTGAGTTCCAGACTGGACTAGACAGTGAAAAGCACCATGGGGTCTGCTTGCTTGGTGTGTTCCCCAGGCCAAAGCACAAAAATGTTGGGAATCGTTTCCTGGACTTGGCTTTGGCCCTGTCCAGATGCAGAATTGTGTTAGCTTGGAAATCTGATATTGGGTCTGTCATTTGGCAGTGGGAAAGTGATGTGACCATATGGGCACGGGCTGAGGAGGGAGTATTGATACCTAAGGAGGTCTGTGGGTCATGCCTGTGACCAATTACAGACCTCCTGACTGAGGTAATGGAGGTTTTTAAAAGTCCCCCAGACCTGTCGGTGGCGGCCTTGGAGCCTCCCGGCTGGGATATAGACTCGTAGACCTTCTCATAGGGAGTTTGCCTGGTCTCCATTGCTATTTGGGACCCAACACATGACTGATGCTGGGGTTTAACATGCAGCTGCACTGATAGCTCAGCCACGTGGCCTGCTATGCCCTGTTCCTTCAATATAACATTGTACACTATGAAGTTGTAGAAGCCTAGCCGGGGCGCCTCCCCTTGTTCATGTCCATTGTAGCTAATGGCTCCTGATCTGTGTGCTACCACGCCAGGAACCAGTTGTTCTTCTTTTGTTGTGGTTACTATTAAAGTTTGTTATGGCAGGGCTGGGGCACTAATGGCACAAAGCATGACTACATAGTCTGCATTTCTTTGTACATTGCTGCATAGAAGGGCTTATGTAACTAATTGTCAATGCAATATTGAAATAAACACGGAAATGTTGAACATATATGACTCCCTTAGGCATGTTAAAAACATAATGTTATCTTCTGCTGCATGATATGTCCCAGTGAAAACCTGAAATGCTTAAAAAATAAAGTTGTAAAAAAACAACTTTATGTTTAGCCAAGTAATCTGTTTGTTATTCTCATAATTACACTTTTTATAATAACAATTCCAGTTATGTCAACCTTAACATATGTATGATGGAAGGTTGTGAAATATATTCTTGAAGATCTTAAGCCACCTGTATGATGTTTGTGAGAATGTGCCTCTTAATGCTTGGTCATTCTGATTTTTTATGGACTGATGCTGCTAGTTTTTTTACTCTGGGCTCTGGGTCACTGCTAACCAGTCCCAAGTGCATGTGCTCTGACCTCTAAAACAAGTTGAAATTGACTAAAATCTTAATTGACATTTTTTTATTTCCTATAAGACCATAGTATCTGATACCAAAAATACACCTATTGCAAAGACATGCAAATGTCACCTATTGACTAGATCACTAATGTGCCATCTAGTAGTGTGATCATGCAGACATGACCCCAGACTTGCCCCTGCATCCTGGCACCTGTGGTTTAAGCCCTGCACCTCAACTTATCCAAATAAGCACTTTTTGACTGGAGAAAAAATGTCCATTTAAATATTAATATTACCTCCATATAGGCCTGGGAGCCCACAAGGTATGGTGTGTGGTATGTAAAAGTAGGACATGTACAAGTTTTAGCTTAACATGTCCTTATTGTGGCAAACATACAAAAGCTCTTTTCACTGTAGGAAGGCTAGCTGACCATTAGAAAAGGGGAACCAACTGTAAATATTAATTTTACTATCTCAGGAAAGGATCAGCTAGAAAAATAATTCAGTGGCTATCTTTTATATTTTTTAAAAGTCCAACAACATGTTGAAGTCGGATTTTTAATAAATATTAAGGAAGATAGACGTTTAGAACAGTATCTTTTCCCTGCCTGAAGTTCCTGGGGGTTAATTTGCATCAGCCTCCAACTGCCATCCAGCTGGTGAATAGTCCTGATGAGGTGTGAAAACTGCTTCCAGAGCAGAGACAAAGGCCCAAGTGTGGGGAGGTGTTGTATTCCTCTGACAGCCCAGGAACCTACTGTACTTCAAAAGAGGCCTACCCTGTCACAAGTAGATGTGAGAGGACACCTGTGCAGATCTTTATTTTGCCCTACCATTCAGGCAAGCACCAATCCTAGTAGAAGGAAAGCTTCCCCTCGGACTGGTTAGATTGACCAAAGAGGACAGGACTATTAATTTCCCTGTCCACATCTCTAGGTGGGCACACAGACTCTGCACTGGAGGAGAAGGATTCTCCATCTTCGATTTAGTGAGTGAGGGGTATTGTGGGATTGTTTGCAGTAGGGCACATAGAAACTGCTGCAAAAGGAGCCACGGTTACACCTTGGAACATTTTCCCCTATTGGTTATGGAGGGCTCAGGAGTTACCTCCACCCACAAGTTGGTGCCAGGCATAAATGTGGCATCCCCTGGCCCCCTCCTCAGAACACTTGGAACTCGTTGAAGAAGAGTAGAAGGACTGTGCCTGTTATCTGAGACCGTGAGGAGACCTGATGGGCTGGACCTGCTCCCTCTTGTACACAAGACAAAGAAGTGAACTCCAAAGGTCAGTTGGATGACCTTCTGTCTAATATACAGGGCCAGAGCAAGTTGCAAGTGGCCTTTTTCTGATGAAAGCAGCTGACAAGTACCAACTGCAGCTGCTTGTATTTCATATAATTGCACTTAATGCACTTCTGAGGTGCAGATAGTGCCGAGTACAGTGTGTGTGGTCATAGTATCATATGAAAATTATTATAAGCTATGCTTTTAATTAAATGATCTTTAATGTATATTACAGCATTAAAGAGGTCCAAACTAGAATTAAGGAGCAGAGCAAAATTGTATTCTAATGACCCCTAAGTTGTTGAAATTATTCATTAAATAATTATCGGCGTAGAATAGTTATTTGATGAAAACATGAATTATGACCCTTGATCCCAAAATGATTGTATGTATCTAAAAAAACATATATTCACATTGTATGGCTTTAGATGAAGTGTATATTGTTGTATTTGGTTGATCAGGCTATCATTCAGTAACAACACTTAATTATGTTGCTGCTTATGTTGTTATGTTCCATATAGGTACCCTAATATAGGCCCGGGTAACATCATACCCCTTCACCTACATTACCTCCCCTACACTACACTGTAACGGGCCTTTTAGGATTGAACCTTTACCTAGTTCGAGTCCTGGGTGCAGAAGGAGGGTTTCTCCTAAACAATAGAGTCCTATAACTCCATCAATAGATTCACACAGTATGAATGAATATTCATAAGGGTTCTTAGAAACCAGGCTGGGGCTACACCACCTTCCTTCCCATATCTACGTACACGGTTCATCCCATACATCATCCTCACATCCAACAATGGCTAATACAAGCAACAAGGGACAAAGGAACCCTAGATACTTTCTGTATAACAGCACATCTTGCTAGTGTTAGTTAGAGGGAACCGAGACTTCCAGGCCGACACACTGACCAGAGACGATGAGGCTCCTGCATGCAGACGGTCCAGCTGACAGTGGTCTGAACATCCCTCGCGGGGTGTCCAACTCGTGACCAAGAAGGGCTCCTACATTCTCACACTTCAGGTAATGGGGTTCGACTAAATCCTAGAGGGATTCTTGGTTTCACACCTACTCACATGCTAGGTACACTTAGGTACATCTAGATAGGCATCGTAGGAGTATGCACTTTCTTTTATCAATGCATTTTATATTCATGTATTTATTCATGCGTAGTGCAAAATGGTAGAACTGTACTACCCATTTATATTCACTGTACTGCTAATCATATATCTCTGCTACTGTCTAATGGTTGTTGCAGCTCATATATTCTACACAAGAATAACGATTGTTCTATAAACCCTTATTGAAACACCCAGGCTGTTTATTCTGTGTATCTCTGAGACAAGATAAGCGAGCACGAGTGACTGTGCGAAAAGTAGTATATTGTTTCCACGGTCCTGAGGGATCAGGGTTGTCATGTTCTGAGGTTGCCAGAAACTATTCTCTCCCCGATAAGAGGAGACACTAGTGGCACTGTGAGCTAGCTTATGCAAACATGCTAACATTCTCGGTGGGGGTGCTCAGAATCAGTCTGCCACCAAACCCACAGTTTATGTTATCCGAACGCGCAGGTCCTGTATGGGTAATATAGGAACTACACGACAATGTTTGGCCATTGTACAGAAGAGTGCATAGTTCAGGCTGGTAGTCCTTTATACCAGTCCTATTGTACTTCTCCTCTGCGTTTGAAATGCTTCCATATGGCAGGACACGCCTGGCTTTGAAGCAATGACTTAGCTATCAGAAATATCTGCAGACATTGCAGTAATAAAGAGCAGACCTCATCAAAAGGTTTGCTGTTGGAAAATAAAATCCGTGCATTATTTTTCATTCATTTATTTTAACAATTTTATGCTATCCTAGCAAGACTTCAATCGGCCGGAGCATTATTTATAAAACTAGTTTCTTGTAGGATTTTCTTTATTGGTATGTAATATTATCCACACAACATCCTGATACGGCTACTTCTACATTTAATTAATACTTCATTAAAAAAGTGAAGGTAAAAACAAATAAATGCCATGTGGGAAAACCTCTGACAATCTAAGATAAATGTTATCAATTATTTGTAAGAAAGTACATCATGGAGGAACATTATTTTGCTTAACTTCATCCTCGGACATAAAATCATAAGCTAAGTTGAAGATGGTGATGTAGAACATCAAATTATGCTCATGAAGATACAAATGCCTGTAATTATCTTGATTCTTATGAAGTGCATATTAGGGCTCTGAAGTGTAGATTATGATGTTTAATTAATGCCACACCTGTGAGGAGAATATGCATCTAATATTTAGTGCTGTATTGAACGCATTTATCTTTCTTGTATTCAAACCTTTTAATTTTTTATGATAAGCTAACTTACAAGTAATCCCTCTTGCACACATTGCTCTCTTTATCATTAGTGTTATTAACCAGCAGCAGTGTCTCGCTCTCAGAGGGAGAAAGGTACCCACAGCATGGTCAAATTAGAGAACAGATTAAACCAGCATCTACACCACCCATTTCATGTATCCCAACGCATCTTAAGTCTGATGCTGGAAGAAATAAAGTGAGGTGCACACTAACAGGGAAAAACAGCCACCGATTTATTGTCATTATTATTATTCACTGCATTATTACTATTGACTGTTATTAAATGAAGAAACGTTTGCACGTGGGCCAATGTTTATGCTGCTGGGAATTTCAGGTGCAGCAAAAAGGGACATTTGTGAAAGGTGAAGTGATCATTTAGGAATGCCACTTTAAAAATTTGCAATCATGCCAAGATAATTATCTGAAACATATAATCAGGCTCTGGCCACATCTAGGGGCTTATTTACAAGCCCCTTGCGCCCCTTTGTGCCACTTTTTGTGACAGACTGGTGGTGCAACCTGCTGCCCCATATTTACAAGAACATCTAAAGCCATCTTGCATGGCTTTTTGTGTCCTTGTAAATATGGCCCCTTTACATGCAACACTTTGCGTGAAAGGGGCGTGTCATGGGTGTTGCTGTGGGTGTTCCCATGCAACACCCATGGCTTCTGTGGCATTTCCAGATTTATGAGAAATCGTAAACCTGGAAATGCGTCAGAATGCTACACCTCCCCAGGGGAGGCGTAGGGAGGCGCAACAAGGAGAAATGTTTTCATTTCTCCTCATTTTTCCTCTTTCTATACGTGCTGAAATCTGCAGCACACATAGAACGAGGAAATCACCCCTTGTGATTGTTTATGTGCAGGAAGCTGTCCCTTCCTGCACATAAACAATCATTAAAAAAAATGTTGTTTTGCAACTTTTATGTGTGCTGCATTAAGCAGCCCACATAGAAGTTTCAAAACACCATTTCAGATTGTTTATGTGCAGGAAGGAACACCTTCCTGCACATAAACAATCATTCCCTTCAAAGCAGGCACCCTTGCACTATAGTGCAAGGGTGCCTGCATCGGCGCATGGCAGGTAATTGTGCGCCAGGGCAGGGGAGAGCAAAGGGATCAGTCATATCGTTGTAGATATGACACATCCCTGTGCTTCGGAATTAACTCAGCACGGCACAGCCAAATGGCTTGCAGCACCACGCTGCGTTAATTCCTTTTAAATAAGGCTAGTGTTCCTTCCTGTAAACAATCTAGCATGTGTCATTCTTCAAAATTTCACCACTGGGTACACATTACTGATTTTAACATGTCATATTTGTCAAGAATCTGCATTTATACACTCTTACGAAGATGGATGTAAGGAACTGGGCCAGCAGAAAAATAGTTGTCAGGTAATGGTACTGAGATGTATATTTAGTCACATTTGATGACAAACTTGTGCACAATGTATCATGTTTGTAGCATGAAGCTCGCATTGAGAAACGCATTGTAAATCATTGGACTATCAACGTCTCAGTGTTTTATGGTGATAGTTTGAACTCTAATACCATTGAGCAGATACTTTCTGATTACATTTCCAGGTGCCGGTGCAAAGGACAGGGCGATGGGGAAGGACCAACAACCATCTATGGATCACCACCACAAAATCCGAAGATCAGCAACTGTAGAAACATCCTGGAGCAGTAGCCAAACTTCTTAGGTTCCAGCTGACATCACTGCCAGTCATGCGAGTACCAGCAGCACAGTTACATGTTCTTCTGCATTCACATCTGATGCTGCAACCCCAACAACAACCATCCAATCCTGCTGGCCAATAGGTGAGTAAAAATGCGACTGCTAATCATCAGTGTCACTGTAACACGAACAACCAGTGTACCACTGACCAGCATGGATACTATCAGTTCCTCTGCCACTGATTCCCCAACATCAGGCACCATTACCACAATAACTGTGCACACAATCAAAGAGAGATAGGAGCGTACAGGAATTTCTGGAAGAGTCATGCATAGACCAATGGATGAGTTGCAGATGTGGAGTTCTGGGCCACTGATGATGGTGGTCATTCAGTAGAGACATATGATGCAGGCTTTGCACTTCCACAGTAGCCATGGTAGATCTTTCAAACGTCTGGGTAGCCCTTCACAGGCAATTAGTAAGCTAGTCAGGATCCAGCAGCATTGTTCTGCAAAGAACAACTGCCAAATATAGCTTACATTGGTTTTGGCAAGAAGGGAATGGAAATGGAAATGCTGTTCAGCTCCTCTTTCATGTCATCAGTGACTCCACCAGTCATGTTGCAGAGAGCCAAGTATCATTGGTGCCGACATTAGAGGTACAGGTTAGAGCACTACAATTAAGTAGTGCTAGTAGGATGTCAACCATACAAATTTCAGGAAAACAGCAAGATAGCAGTACCATCAGCTTCCACCCACCAATCCACCTCCTCCTTAACATACTCACCCCAACAGATCTCCCCCATCAGACCTAGTTAAAGGTTGTGACATACAAAACAGCAAACCCATGCAGACCAGAGCTCCGCAAAAATAATTTAGTCATTCAGGCGCTGTAATGGATTTATTGATGAGAGATAATTTTAGTGTAGTACATAGTTGGGAAAAGGATTTAAAAATTAATCAAAAGTATTTTTTTTATCATTGGTGTGCTTAGAAGGACTTATTTGGGGGCTGGTGGAGGTCGAGTGTAAGAGTTAGGGAATGTTATTTTTTTACCACAGATATGATTAGCAGGGCTCGGGTGGGAAGCGGGCCAGGGTGGACTTCATCATTAGAAGATAGTACGTTTTTATCATAGATTTGCTTAGCAGGGCTTAGTTGGGGTGCAGGTAGAGATGTCATGTTTTAACATCAACATTATGGTGGACCGTCATATTTGAATGGAAATATTGATAATGGATTGCTGTTACTGTGAATGTCAAAGTGTTGTTCCTCCCAGTTAGTTAATGCTGGTTTGACTGTTTGCATGGCAGTATGGATCCCATGATGTTATCATATTGGTATGTTGCGTTGTTGAAAGTGAATTAAATGTATTTTCATATGGGCCCAAATTTACTAAGGCTGTGCACCAGCACAAAGCAATGCACAGTGATGCAAACTGGAGAATCATATTTATTTTCTATTGGAAGGGTATTTTACCACCTAAAATGTGCCTTTTTTCTCAGTCCAAAAAGCACAGGGCTGCTTTGCATTATTGTTTGTCAATGGGGCCTACCTGGGGTATTTCGTGTGCAGATCAGATCAGATGGGTTTTGACTCAAATCCTGATCTACATAGATAAAGAGACTGGGTCAGACCCATCCATTGCTGACATGCAGAGCACACATCTAGTGCATGGCATCATTCTATGTTTATCAAGACATAGAAATTGTTGTACTGGAACGGAAGCTAAAAAGTGCACACTCAACTCTGCAAGGCTGCGCATCATGCAAGACAGTCTTTTAGAGTGACAGCACAGAGAATGACAGCAACAGCAGGGAAATATTAATAGATATAGGTCTGCACTGTGTTTTTCTTTTGAGCAATGCCGTGCATAAAACCTGATTGCCGCACTGCATGAAAAATCGGCCCATGGTATGACTGATCTGCCCTTTGACTTTAGCACATATTTTCTGCATGAGGTGGTACATTACTTGACAACCTCTTCAGCAATTACCTGTAGTTCACTGTAGCGAAACCTTCCTCTTGCTTTCATGAGCCATTTTATTAAATGGTGTAACTTAGTTATGCGGTTGGATGTCTGGGTCTAAGGACTGAAATGGATTGCATCTTAAAGAAATGGGAGGTTATGCTTGTAGAGACATCCTTCAACAAATCAAGATTGTAAACAACTAGCAAATTCTCTAAATACTCTGCAATGTCGATTGATGACTGTCTTAGCAAACCTATTGAGCCAGGCACTTAAAATGACATATTTCCTGTTTAGATCTCATTTCCTGCTACCATACTCTTTTTTGTGCAAGTTTGGTCTTACTGTCTGGAAAGTTCACATACAGTACTACTGCTTCAATAATAAAATGCGTAAACAGGATATGACATCTAAATAAGTAGGAAAAGAGTACTTTTCTGATCACAGTATCAGATATGGAATAAACCCATAATTGTTGACATCAGACTGATAAACTTCTAGAAAGCAACAAAATTTACACCTGCTTTCTACCTGCTTTAACAAAGGCTGTCTCTCCGTGGCATCCATTTTGCCTGGCACAATCTAGTTTCAACCTGGCAAATTTAGAGAAAATATAACTGAGATTAAACATCATAACTATCGGTAGGCTCAAGAATAACACATTTATTGAGAGAGAACTACATGTACTTGCTGAGGAGGTTCTCAAGAAACTAGGTTTATGGGTCAGCTTCTCATAAAAAGCAGAGAAAATGTACATGAATGGGTTCACTGATAGACTATCGATGTTAAAAATATCGATGTTCAAAGTATCGAAAAAAATATATAGACTACAAAAATATCGACTCCCATACCTACAAAGGTAAGTACAAAAATATCAAATCTAAAATATCGAGGTAAAAAATATAGGGGCCCATTACGATGTCGGGCGGAAGCACTACCGCCGTGCTGGCGGATGCAAAAACCACCAGTTACCGTCCGCACGCAGCAGTCCACACGCCCGCCCGATTACGATGCGAAAAGTCAGCCAAACACCGCCGGCAAGCCAGCGACACCGTCCGCCATCAAAGTGCGCCCGTACACGTAGCGGCGCAGCTAATTGACACACACCGTCCGGCGAAACACGTACCGCCCGGCGTACAAATTACGATGCCGCAAACAAACGGATCCCACGGCTAAGAGACACCGTACGTCAAACCGAAGCGGTAACACGAACGCCGAGCACGGACACCGAGAAGCGGCACCCCGAGCATGAATCCAGCACTGCAGGCCCTCCCTATGCTCTATCTGATGCACCACCAAGGGCGCAACGTACCGCGAAGACGCAGGTAGGCACACACACAACAAGTGCACGCAAACAGCGCACACAGTGCAAGGGCGGAAAAGCGGACAACCCCCACCCCCGCGTGTACACGACACATCCACCATTGCATCCACATATGACACACAGGCCAAATTGTAACATCTCGTAACACATGTGTACACACCACCTGGGACTAGGAACCAACGACCCCGTCACGGCCCCAAGCGGCGATGGCGCTGCCACACATGCGCACAACGCAGAGGCCAACCGCAGCGCCATGCATGCGTCGCACACAGACACAGGGACACAACCAAGCAGCACACACACCAGCCCCACCCCGAACGCACATGACACGTGACAGGCCTGCCACAGACATGTCCCCAACGCCCAATTCACGGTCAACACCCAACGTCACACAACCGACGCACACATGTCAGTGAAGTCACGCAACAGCAGGACACACCCCAGTGTAACAAACATGGCGAAGCACACAGCGGCGGCAACACCAACCAGGAGAAGCAGGGCTCCTTCGGGAAGAGGAACGCCAGTACCACACTGAAACACCCATACCACCCTGCACACATGAACAAGACATACAAAACGGAACACCAAAGAGCCCGGGGACCGACAACAGGTGGCCCAAGAATAACATCCACACACAAGGCCCAACGCAGAGCGGAAAGGCAGCCTGCCGCCCACACAAGGAGAGCAGACAGCACTGAATGACCTTCCATTCCAACTCCGAAACCACAGCCCTACGAAAGAAGCCGGTGAATACAGCCATTGTCCAAAAAAAGACCAACACAGGCATGCAGAGGAGACCGACCACAGGGCAGATAGCGCATATCACGAAGAACACTACGGACGGGGAAAGAAAAAAAAACACTCCCCCATGTCGGCCCCATGCAAGTTATCTGGAAGGAGTCACACATCACTGACCTTGAACAGTCTGAGAAGCATGTGGGATGAGGGCCCGTGTCCTCCGCACAAGCCAACAGAACACAAGTCCTGTCTCCCTACGACTACACAGAGCTCACAGCAACCTCGGAGCGTGCACATTGCAGACTGCACACACAGCCGGAGCACGCCACCACAACGCACCGCTGCAAAATGGCACTCTCAACACACCTACCCAACTACGCCGGACAGGTCAAGCTGTACAAACACAACCTGATACAGATATTGGGATGCGAACCCCTGTCCCTGCTGAACGTAAGTTACCGACTGACTTACCGCATCACATTGTTCAGCTGCGTCATACCCGTCTTCTACTGTCGGAGGTGTCCCTACCAGCATCCTGTGGAGTTGTGTCTCTCCAACCCGGCATGTCTAAAGGCGGACCTGCTACAACTATTCCTCCCTCTGGACGCACACGACAGGGCCTGCTCTGCCTATGGGGGCATGGCGTATGTGGCCAACATCGCACCCGCACTAAAATGGGACCACTGTGCCTCCACACGACGGATCATCGAGCACAGCTACATCGAATGTCACCCAGCAGGCCCCATCATGCTCCTCCAAGGGACAACTTACGAACAACACCTTGACAGCCACCATCCGCTACATTGGCTGGCAAACATGTATACCACCAATGACATGGAAGCCCTGCTGGACGGCATCGCATACCTGACAACCTGTCAATTCGTCGGACCCTGACGCAAGTCCCCCAATTGACCTATGATGTCCAACCCCGCACCCATGCTTAGCTTCCGCACGGATCTGGCCAGTCACCACCACAACAGCCATACCAAGCGACCGGCAACTGTTACCACACCATCAACGACATCGCCATGACATCGGATATGACCGGGACATGCACACTGTTCCCCATCACATCCAGGAACACTGCATGCATCGTGGGAGGCAGTGGCATGGGGTCTGTGTATCGCACCCACATGGACGGAACTGCACGAACAACCAGGACACGACATGGATCCAGCGCCCATGGACACACACACCGCTCAGTGGACATGAATAGGTCGCCTGGTGTCTGTGGGTGCTGCACCCCTCCCACCCCGCCCGGGAATCCCATACCAGGACCTTTGCATGGACGACAAGTGCATACAACAACAACACGACCCCAGTGACTGTGACATGTCCAGTAACCACCACATTGCAACAACAAGTGGCACGCCGCTGCATGCACGCAAGCCCATGCCCTGATGTCATCTCACATGCACGCGTGCATGAGGAACAACCGCAGCAAACCTGTCACATGGAACTGAGATGGACTGTGCCCATGATGCCAAGCGGTCTGGTAGGCTACTTGTATACCGTCTGTGTCAAAGTCCGCAGCTCCGCAGCTATACGTAAATGTACATTAGCACAGCCTTGGCCAAGCAGATGTAACTCTGAAGCCCACATCCCACATGCAACAGCTAATCACATGTAACCCTACACCCTATCCCATTTGTAATCATGCTCAGTATATCCTCAACATGTATTCCGCTGCCAGTAGTGTCCACTATACTGCATCACAGAGGACAGAAGACTCAATATAATGTTTGAAACCAAAACTGTCTCCGCTGATTCAATACACAAGTACGAATGAGAGTGGATGAGAGTATGTGAAGTACACGGCAGTCGTGACATGACCATGTAGTCCACTGGCATTGGATGTCAACGCAAATGAGTAGCACAACTGTGGAAGACACACATGTGTTGTGTGAAGTCGTATGGACGCAGTGCTCAGGTGGGTGGGTGTGACGGGTAGATGCGCACATGCCAAGTTGGAGCACGCCGTGTTGGGAGGGGTCATGAACAGTACACCACCGCTTCCCTGGGCATTGTGAGAGGACACCTGTCGGGGAAGTGAACACGTGTGTGCACAGCAGCCGGGCACACGAACAATGCGGTACCAGGCGCACACGTCAGCCCACCCTCTGTGGACAAGCTGGATCCTGTTGTGCGCCCGCCATGCCCCTTGACAAGGCACACACAGCCCCAGTCGACCAGGTGTAACCCCAACATAGTCAATCCGCACAGGCGATACAGGGCACGGGATGGCAGTGGAGCATGGTGTGTGAGAGGTCTCCTCGCGCTCCTCCTGGTCATATCATGCAGGCAATAGAACCTCAACGTGTAGCATGGCACAAGTCAAATGGAAGTGTAGGGGACGCACCACAGCACGAGCAGCACTGACGTCACGGGAGGTGGCTCGCACCATCCCATCCATTGCCCATTATTCCAACCATGCCACATGCCATTGCGACAAAGTGCAAGCGCGTGCGCCACCACCCCGAGCCCTCCCCAGAGAGGCCAAAGAGTGAATGTGTGGGCCATCAGCTACAGACGGACGCGGCCTGGCCGCAAGGGCAGCCACAGCCTCTGGGTGTCGCAGGTGGCGGATCCGGAAGGCGAAGACTGTGATGCATAGTCCATGCAGGCCGGGTCTCCATTTGGGGCACCACGCAGGTGGACGGCGTCCCGCCACACATCATACCCTGAGACAGCCCACTCGTGCAACTGGACCCACACATACACTCCTTGCCCTCTCTGGTGCGAGCTTGGGGCTGCCTGTGCAAGCGCTAGCCTCGCAGGTGCACATGCATATTGGGGGAGCGAGGGGAGGACATGAGGGCTGGGGCGAAGATGACTGTATCACTGTCAGTGAGTACAAGGGATGACCCAGATGTGGACAGGAAGAGACGTGTCCCGTGTGTACTGCAACTAGTCGCCAATCCAACTACCCCCATGTCCGGAATGTAAGCCCGCACCTAGGCCCGCCCATCCGCCACATCGAATATACCACCAGCACAACAACCTTCCCATTCGAAACACTGACTGGGGGTGGCGACCAGTGAACAATCATGTGTAGCCTACCCACGCGTACATGTGGGCCCTCCATGATCCATGTCACCTGCGGCAAAGTCATGACATGCGCAATGAGGGAAGTGAGGAGAGCTGTCCGCCCCACGCACAGAAGGTGCATCAGCTCCACAGACCCAGCAGCGAGTCCAGCAGGGGTCACATGTGCAGGGGCAGCTGTGCCTGGTGTGAAGGCACATGCATATAGACAGCACATCGACCAATGTGTAGTCTGCCCACATCTACAGTCCATCATCATGCGGACATAGGAATTGAACACAGGGCAACACATCTGAGTGGGTGCACCCACCGTGACCAACAATGCGCAATCATCGACGTACCCGCCCTGTGCATGGCCCCCACCCAACGGAGGCACATCCAGTGCCACCATCCCACACACACAAGCCTTCCACGAAACATGCTGTGTCCAATGGTCAGTACAGAGTCAGCGCCCATCTGGTGGATCCTGAACAGGAGACACATGCACACACATGCCAGCTCCCACTATGTACGTCTGCCACCTGGCACGTGCAATGTAACCTCTCACCTGTGACGTGTGTCTGCAAGCACACAGCCGTTTTGGCATGGGGCTGTCAATGTGGACACCTGTCAATGTTTCGGGAGGTGTGATCCGTACAGTGCTGTACATAGGGTGCAGTGCTGACACCTACTACTGTCTCATATCCCCTCGTGCCACAGGTCCCACTTGTTTTGGCCGCTCAGCCTGTGCCCACATCGTCGTCGTCGTGTGCCATACTCATCCAGCCTCTGAAGCAGTGCCATGCTCAGCAGACATTCATGTTGCCGTGGCGTTGCCGCTTGACGAATATGCAGTCAGTCCCCATCAGCACGCCCCGCAAGTCATTGGGGCCTAGATCCCCATGTGCATGCTCATGGCAGTGGTTTGTATCACTAGCCATTGCCATTGGTGGGAGACCTGTGTAAGTGTATTGTGGCCGTGCCGTCCCTGCTTGACAGCTGGGCTGTGACTCATGTGCTTGCTCAGTCATGTCAGTGATGTGAATGCGAAATTGCTATGTGTTGTGTTGCTTTGACATGTGTCCACTGCCATCTTCCCTAGGCGGAGACCGAACATTGACCGCCCATACCAATTGCTGGCGGACATGGACGATACTGAGGTCATAAGGAAGTTTCGGCTGGACAGGCCAACCCTGCATCGACTGTGTGCCATGTTGGAACCCCATCTCCGTCCCCGCAGGGTGTATCCGACAGCATTCACCCCCACGGCTAAGGTGATGGCCGCCATGCATTTCTTCGCCACTGGGTCATTCCAGCACACAGTGGGCAGTGGAGGAGGGATGTCCCAGCCCATGTTCAGCAAGGTGCTGAGGGATGTACTGGCAGCCATGATGCTGTACCGAAACAGGTACATCAGATTCCCCAGGGCTCGTGAATTGGCGGCAGTGAAGGGTGCATTCTATGCCCTTGGCAGGATCCCACATGTCGTTGGTGCCATTGATTGCACACATGTTGGCCTTGTTCCACCACAGGCCACTGAGCACCTGTACCGCAACAGGAAGCACACGCACTCCCTGAATGTGCAAGTGGTGTGCCTTGCGGACATGGTGATAACCCACGTGTGTGCAAAGTTCCCAGGCTCGGCCCATGACGCACACATAATGCGCAACAGCATCTTGCCACGACTGATGTCCAATCTGCAACAGGATCGTGGCTGTATTGTCGGTGAGTATGTGGAGTGGTGTAGCGTGCTGGCTGTGCGATGCTGTCCCCTGTCCAGTTGGAATAGCAACGGTTCTCTGTGTCCCTCACACCCAGGTGACTCTGCGTACCCGAATGGGGCATGGCTGCTCAGTCCATTGAGAAATCCTCGCACCCCAGCAGACGTTCGCTACAATGAGGCACATGGGAGGACCAGACGTGTGGTCGAGCGTACCTTTGGCCTCCTCAAGTCCAGGTTCAGGTGCCTGGACCGCACCGAGGGTGCGCTGGCGTACTCCCCACAGAAGGTGTGCCAGATAGTGGTGGCGTGCTGCATGCTGCACAATCTGGCCATTCGGAAGCAGATCCCCCTCATCGTGGATGACGGAGATCAACCAGGGCCCCAGCCCGCAGACCAGGACAGCTCGAGTGAGGAGGACAGCGGAGAGGATGAAGCTGGGAATGTGCGTCAGCAGCTCATCGCCCGCTACTTCACTTGACGGTGAGTGTCCATGTACGACGGCTGATGTGGCTGTATCTGTGCAGGTGTGTGTGTGCTGTGTCAGGGTGGCCTTTTGTTCACTGCGTGCTGTGTGTCAACGCTCCATGGCCAGGTTAGTATGCCACTGTTGGTGGCTGTGGCATTGTGCCCTATTGCTCTGTGCGATGTGTGTACATTGCTTGTAGTTGTTGACATGTACTGTGTGATGGGTGTGTGACACACTCATTGAATGTGCTCCTGTTCTGTCTCCCACCCCTAGGTCCCTACAGGCCCTCCGGTTCCATTGCCATGCCACGCATCAGGTGCCGTTCCGCTCAAGGTGGCCGTTGTATTCCGTACAATTAAAACACAGGGCACAGACAGCAGTTTGTGGAAGAGGTGCATTTATTTCAAACTGTGACATGTGATTGTGTGTAAGGTGATGACAAAAGTGGTGCGTGCAGTGACAATGAGCTGTCGGTCATGGCTGCGTGATGCTCAGGGTGTACCCACTGGTTCTATGTCCATAGTCCAACACACACATGCCATCCAGATGGCTGTGTGGAGTGGGATCGTAGTCCAAGTCAATGCAGTGGGTGGTCAAGGAAGGCTGGCTGGCTGCCTCACTTGCGTCTGGAGCGTGCGAAGTCCTCCCGGGAGATCTGTTTCCACTTCGGACGGCCCCTTCCACGTTTGCGAGGGGGTGCCTGCTTGCGACCTGCTGGTGGTTGCGGTGTGCTCACTGGCTGTGGACGCAGGGGAACTGGACACTGCTGCTCGACCCTGCGCCCCGGCAGGTGGTGGCGGAGGGGAGCTGCTGTCCCTGGCTGTGACCTCACCGCCACCACCAGCTGGCCCATGAGGTCCACGAGTTGGCCCATACGGGCGTCCATGGACCTCAGCACCCCCAGCACCTCACGCGTGTCTGTAGCAGACCTGGCCCATTGTCCTTGGGCCTCTTCATAGAGCCCCAAGGACCCTGGCAATTTGAGGCAGGGCATGGTTCCCAGGGGAGACTGGCGTTTCCCTGACCCTGCTCCTCCTACCAGTCCTGCTGCCACCGGCCCTGCCCACTATCCACATTGCTCACCACGGTCCTCGCCCTGGCTCCCAGGGTGGATCCAGTGGGCCGGGCCACCACCTGCGCTGGTGCTGGGGCCAGCGAAGACGTGGTAGCGGTTGCGGCAGTGGTAGTGGCCGCAATGACCGTGGGTGTGGCCGCAATGACCGTGGGTGTGTCCGCAATGACCGTGGGTGTGTCCGCAATGACCGTGGGTGTGGCCGCAGCGACAGTGGCTGCAGGGGGCTGTGAATGTACAACAGCCCTGGATGATGGGTTGGTGGGTAGGTGGGGGCCTGGGGAGCGGCTGGGCCCTGCCACACCGGATGGGCCTGCTGGGTGGTCCGTGTCCGAGGAGGAGGACAGATCCTCCACATCCGTGTGTCCTTGTTGGGGGCTTGCAGGCTGGCTGTGCTGGCTGCTGTCTCCATCCCAGCATCCAGCAGTTCATCACCTGTGGGGAGAATGAGATTTGTTAATGTGTTGCACCTGGCGAAGTATGTATTTGTCGTCTGACATTCACAGTTCGTGCAATCTCGTACATGGGTTTCCCGGAGGCGTGTGTGTGGCTGTACCATTTGTAGTTGTGTGTGCTTGGCAATGGGACTGTGTGCTGTGCACATGTGGCATGGGACGGATTGGCCATGCCGATGGGTGTGTTGCTGTGCTCCTACTTATTGTGACTCTGGTGTATGCGGGCTCCTGGCCCATCCTGGGTCTGGTTTGTACTTTGCTTTTGGGGTTCAAATGGGACGCTTAGGAACGCATATGGCAACATGGGGGCCATGCCCCAGAAACGCATTTGGGATGGAATATGCTTTTGGGCTACATGCTGTGAGCCATGGGTGCCGAACGTGACATGTGTTGTGGCAGCATGACAGTGCATGGTCTGAGGTGTGTGCATGCCTGACATGCCCTGCATATTTGCTGTCTGTTGTGATTACTGGACATGGCATTGGACGCATCGTTATGAGTGTGTGATGGTTGTGTGCCACCCGACGTATTGCAGTTGTCCCATCTCCTTGGTGTGCGTGCTGCCCTGTGCCATGTGCATCACTGCAGTGCTCGGGGGGGTGTGGCCCATGTTGTGTGTTGTTGCTCACAGTGTGGCGTGCGCTTCATTGACTTCTGGCACATGGTTGGTCATGGGCATGTATCTTAGCGTGACTGCTGTATGTGTGGCAGCTGTTCGGATGACATGCCTTTCATGAGACTGGGGCTGACGGATGGGATGGATGGTATGTTGTATGTGCATGGTGTGTCTGTGTGTTTGATGGGTTCAGTGGTGTTCGTGTGCATTTATGTTGTTCCGCTCTGTTGCGTCTAGTGTTGTTTGTCTTACATAGGCGTAGTTGTGGGGTGTGTGGTTGACAGGCAGTAGGGGCTACATGGACAGGACTTCAATGGTGTTTCGGTTGTGTGTGATGGGTTGCACAGTGGCTGCCGTGTGGTACTATATTCAGTGTGGCTTGTGCATGCAGACGTGGCTCCTTGGGTGTTGCTGTGTCTGTGATGGGTCATGTGGGGTGTGAGTCTGTGGTTCATGTCCGTGTGCACATTGTTCACTTGTTCGTGACAGTGGGCGGTGCTGCGTGTTCGTCTGCTACGTGACATGTCCCATGTGTTGGTCGTGTTACGGTCCTCATGCCTCCAGTAATCCAGCCCTGTCCAGTTTCCCACCTGCAGGTTGTTCGGGCGTGCACTGTACTGGATGCCACATGGTTCTAAGCGGGGGTGCTCCATGTTGCAGGTCTGTGGGGGTGGGGGCGGTGTTGTGGGTCGTGGTGATGGCTGGACACCCACTGACACCGATTGTTGTGGACCGTGATGTCTACCTTTCGGCTGTCGGTGTGCACTGCGGTGGCTGACACGTGGCTGTGGGGTGTGGGGGATGCTCCTCCTTGCTGTGCTGTGGGACTAGGGGCCTGGTGTGTGTTGTACTTGAGCTGTCCAATCTCCCACCCACTGCACTTTGTGTTCCTGCCACTTACCTGTTACTTGTCGGTTAGTGCAGCTATGGCGGACACATGGGTGTGGTGGGTGCTCGTTGTGGCGCTTCTGGCATGCTTGGGGACCTGTTGGTGGTTACGTGGCTGGCTGAGTGTACACATGCCCCCACGTATCTTTCAGTTGTTAGGTTTGGGCTGTGTGTGGTGGTGTCTGTTGCATGTGTGTGTGATGTGTTGTGTATTGTGTGCTGGACATGGGGGTGTTTGTCCCTGGGAGCTGTGGCATGGTGGTAGGGAATGTGAGTACATAGCGGTGTGCTGGTATACATTAGTTTGTACTTACCAGCCTCCACTCCCCCTGGTAATCCGGTGAGGATCTCCGGATGGATGATGACTCGCACCTTCTCCTCCCACGCTTTGAAGGTCTTGAAAAGCGCGGGATTCCCTCCGCCAGTGACGGCAGCCAGCTCTCTGTTTTTGCTCTCCTTCTTCTTGACCAGGCTTTTGACGTCATTCCACCGTTTGTTTATTTCTCCTCTGTTCCTGGGCAGGGTCCCGACTGCATTGACCTGGTCTACGATCCGGTTCCACATTCTGTTTCTGGTGGCTAGTGGTGTGTGCTGGACCAGGTTTCCATAGATTTGTGGGTGCACCTTGATGATCTCGTCGACCATGACCGTCAGCTCAATGGGCGTGAACTTGGGCATTCTTTGTGGTGCCATGGTGTTTGTGGTGCTGGTGCGGTGTGTGTTGTGTAATGTGCAGGGGGTTTGTGGTGCCGGTGTTTGGTGGTGGTGGTGGTGGTGGTGGTGGTGGTTGTGATGTGTGCGTTTCTGTGGTGTGCTGCTGTCCTTGCTGTGTCACTGTGTCCTCTCCTCTCCTCTCTGGTTTGCAATGTTGCAAGGGGTTGTGGTCTGTGGGAGTGCTGCTTTTGTACTTACCTATGTGGGTGTGTCCTCATGGTCTGTTGTTTTCAGGTGTGTTGTGTCTGGTGTTCTGGCCTTTGTGGTTTTTGTTTGTCCAGGGGGTGTTTTCGGGATGTGTACTGTGCTTGTGTATTTGTGCGTGCCTTGCTGTGTGGACTTGTTGGCCATGTTGTGTGCGATTGTTTTTGTCAGCGGATGGTTTCTGTGCAGGGACGTGGCCGCCATGGCTTCTGCCGTGTCAATTTTCATCGGCGTTGTTTGCGCTGGCGGGCGGTATATTTGTAGTTTTCCCGCGCTCATGGCGGTGCGATCGTAATTTCACGTGCGGTGTGTCGGCCGTGAGGCGGGCGGTTTTGTGTTGTCGTGCGTGTTTCCGTCCGTGGCGGGCGGTTTGACTCCGACTCGGACGAGGCGGGCGGTATCTTGTGTGATTTTTCCGCCGATGGCGGTTTCGGTTTGTGTCATCGTAATGGCGTGGTCGGTGTTCAGACGGTGTGTGCGGGCGGATTTTTGCCGCTTTCATGCGTGGCGGATTTTTTTACGCCGGGTATCGTAATGGGCCTTATAGATGTAAAAAAAATGGATTTAAATATATATATAACATAAAATAATATATTAAATATATTAAATATTAATCTTAATTTTAACAAAATAAATTAAATTTAACATACATTTTTACAAAATATTACAAATGAACTTAATTGAAAAAAATAAACACACAAACATAATAATTTATATTTATATATATATTTAGTTTAAAATAATTAATAAACTATTATCTTTAATTTATTTTAAAACTTTAAAATTATATAAAAATATTATATATATATATAAATAATTTAACATATAAAAAAACATTCTAGAATAAATTAAAACAGTAAACTATGAAAAAATATTTAACCTTAAATTGCCCAATACAATTAGTGCAACAGTAGGAAAAGTGTTAGATAGCAAAATAATTAAATTTACTATTCCAACTCCAGTGAGTGCAACAGTAGGGAAAGTGTTGGATAGCGGAGGGGTAAAAATTACTATTCCCACTCCAAGCAGTGCAAGAGTAGGGAAAGTGTTGGATAGCGGAGGGGTAAAAATTACTATTCCCACTCCAGTGAGAGCAACAGTAGGGAAAGTGTTGGATAGCGGAGGGGAAACATTTAATTCCCACTCCAGTCAGTGCAATAGTAGGGAAAGTGTTGGATAGCGGAGGGATAAAAAATACTATTTGCACTCCAGTAGGAGCAACAGTAGGGAAAGTGTTGGATAGGGGAGGGGTAAAAATTACTATTCACACACCACTGAGTGCAACAGTAGGGAAAGTAATAGATAGCGGAGAGGTAAAAATTACTATTCCCACTCCTGTGAGTGCAACAGTAGGGAAAGTGCTGGATAGTGGAGGGGTAAAAATTACTATTCCAACTCCAGTGAGTGCAACAGTAGGGAAAGTGTTGGATAGCGGAGGAGTAAAATTTACTATTCCCACTCCAGTGAGAGCAACAGTAGAGAAAGTGATGGATAGGGAGGGGCAAAAATTACTATTCCTACTCTAAAGAGTGCAACAGTAGGGAAAATGTTGGATAGCGGAGGGGTAAAAAAATGTATTTCTACTCCAGTGAGTGCAACAAAAGGGAAAGTGTTGGCTAGCGGAGGGATAACAATTACTATTCCCACTCCAGTGAGTGCAACAGTAGGGAAAGTGTTGGATAGCGGAGAGGTAAAAATTACTATTCCCACTCCAGTAAGAGCAACAGTAGGGAAAGTGTTGGATAGCAGAGGGGTAAAAATGAGTATTCCCTCTCCACTGAATGTAACAGTAGGATAAGTGTTGGATAGCAGAGGGGTAAAAAAATGTATTCCCACTCCGGTGAGTGCAACAGTAGGGAAAGTGCTGGATAGCAGAGGGGTAAAAATTACTATTTCCACTCCAGAGAGTGCTAGGGAAAGTGTTGGATAGCAGAGAGGTAAAAATTACTATTCCAACTCCAGTGAGTGCAACAGTAGGGAAAGTGCAGAATAGCAGAGAGATAAAAATTACTATTCCCACTCCAGTGAGTGCAACAGTAGGGAAAAGTGCTGGATAGCGGAAGGGTAAAAATTACTTTTCCAACTCCTGTGAGTGCAAGAGTAGAGAAAGTGCTGGATAGCAGAGGGGTAAAAATTACTATTCCCACTCCAGTGAATGCAACAGTAGGGAAAGTGTTGGATAGCGGAGAAAAAAAATACTATTCACACTAAAACACTTGTAAAAAAATATATATATTAAAAATTAAAAAGAAAATTAATAAACAAAATGTAAACAAAATAGTAAACATAAAAGGAACACATATTAGAATACTAATTACATATAACAAAAACCTACAAATATTATATAAAATATTAAATAAATTTACAAGAAAATAATTCTTTGAAACTAGAAAATATTTACAAACAAAAAAATTAATTAAAACATAAATGTATTTATTTTATTTCCTACCCTATAACACCACACCAATAACAAAAACTTCAACATTTATTTACATAATTAACATAACTAATAATTAATTTAAAAAATATGATTAATAAAACAAACTAATAAACATTAAATGACTACACACACTTTAACACTTTAATATCCACAACACCTAAATTAAATAATAAAATAATAAAACACAATTAAAACTTATTTTAAAATTAAAAACTATTACTATTAACAACTAATAATTAAATAATTAAAATGTATTTAATACCCACCCTTTACCCCTTTAAAAGTAAAAACAACACACAAAAAAATAAACAATTATCCAAAATAAATATCAAATAATTAACATTAATTAACAACTATATATAATTAATTAAACACAAATTACTTCCCACCCTTCACTCCTATAAACAACACAACACACACCTGAAATTAATTATACAATTACCATAATTAATTATCAATTAGTTTATTAAAATTTATTAATAACCAATTAATTCAGCAATTAAAAATAAATTGCTTCCTACCCTTCCCACCCTTTACACCTATAAAAACCACAACAAACCTAAAATTAATTACACAATTACCAAAATTCATTACAAATTAATTAATTAACAACCAATTATTAATTCATTAATTAAAAATAAATTACTTCCCACCCTTTACACCTATAAACACTACAACACACACCTAAAATTAATTACACAATTACCAAAATTAATTACAAATTAATTAATTAAAATTAATTAACAACAAATTATTAATTCATAAATTATAAATAAATTACTTCCCACCCTTTACACCTATAAACACCACAACACACCGAAAATCAATTACAATTTTTTTTGTTTCGCGTTGATCGTCAACCGCCAGTTGCAGTGAACGAGTAAGAGGAGGAGGTGGATGCCGTATTGCTGCCCCGCTTCCTCGCACGGCTTCCGAAAAAATCCTGCCAAGCTCCATCGAGACGCTGAATTGCAGCCTACAGCCTATGGCCCCTACGGCCCCCGTGGCTCCCGCGGCCCCCACCACATCCGCAGCCCCTGCTTTGCTTTTCGCCCCCGCACAGAGTTTTCCAGTGAGTCGCAACGGCCAGGTGCCAAGGGCACTTGAGTGCGACCGACCCCCTTACAGTGCTCCTCTTCTGTGCTCCGGCCAGTGGTCAGCGGTATTCCACCAGGCGGCCGCTGCTTGATCCATCTGGCACCGGAGGGGCTGAGAACCATAAGTGGCGGTGGCAGCAGAGAACGGCGGAGAACGGCACACAGAGAACAGCATGCTGCAAGAGGGTTGCAAGCGGTAGGTGGTGGGCAGACTCGGGGGCTGCGGGCAGCGAGCAGGGCTGTCATTAGCGGGTGGCTGCCGTGAGTGAGCCCAGGCTGGAGCGGCAGAAGCGGCCCAACTAGGTTGGGTGCGGCTTTCAGCTCCATCCTGAGTGCCCTGCTCGCAGGGCCCCTTTCACCCTTCAGACCTACTCTGACCTACTATTCCGGCCATTCCAGACAATCCAGCCACATTCCCCTGTATTTTGGGGGTTAGTGGGGATCAGCATCCACGGAGGCATTACACTGTTGTGGCATATTGTTCTGGCACCCAAGGATTGTTCTGGCACCTAAGGATTGCGTGCAGTTCATTCAGCACCCACACGGGGGGGTGGAGTGGATTTTACGCATATAAACAGAGCAACCAATACAATCTATAATCTATAATATAAAATTTCTTTTAATATTATCTGCACTCACTCTCTGCCAGGTGGAAGAGACAGGAAAAACAGTGACTGGCTTAAACAATCAGATCTCTGTATCTTCCACGACCATTTAGCCAACGCAAAATGAGATCAGGCAGGGTCAGAAAGCAACTCAAGCCGAAGCAAACATTAAAATCAAGAAGCACCAAGACCCCAATGGGCAACTCTACAGAATTATCTCCAACCCCTGGAGCTACACTAATATCACCAACGTACTCAATATTTGGTTCAATTAACCCCTCCGGAAAATTTACATTCCTAAAAGATCCAACCGCAGTTATTTATTCTACGCCAGGCAAAATCACTGGTCTTCCTAAACCTCTGACGCCGCACAAATTGAAACCTACATAGGATGAGTTTTCAAAGGGTAGTGCAGGTACAATACCGATAGCAATGGAAGAAAAAGCAGATTTAAGCCATCACCATAAATTAAACCCAATGACCAGTGTGGATAAAATTCATCAGTGTGTCAATAATAAGCATACCATTCAGGCACAAGTCATATGACCAGCACAGCTCAGTCCACGCCTAGGTTTGAACCAGCAACAGATAAAATCATGGAAATCACCCACAACACCTGCAATACTGGTAAACCCAATGGCCATTCCACTCCCAGACCACAACATGTTAAAACCAACATACAGGCCGTTACCAATCATGTACAAAACTCTGTACAAAACCCTGTACAAAATCTTAATGATTCCTGGATTGAGTATCTCTCAATAACAAATAACACTGATTTAATGCAGGCAGTTGGAACCATCACCACAAACCCATGTCAGACACAACTTCAATTAGGGGAGCAACGGCAATCAGTAACAGAATTATCAAGCCTTCATAAGCATATTGTAAATGCTGCAAGGAGTCCCGCAAATAACAATTATACTGCCCACAAAATAAATAACGAGCAGAAGCACAAACGGGAGGATACATCTGTCAAAGACAATAAAGATCAACGCGCAATCCCAAAGAATACAGAAGTATCTCAGTTATCTGGAATTATCATTATGAACCAAGCAGCAAATGTACAAGCTAGCAATAAACCAATTCCCTCATATGAAGTTCAACCACAATCAATAATAGAAATATCAAGCTCGCTTGAACATCTTAACAACAGCATCTTCAGCCCAGCAAATAACAGTAACGGAAACATAATATCTAACAGTAAACTCGAAGACACACCCGGCAATTTCTGCACAGCCAATCCTGCTGGGTTTACATTGGAGCGTACTGCTCAAAGGTACTCCAAAATTTCTCAAGAGGCAATGGGAAGGAGTCATAAAATGGAGGGAAGGATAGAAGACCTCACAATCCTGCATACCTCCCTGATAAAAACATTACAAACATCAATAATTGCACTCAACATGCAGTCAGATAAGCTGGATATTCAAATTAATCTGATGAACATCATAGCAGATTATATTGCCGGAATAAACATCAAATTAGATTCACTGACAAGACAAATTACTGCTAAAAACAGTACACCTATTCCAGCTCCAGTAACTAACTGTGTATGCTGCAATATAGCTGCAAAACTAAGCGAACTGCCAAGCATCTTAACAAAAATTTTAAAGGAGTGCAAACAGCCTGCCCAGTCCGCAGAGTTGCAACGTGCAGTTGTTACAGACACACAAAAAGGGAACAAGACACCATCAACAATAGTGCACACTGTAGCGGTGGCGGCTCCACCGAATGGGCAAACGATTTCAAAACCAAAAGTCTCATCAACAATTCACGACAACACCCTCTCATCAATGGACAAAGGGACTCACAGATAAGGAACAGACGAAGAGGTTTTAACTATAGAGCCGCAGCCATTACTACCCGTTGCATTTGACAATGCGCACAGAAGCTCAGTGGATGGGCCAACAAACCCAATCAATGACGATTTAAATATACCTCCAGCCGCTCTAACAAAAAGACAGAAGAAGCGGGCTAGGAAGGCGAGAAAGCACCTCCATAACAGCAAGGAAATAGACCATCATGTGAACGGCCTTTATCCAATTTTCAACTTTAAGGAGGAAAAAAATCAGCCCTTAACCGTTATTGCAACAGACAGTGGCCAAAATGAAGCAGGGATGAAACATCTTAAAGAGCAGGATAGCTGCTAAAAATAATGTAGAAGAGGCCGGCCCCAAATCTTACAGTCTAGTTCATGATTCACGTCCTTGCTTGGATACAAATATCCTCCGTGGGGGTGAGAGAGAGATCACATTACAGAAATAGTTCCCGCCGGGTGGAGAACCGAGTGACCGAGTTGCGATAAGATTTATTCCTCAGCATGCTAAAGAGCAAGGTCGCACCCTGAATGGGCACCCTGGGAATCAAAGCAGTAGCCCAGCCCTCACTGTTCAATTAAGAGCCAATGAGCCAATACGACATCCAAATAATCAGGAATTATTAATCCCACATTATACCTCACAAGGCTCACAAGACTACTTAAACAGAGGAAACATCCTGAGCCTAATGGCAGCTATTCCAACATTAAAGCACCTAACTTCAAATGACTTGCTGTCAATAGAGTTCATCCACCAGGAGGGCAACAAAGAAATGGAAAACACCTTGTCGACTTGGAAGTCTGAGGAAACGGTTTTAGCCATTTTAAATCACGATCCTCAACTTGAGGCTTGGGGTATATGATTGTCTAATCCGATAAAAAAAGGGTATCCCATACCCCTGCTACAGCAGCAACGAATCAAATCCAAAGATTCAGGCAGAAGGCCTGTTAATTCGGTATTACGCGGTGCAAGAGGTAAAGAGGATATTAAGGGTCCCCAACCACCAGCACGAAGAGAATGACCAAGGCGGATGAACAGCAGAGATGACCATAGGTCAATAAACATCCTTTCATGGAATAGAGCAGGGGCAAAGCGCGATCTGCAGGATAATGTACCCCCAGAGTACTGGAATAACTTCGAAATGGTAGTGCTCCAGGAAACATGGCTAATAGCCCCAGTCCAGATCCCAGGGCGCATTCTTCATCATGTAAAAGCTACAAGGACCCGACGATATGGGAGGCCAAAGGGTGGCCTAGCAGTCTACATCTCGACAATTCTAAACATTTCATCTGCTCAACTGCCCACAACAACAACAGACATGCAAATTATAAAAATGGATCTGGAACTCAATAAAAATGTTAGGACAATCATTCTTATCAACCTTTACGCGCATCCAAAGCATAAGATTAAAAAAGAAATATTTAAAACCTTAATTACTACCATATCGGAACTATTTTTGAGCATCCCGCATGGGAAATAGTCTCTAACAGGAGATTTCAATTCCAATTTGATATACACTCCAGAGAAAGACGACCACTTAACTGCGGCTAATGCAATATGGGCAGTACAAAATCAAGTGCACACCACCTCCCTACGGACAGATCGGATTGGGCAACAACTAGTGACAGACCTAGAGCATCTGGGGATGCGAGTATTAAACGGTAGAGTAGCTCAGGACAGACCACCAATCAGCACCTATCACGGCCCCAATGTTAGCTCCATTTTGGATTATACAATTGTCACTCTACCTCTGTTAGAACAAATAAAGGTATTTTCAATTATATATTCCACAGAAAGCGATCATTCTAGTCAACACCTCAAACTACTAAACTCATTTCCAAGGCATATGGAAGCTGTACCAGAGATCGGAACCACAACAACGATAAATCTAAAAAGATTACGATGGACTAGTAACACACTTCCCCAAATTGCTGAGAGGGCAAAGGGACTGTGGGCATCCCAAGACTCACGAAATGGCTCAATGATAGAAACCTGGGTCACCTTTTTAACAAATCTCCCCAAGGATGCCAAAACAACAAATCTACATTGAAGCACGATGCACAACAAACAAAGATTCTTAAGTCTGACCGCAAAAAATGTAAGGAAAAAACTACGCAGAGTTATTGGATCAACAAGGGGTAACAGCGCATCAAAAATAAAACGTGAGCAAATACAACAACTCAAAAAGCGATACAAAAAACAAATCTGGGAGGATAACAATACGCAACAGGACAAATTTTGGGCGAAACTTTTGTATAACGCTAGAATATCAAACCCCAAAGCCTTTTGGGAGCAAGTGAATTCCCTGGTGAGAACGCCAAAAGTGATTAACATGACATGTGTGACCGAACAAGTCTGGGCAGATCATCTAACGGCTACATTCTCAATAACATCGGAGAGAGCGAGCACATTGCAGGTATCTCCATACATTGAGCACGCAAAGGAAAAAACAACATCCACACAGTTAAGACCAGCTATTTATAGAGCACAAGCACAAATAACAGAGGTCGTAGGGACAAACGCAAAGGAGGATAAATCGTATATCACAATCCACATCCCCAAGGACTTAGGAAGCATAAATCATTTATGCACGCACTACGCCCAAGATGACATTGCAAAAGTTATAGCCAAGGGCAGGTTAAATAGCGCCCCAGGCCTGAACGGCATACCACAGGCAATATATAAACAAGACCCTAATTTTTGGGCGGCACCACTATCTCGCCTGTTTGATGAGGTGAGCACTTTAAACCGCTTGTCAGATAGTTGGAGAGGCTCAATAATAAATCCATTATTTAAGGGAAGGGAGCGAACCGATCCTGCCAACTATTGTCTGATAGCTTTAATTAATGCTGAAGCGAAGTATTACTCCTCATTAATCCTGGCAGATCTAAAAAGCTGGTCCGAAAGTAATAAAATCATTCCCATTAACCAGTCTGGCTTCCGACGAGGCTCTGGTACCATTACGAATGTACTCGCGCTATGTCTAATGGCAGAAAAAAGTTCACGACAACGAAAGAACTTGTTTTTATGCTTCATTGATTTTAAAGCTGCATTCGATCGAGTCAAGAGAGGCATTCTATGGTACAAGCTAAAACAGTGGGGCCTGCCAGAAAGAATGCTAAAACCAATAATGGAATTATACTCGGATACGTCAATGCAAGTGAAAATAGCTGACGGGACGAGGCTCTCAAGAAAAATTTATACGAAGGAGGGCCTCAAGCAAGGATGCGTCCTAGCACCACACTTATTTAATTTATTTATGGCGGACCTGTCACCAAGGCTTGACGCAATAAACTTGCATCCCCCTCGCTTGGGAACTTTACAGATTACTCATCTATCTTACGCCGACGATATAGTCCTAGCAAGCCACACTAGGATTGGCCTTCAAAGAGCAATAGATGAGTTAGGGAATTTTGCCAGGAAGAACTTGCTGGAAATAAATGTTACAAAAGCAAAAGTTATGATTATAAGTCGAGCCATCCATAAACAAATATCATTTAAACTTGGCTACGTGAATCTGGAAGTAGTGAGTAGCTACAAATATCTAGGGATACATTTGGACAAACGACTAACTTTTCAAATACAAAATGAGGCAATACAAAAAAAGGGAAATGAACTTACATTTGCATTTTGCTCAATATCAAAAAGTTTAAAAGGTCCCTCTTTTACCCCACTACTAGCCATCATGAAAGCAAAACTTCTACCTACTCTAGCATACGGAAGTGAAGTCCAGTATGGGAAAGACGCTACGACGCTGGATAGACTCCAAACGCAAGCATATAAAAAAGTATTCTCACTTCCGCATATTACCTCACCGGCGCAGGTTCGGTTAGAATTTGGGCTACAACAGCAACAGCTGCATAGAAGATACGTCACAATAAAAGCCTGGTACAAAGTCCGGTGCAACCGAGAAAACGAGATCAATAATGCACTCTGGAATGCGTTGCAAGGCGACCCGCAGTCTGCCTATTCCGAATATCTTCAATCTTCCCTACAGTCCACTAATATGGTAGATCTTTGGCAGCAGAATCTTCCATTTACCACTTTCCAGCAAATCCTGAAGAAAGAAGCAAAGCAACACTCATTACTCGAGGATAAGGCCACCCTGAGCAAGCGGGCCCACGCATGGATGGTCCTGCAATCCTACATGAAATTGCAACCAGCGTCATATTTGGGTCAGCCTTTCTCCAACTATTTAAAGTCTAAGGGGCATATTATCAAGGGCCATCTCGCCGCTTTTTTGGCTTTAAAAGCGGCGATAATATTATCTCCCTATCAACAACGCGGCGCTAACATGCATTAGCGCATGTTAGCTGCCGTTTTTGTAACGCCACGCATCTTAGCGATATACATCGCTAATGAGATGCATAGAAGGCGTTCCTGACCATTACTCCATGTAAATAATCGCTAACAAGGCTTCGCGATATTAACAAGCATGGAGCAGATCCGCGAAGCGATGAAAAAAGCCGCACTAACAGCGGTTTTCTCCGGAATCTAACGCCTGGTAAAATCCTGACTAAGCTATCTGTAATATGGGAGGTGGATTTACAGGTTAAGTCCACACTCCCATATTATCAAGCATTCCCTTAGCGCTGTGAAATCATCGCTTGATTTCACGCGCTATTGCCGATTATCGCCGTCTATCGCTGGTTTTCTCATCGCCATTCAGCAAAGCGTTGCTAATACGCCGCTAACACGGCGATGTGAATCAGCGATAGACGGCGATAATGGTAAACGCGATAAGCGCGATTTGCGATGTTTATCGCATTACCTTGGTAATATGCCCCTAAGTTTATAGCAATACGCTTTGGTAAATTGCCATCAGATGCAGACCAGCCAAGTTGGAAATATCAGGGCCCAAAGTCATGTAGTCTTTGTGGATCGCTAATACAGGATTTTATTCACTTAGTTTGCATCTGCCCAGCGCTAGGCGAGGATCGCCGGAAATTGCTAAAGGGACCATTCAACGCAAGAGGCATTCGCTCCTGTAGAACTGCAATATTAAAATGTCTCGATCCGGAAGATCCACATCTAAACTGTCGTTTGATTAAATTTCTAACCAAGCACGAGGAAGAATTGAAACAAGGCCAGTGGCCTGGCAAAACGGCCAGTCTCTTCTCTCTACCTAGCTAGGTTTGTGCAAATGTAACTAATAAATTAAGTATTATAGAACATACGATCAGATACTGTAAAAAGAGTAGCAGGATGAAAAATATTTGGATATGGCCTATGATGGCGATAGCCTGTTTGGCAGTCATATTGATGAGGTTCTTACCGCCATTAAAAAGGATACGGATACTGCTAAGGTGCTAGAAACCCTTCAGTACCGCAAGGTGCCCTTTCGGGGAGCTCGAGGTAGGGGTTTCTCAGGATACAGGGGAACTTACCAGCGTTCACAATCCTACCAGACCTACCAGCCGCAATATCGCCAAGGATACCAGCAGCAATCCTACCGCCAACCGACTACGGCTGGTTTCTCTAGACAAGGCTCCAGACGAAAGCCAGGATCTCAAGTATGTTTTTTATGTATTAGTTAACTTTTATTCAATGTCGTGTTTTATCGTAACAGGAATAAGTGCAAACCTTTGTGATAAGAAATTGCTTTCTTTTTTAACAAACCACAAAAAGGGAAAACATATTTTCTGGACTTTTAATGGTGCTCTGCATCGCGACTCATTGGTACATTGTTATGGTTTTAATTAACTAAACAATAAACATATTCTGATTCTGATTCAATTACAAAAATACCATAATTAATTACCAATTAATTAATTAAAATTAATTAACAACCAATTATTAATTAATTAATAATAAATTACTTCACACATTTAACACTATAACATCTCAATTAAACAAATATTAATAAATAAAAATTAATCAATAAATTTAATATAATTAAATTACTTCCCACCCTATTCCCCTATAAACCCACAACCCGCTAGGGAACTAAAAACGCAAAATTCAAATAAAAAACGATTAACAAATTTAATATAATTAAATTACTTCCCACCCTATTCCCTTATAAACCCACAACCCGCTACGGAACTAAAAGCGCAAAATTCAAATAAAAAAAATAATATCTACTAAAAATTTAACACATATATTAAAAATACAAACAATTTGTACACAAAAAAACATACATCACATACAAAAAAAATATATACTAAAATACATAACAATAATAAAAAACGATATTTTTAACAACTATATTTTTGCAAACGATATTAAACACTTTGGTATTTTTAAAATCGATATTACTTACCTTAAGTCGATATTCTTGACCACGATATTCTGCTGTCGATATGTCTGACCCACGATATTAATTACTCAATATTTGTGCAACTCAATATTTTGTACTCAATATTCTGGGGTCGATTCCGATTCGGGCCGGAAATCTCTCCGACCGAGCCGGACCCGGAGAGATTTCCGACCGAATCGGACCCGTGCAGTCCGACCGAACGAGTACGATGCGCACGTATGCCATCGGACCCGAGTCGGTCGGACTCCCATTGAAGTCAATGGGAGCCGGTCGTACAACGCGTACGCGGGCTCCCATTGACTCAATGGGTGCGAGGTGGACAAGTGCGCCCCCTACAGCGGGTACGCGGCGAAGCGATTCGCGCCGTACACGCACAGGTAGGGGGACCCATGGGTCCCCCTGTGTGCGACTCGCGCGGCTACGCGTACAGGGGGTCCGACACGGACCCCCAAAGTACGGCTCCGACAGCTCTTTCGAGCCGGAGTGCGCGGCTCGGTCGGACTGCTCGCGGCGCGCATCGTACTTACCCGGCCGGGAAGCGTCTCCATTGCGCAGTGCGAGTCGAGTCCGAGCGAGTCGGTCGGTGCGGTTCGAGCCGGGAACGAGTCGGTCGGAGCGGTCGGGACGCCCGGACGAGTCGGTCGGCGAGTCGCATCGTACTCGCTCGGCCGGACCCGCGTACGATTCGGTCGGGAAACAGGGCTCCGAATCGGATCCGGTAAAGCCGAATCCGATTCGGAGCCCTACCGGCCGAGATCGGAATCGGCCCCTTTGTCTCTGCACCGATTTCAGGACCCCAAGAGTCATGTGTATGACCTAATGTCGAACCACCTTCGTGATACCATTACTACTCGAGGAGGATCGAGGAGGATCAACTCCTATACTTGACCAAATTCTCTTGAAGCAGCTGGTGAGAAGCATTATCATCATTTCAAGTACTGAGGGAACTGGAGACAGAGAAGTGTGATAGATGAGCGACTTTTACCTTGACATTTTGCTTTCCCATAGCATTCTAATCCCTTTATCTTCGGATGCTTTTCCACCCACACAGCTGAGCATTCTTCTTGATGTTAGGGCACGTTGCACTTTCACCTTCAGAATGTTTTACACAAAAGTTATCCAGGGCAAATTTGTATCCCTTTTTCTCAGAACTTTGGGATTATAAAGGACCCATGGTTTATGGATTCCCCTGGAGGGACCAAAGAAAATAGCCAACATTTAGCAACATTTTGTTTTTTGTTGGTTAAAATGTAAAAATTGCTGAGCAAAAAGCATTTTTTTGTCCTAAAAATGTCATCAACAAAGGTTTACTTTTTAAGATCATCCACTTTCCAGCGTTCAGGAAGCAGAGTTGTAAAAAGACATTTTTTTGCCATTGTTTTTGCATTTATCTAACTGCTAGTTCATTTTTCATAAAGTTTGCAGTTTAAACCTAGTTGTAATTTGTGTTGGAAACAGATGTGAAACCCATGGCTGAACCAGAAAAACTATAGATTACAAGACAAAATTCCAAAATGAGTTAGGGGTCATTTGTGAAATAATACATTAATGAAAACAAGTAGAAAAGCTAGCAATTGATGTTTTCATCTGTCCCGATAACCTATTTACAGGTGTTGCATAATGTTATGTTCATTGCATCCTCCGGATCACAGGAGTTTATAATGTTTGTTACTTGTCTAAAAACACGTGTTAAACACAGCCAACAACTGAGCTTAAGCTTGTAATGATTCTTCATTGTGTACCGACCATGTTACAATTCACATGGTAAAATGTAATGAATGAAAAATGGATATGAAGGAAAACATAGGTATTTCTGAAGGATACTAAGCTTAGGAGAACTGGGCATGTGTACACTTCTGAATTGAGCGTTACAATCATATGATTCCAAAGATGTTTTGCAAAATGTGGTCTTTATTGAACACTGACTTGCATTTGGAAGCCACAAATTGAGAGAAATCCGATTGGTAATAACACATGTTGTACTATTCTTTATTCCTACACTTGCTGGTAAAAACAATAGGCTACTTGTGTGAGAGGTCCTATCATGCACAATAGGAAAGGTTCCAAAGCGTGACATGGAGACATACAATTTTTGACATAAGAAATTACCATTTTTTACAAGGTAGGTAGCTGCAGATTTCGGGCTCAGCTCTGCTGCCACCCAGGAAAACCTACCAAACACAATTTTTTTCGAAAACTAAACAATATGTGGAGTCCAGGTTTGTGTACTTTATGAGAATCCCACAGCGTTTTCTTACCTAGAATGCCCTTGGCTATAATCACTCATTTTCCTTGCATTTATGTGAGGGAAAGTTATAGAATCAGAGGGGATGCAAAAAATCCCTACCACCCAGCATTCTCCCATGTATCCCAACAAAAACAATATCCTTCTTGTGTGGCTGAGCCTACCAACAGCAACAGGAAAGTCCCTAAATCGAGACTTTGCATCTGATTTCTGGTATGAAAAATAACCCTTTTTGTTGATGTGGGTAGCTGCAAAATTTGTTGCTTGGCTTGACTACCAACCAGGTAAATCTACCAAAATGAGATGTTCCTGAAAACTAGACAATCAGTGGAGTCAAGGGTGTTGTGACCTGTGCAGATCCCATTACACTTTCATACCAACAGTGCCCTTGAAACCTTACAATTTGGCCAAAACCAAGCTCTTTCCTCATATTTTTGTGAGGGAAAGTTCCAGAATCTGCGGGAGACCCATACAGTTCCTACCACCCACATTCCCACTCTTTGCATGATAAAAATGGTACAATACTTGTGTGGCTGGCCTTAGTGTATGCAACATGAACAGATCAAAAAACTACAAGGGACCATACAAGACTTTCATGGTTCCTGATTTGATCTGCTTACACTTTCAATTTTTGATGTCAGTACGTAGTATGTGTTGATCATCACACAATAAAACAAAATTACCTTCAGGATGCGAATGAAGTTCTTCCCTTGTGTTTGGAAGTGATTTTTGTAAAGAAAATCCTTATGGTGCTTGCACCAGCAGAATTTTGTTGCGCTGGTGTTTGTATGAGCCATTCAGACATGTGCACTTACAAGTGCCCTCCACTCCTCCTCCCAGTCTTCGCTAGTGTCGAGAGGATTGCCTGGCCCCGCCCTACAGTCAGCAGCATCGGCTGCCAGTGAAAAATAAAACAATTTTATTGTTGTTTTATTTTTCATTCTCAGTGGAGCGACACTCCTACCTCATTGCGGAGGAGCCACCGATGGATTCTACTAGGTATTTCCACTGATTGGTCAACCGTGCACCAGGAGCAGGCCTTCTTATGCTTCAGATGGACTCCTATACTTATCCAACAATACTAAAGAGTATCTCCAGTAGCCTGTCCTTTGCCAGTTACAGAAGTTTGCATTTACTATATACCATGGTTGCTTAACACTGCTTTCAGTGATTAGAGTCCTGTCTACTCCTAGGTGATGAAATTCAGTATGCTCACTGGTCTTTTTAGCAGTAACCAATACTGCCAGTGTTGGCTTTCACTTCCTCTTGTGTTACTCTGCTCCTTTCCTTGCAAAAGTATTTCCAGGAATTGCTCCATAGTTGCTTCTAGGTTCTTATGTATGGCTTATTCTCTGGTGCATGACAGTGCCTCTTGGGTTGGGCTGCTGCCACTCATATGCAGACTACATAGGTAGTCTCTGAGCTATTCAACAACCCATGGAATAGGTCTGTGGCACTCCTAGGCGACTTTATGTGGTATTATCAGTGGTTGCCTAGAAGTAGCACAGTGGACTGGCTGGAAGTGGGTTGAATGCTTCTCCATAGAATAATCAATGGTTGCTAATAACCACTCAACAGAGCATCTGGAGATTGGCAGTTTTTCAAACCTGGGTAACTCCACATAGTATTCACTTGCTGATTTACTGTGCTTCAAGTGGCTGGGCATCTCTTGCTTGTGTGAGCCTCAATATGGCATCTGACTGGTTGATTTACAGTGTTTTCAGAAATCGGCCCTCTGTCACTCGTGGTTGACTCTGTCTATTGTTTATCTGGTTGCATTACTGTACTTCAGGGGTTGGGCTTAAGTCACCCTTGGATGCTTCCTTAATGTTTATTCACTCATTGCTTAACACTACTTTACAGATTAATTATCTGCATGTGCAACTGTGTCTATTCTCACACTCTTCGCTATTAGCAGCAATGTCACCACACCATGTTTAGAGCAAGGCTTCAAAGCACATTCACCTCAGCCAACATCTCCCATAGAGATCAAACTACAACCACATCCTTTACAATCATGCTCTCTGAAAGGCACTCAGGAACCTGATGAAAATGTGAGCAGTTTGCAACGTTCTCAAGGGTATGGTACTATAAATGTAACAAAAACATACAATGTAATAAAATACAATAACAAAACAATAGAGAAATGCGATACCACAGTGGATGAACATTTTCACTGACAGCCAACAATGATTCTGGGCTACGAGGCACACCGGGTCCAATACTAGGTGTGCCTAGAGACATCTGAAACTGCCTTAGAAGGCATCTATGAGCCCTTGAGCAAGAGAGTCAATAGTTGTGTACGTGTACTTCATACATTGAACAGCATATCTACAATACACATAAAAAGGCATCCTTAACCTCTTCAGTGATCACTTGTGCAATCACTGGCTTACTTGACAACCGTTTGTGAACAGTTTTATGTCCCCGCTTGCTAGAAAACCACAGTCATGGCTCATATGATTTCAGTGATTTATGTTCAAAGGTCTTTCATCTGTTCAGGTGATGCGGAAGCAGTAGAACTCAGTAGGTTCTGAGAATCAAGGTTGAGTGACAAGCATTCCTTTCTTTTCAGGTAGGCTTGTCGTCCCTCTCTGAGACACCAACAAAGATGTTTGATAGCCATTTTAGGATTCAGGGACTCAGTCCCTGTGTTGTAGAAAGAAAAAAAGAAAACAAAAAGTGTGTAGTGGGCAGGATATGGATACCCTGGCCCAGAGGGATCACCTACTCCAGGGCAATAATGTTATGTTATGTTAAATTGATTTTATAAGGCGCACAGCTACCCAACAGGGGTTTCCCAGCGCCAACCTGGAGGAACATAAGAATCGGAATTTATTGGTTGAACAGCCAAGTTTTTAAACATTTGCGGAAATTCACATATATTGTTTCATTACGGAGCGATATGGGGAGAGAGTTCCACAAGGTTGGGCCGAGACAAGCAAATGAACGACCACCCATCCGTGAGAGTTTAACCCTAGGAACCAAGAATTTCCCCTGAGTAGTGGAACGTAACAGACGTGGAGGTCGGTAAGGATGGACTAAGGCTTGCAAGTATTGAGTGGCGGTGCCAGACTTGATCTTAAACATGTAGCTCAAGGCTTTAAATTTAACACGGCTTTCTACCTTGAGCCAGTGAAGATCTTGCAAAGAGCCAGAGAAGGAAGCAGTTTTAGGGATCTAACAAAGTAATCTGGCGGCATATCACATCCTTATTTGCCCCCAAATAGAGGATGTTACCGTAGTCCAGTCTAGAAGTCACAAGCGCCTGGACTACGGTCCTTTGAGTGGAGCAGGGGAGCATCCAGATAATTTTTTTCAACCATTTCAAAATGGTGAAGCAAGTAGCTGCCACCTTCACTGCTTGCTGTCTCATTGATAATTGGTCATCAATGATGAATCCCAAATTGCGGACTTGGTGGGTGGGCTGGGGTAGGGCACCCATTTCGGCAGGCCAGTGCTGGGGGCCCCAAAGTATTTTTGTTTTTTCCCAAAATCAGGACCTCAGTCTTCTCGCCATTAAGTTTAAGTAGGTTGACTTGCATCCAAGATGCAATTTTCCTTAAACCGGTCTGAAGAACTGATGGTCCGGACATCTTCTCCGCAGAAAGGGAGAAGATGATTTGGGTATCGTCCGCATAAGAGAAAAGGGACAGCCCGGCCTGCTCAGCAATTGCCGCCAAGGGTCTGGTATAAACATTAAATAGTAAAGGGCTAAGAATAGAGCCCTGGGGTACCCCATAAGGAGAAGAGTAAGTTTTGGAAGTGGCCATAGATGAGAAGACTTGGAATGTCCGATTGGAGAGAAAAGATGTAAGCCAGTCAAGCGCTGGACCAGAAATGCCAAGGGACTGTAGGGATTTTATTAACACGGTGTGAGACACCATGACAAACGCGGCGCTCAGATCTAGTAATTTGAGGGCCACCATGTCCCCCAAGTCCAAGCGATGATGATAATGATAATAATAAAAAATTTAAAAAAATAGTACCATGGTACCATGCTACTACAGCAGTACAGCAGGAAGGTGGGACACCCCTTTTTAATAAAAAGTCCACAAGAGGAGACCAGGGCACAGGGGGTTGGCACATTTTACTTTGTGTTTTAAAATTTGAGGAGGGTGTGTGTGTTGTGTGGGAGGGCCCCTCCCTGAAGTGTAACCTGCCGACAGTGGCCTCCATCTCCCCGTGGACCAATGCATTTTGAAAGGACTCCAAAGGCTCCATCCACTAGACTCAGAAGCACACACAATTGTGATGTGCCCTCCCTTTCCCCATGACCAGGGAAGCAGAGCGCTCATCATAGATGCACTCCCTGCCCACTCCAGGAAGCTGCTAACTCCTGCAACAGACAGTGCTGTGAATGGTGGGATCAGGGTACCCAAAACAAGAAATCTGATACAGCAGCGCAGGAGCGGCCTCCTTGCACTGCCATTAAAAGAAAAAAAGATAGGCTGTGGGAGCTTTGGGTGAAATATATATATATAAAAAGCAAAAAAGTGTTGCAGCCTCCCAGCTTCAGTATTTAATATTCAATCCTCCCACCTGGAAGGAAACCATAATGCCCTGTGCAGACTTTGCGTTTCAATATTTTTATTTATTTGGTGCCCCAAGTAGGGCACGGGCACCACCAACTATAAATGTATGTGTTGTCGGAAACTGCAAGGAGCACAGCAGCCACCACGGGATGCGAAAAACAATCACGGAGTCTTCTGGGTCATAAATTAAATGGCCCCAAGGAAGCTTAGCCTTGTTTTCAAAGCACTTCGAGCTGGAGCTGTATGCTTTCCAGCTGGAGTGTGGAGGCACCCTTGTGGTTGGTACTATAGCTGCATTTTGTGGCCTGAAGAATGTTAAAAAAGATTCACATTGTTTATGGTTATATTAATTAAAAATTATTTATTTTAAATTCTTTGATGACAATTGCTAATAACAAACATTGCTAAGTGTGTTTTAATAATGAATACATTGGATTATGGTTATTTCATTGGATTCAATGGTAAATTATGTCATGTGGTTATATATTAAAGGGGTGATTCTTTGAGAAAGCCACTAGATCTGCTTTATATATATTTATGTTCTGACACCCCATGACAAAGCCAATAGGCCTGTTTTTTATATATTGATGATATATTGATGGTTTGAACCTGTGACAAAGCCAGTAGGTGTTCCTTATTTATATTGACAGGGGATTGGCTGAAGGGCTTGGCCGCTGTGACCAACCCCACACGGCACATGGCCAAAGGCTGTGTGCAGCGAGGAGATAGCATAAGTAGGTACAGTAATTAAATGTTACTTTACAATAAAAAAACAAAGAAATTCCCGAAAAAACTCAGACTAAAATGATGTTATAGTTAGGTGAAAATTTCAGTTAAAATGTAACCACAGAAATTCCCCAGTTATAGTTAACTGAAGTAACTATAACTCGCAACCTCCCCATGCACTGCTTATGACCTCACATATTACATCACTTATGACGTTCTGTGACACCATCGATAACTTCACTGATGACATCTTAAATTACATCATTGATTACAACACTGTGCATGACTGAGGCATGAGTTAGTAGTTACTTCAGCTAACTACACTATTAACCAAGCGCCCTTGACATGCACAATGATGTCATAAATTATGTTTTACTGCTTGAAGGATCCTGTAAGTAGCCCATTACACAGCACTTTTTTGCTTTCATGAAAGGGGCATTTTCATGCCATGCCATATATTGTATACATTTTTCACTGTCCTCATGATGACCTTATAGTAACCCACAAGGTTGAAACATCAATGACACTACAGCAAAAAGAGTAGGTCCTAATATCTTAACTAAAAGGCCATTGCTGAGGTAGTCAATCTAAATCAGATACCCCAGCCCTGTTGATTCGATCCTGTCTATTTGCCTCTTGAACATACACACATTGAATGGCAAAACGTGTTGCATGATATTGTGCAATCACCGCGAGCACTGATTACTTGTTTATCACTACTGTATATGGTATGAAAACGTTATGAAGATTGATTAAAATATTTTTCTTTTGATTGAAGGAGCTTGTGTTATTCTTCAAGACCTATATTGGCATTATTTTGCAACGTGTTTGATTCAAACATGGTAATCGCTTGTTGAATGAGTCCTTAGTGAACGGATGTTTTGTATATTCGGAAAGGTATGTTAAACGTATAATAAATAGACTTTTTGTATATTGAAAATTTCTACCAAAAATATAGTCCGCAAGTGAATTGTAGATCTATAAAAGTGAAAAATGATTTGAAATTGGTGCACATCAAATTTCTACCTCCCATATTGACTGCCATTCATTTTTCGAAGCTACGCTAATCTGTTGCGCTCATTCATACATTTCTGTTACTATGAAAAGAGACATAAAATACACTAAATCCATAAATTATGCATTATTAGGCTGGTTAACCAAACTGATAACAGTTTTTTTATTTCCAAGTATTGCAGTGTTTTTAATCAACGCAATTCAATTCAGCAATCATTGTTGGAAGGTGCTTAGTAATTATCAAGCTGCTTGATTATCCACATTTACCATAAGAATGTTTTTTATAGACCATATAGAGTTCTTGTAAAGTTGATTTCTCAAAATAATACAAGGTCCATGTGAAATATAATTCCTTATTTTGAAGAGTCTTCTTGCACATTCACTGCTGCTGTTTTTGCGATTAAGTAGGCAAAAGAAATTGGGTTATTAGTTGAGAGGGGTCAGAGCCCTACTCAAGTAATAAACACAGTCCTTGTTGGGGTGGACCACAAAATAAACTTGAGTTTACCCCCTGGTAGCTTGGCATAAAAGCAGTCAGTCTTAACTTAAAGGCAATGTGTAAAGTACATATGCAGCACTCAACCAGCAATAAAGATAAAACACAACACAGGAAAAATCCCAAACCAATTTGAAAAATAAGAGTATATTTTAATAAATGAAAAATAACACCAAAATGACAAACATCAAATCAGTAGAACTGGAGGTATGAGTTTTTAATGTTTAAGGTAAAATTAATTCCAAGAGTTGCGAAGCACCACCTACGGGTATCTGGTCATGTAGGACTGGGACAAAGTAACAAGTCCAAGCTGACAACAATGGAGTGCTGGTCGGATACAGTTCCAGCTCCAGGTCTGACCTGCTGGGGTTTGCATTTTTTGTCCTTGATGTCGGGGCTGCACATTGCTGTGAAAGGCTGCATGGGGTTCATCAAGCCATTGATCAGGAGCTGCAAAGTACCCCGATGTGAGGCAGTGTGTTGGTCTCTGTTGCGCTACATCAGATCTGATAAAGTCACTGATAAGGAGCTGCGCGGTGCTGTGATTGGAGGCCATGGGTTGGTCTGCATCACTCCGCGTCTGATCTGGTGAAACCTTCAGTTGAACAGGGAGTAGTACACTCTGACTCTAGCCAAGCATCCAGGACAGAGGTCCTGGACTCACTCCCACAGAGCCCACCAGAGGAAACCAGGTAAGGTCCAGTTGGGTCTGATAAGCTGGGAAGCAGGAGAGGCCTCTAGAAGCTTGTTGTCTCCCTGTAGCTAAAACAGGAGTTCAGCCAGCTGAGCCTTGGAGTAATTTCTTGGGTTCTGGGTTCAAGGCAAGACGGTCCTATCTTCTTTTTTCAGACAGCATGTCAGTCCTGTTGAATCTTCTAGGCCCAGAGGATTTCTGATCAGAGGCTCTGAGTGTGACATTATTATATCCATTGCCTAGAAGTGGGTCCCTTGCTCACTTTGCCACTGGATTCAAGCTAGCCTGGCTGATGAGAGTTGTTAGCCCGAAACCGGTCCCAGGATGCTTGTTTCCGGTCCAGGAAGGACATGGCTTGGCAGTTCGGGCTGGACTGTTCCCATGAGGCACAGGGTCAAGACTGATTTGCATATAGCTGTGTCTGAACTGGGGTGCCAAAGTGAGCTAAAGAACGATGATGGGTTCAACCCAGATCTTTGACTGGGGGTGAGTGTCTGAAAAGTTTCAGCGCTCTGTCCATCATCTCCTTGTGTTTGCTTTGTTCGCCCCAAACCGAAGTCATTACGTATTAAGTTTAATAAGGCAACCCAGTGTTAGTCTATAGGCAAACTAGCCGTGATCCGGTCAAAAACGACTTTTTTTTTTTTTCTGCTATTACAGTAAAACTTAAGTACGTACCTCATACTTTTTAAATACCATGCACCCTGCCTGTGAGCTTTTAAGGGCTATCTTAGAGGTGACTTATAAGTAGTAAAAAGGAAGGTTTAATCTAGGCCAAAGATTTATTTTGCCGGGTCGAAATGGACATTTAAAACTGTACTACAGGCTACAGTGGCAGATCTCAGACGTGTTTTACAGTGCTACTTTAGTGAGTGGCACAATGAGTGCTGAAATCCACTATCAGTGTTTAGTTTACAGGCCCTGTGTATATGTAGTCATATTTACTAAGGGGTTATAAGTAAATTAAATGTACTAATCAAGTGTATGACAGTTTTACCATGGTAGAGCACAAACACTTTACCAATGGCTGGCAGGAGTAAAGTGTGCAGAGTCCTAAAGCCAACAAAAACGGTTCAATAAATATTGGGGTCGGTTAGGCATAAAATCTGGGTAAATAACACACAAAAGATTGTCATTTTCTACAATAGGTAGGTGGCAAGAGAACAATTTCTAATATAAGACCTGCTTCTAAATGGCTGGCACCAAGTCTGGGACATGAAGACTGCTCATCGCAGGCTTGACATCAATTATTGGCAATCATCAGGCCCATCATTCACATACAGTACATGATTATAACAGCCAAGTGGTGAGCCCAAGTACTTGCACCAGTGTGCTCACATTGTTTAGTTAAGTATTGGGCACTTGCATGCTACTTTGTTGGAAATTTCGTCCCTGCACTTGCATGGGCTCTACAAGTGCATTTCAGAGGATGGGTTGTTTATTGTTCATCCCACTGAATGCATGTTTTAGATTGATATCAATGAATTGGAAGTAAAAAGGAGAAACTGTATTGTAACTCTGAGGTGTCTAAACATAATATTCATGGGTCTCACAAGGTAGGAAAATGCGTTAGATACTGCACTCTGGCTAGGGCCTTTGGCTGTCCCTGGTCTGCATTCACTGGGACAAGGCATAGGCCAGGATTTGGAGGAGCACTTGTGACCACATACCCTTCTGGAGTGGAGATGCATTTTGAAATTTCTTCATCACATCTCTAACTCTATTTCACATGCGAAAGTGCGCAAGCCATGTATTGGGAATGTATGGAGTTAAATATATAGGTTACACACACATGCAAGTGTGTAGTTTAAGACTCTGCATATCTCTTTCATATCATCCCTAACACACTAATAGTTTAGCATATAGATTTGATTAATTTTTCAGAACTTACTGATAGGGCATCTTTGTAATTATTACACTATTTTGGAAGCCACTTTTTGGATTGCATCTTCTGTCTCTATACTTTTGGTAAAATACCTCAATGGGTAGGTGTGTAATCTAATTTCTATACATCTGCAGTGTAAATACAGCCATCTTATTTTAAGTTTCCACCACCCTTAGGTTGATATATATTCCCAATCAATTAAATTGAATTGATAAATTAATTGGTTCATCATAAGTTCGAACATGGACCTAAATTCTCTGATAAGAGTATACTTAATTTTACTGCAAGACAAGAACATTACAATTTCTCTTATTTATTAAATCTCTCAAAATTGTTTCTCCTGCTAAAATACACATGTGCACTACAGTGTTCCCAACCAAGTTTAAGGCATTGGCTTAATACATGCCATAGGAGGAGGAAGTGTCTGAGCATTTTGAATATTCAGGTCTGCTTCTTCTCAGACATCTCCTTGGCCTACATGGGCCAGAGGCAGGATCAAAAGTAGCAGGCTACTGTCACATTTAGATAGCTCTTAGCACTTAGAAAAATATGCCAACGAAACTGCCATTCACAGTGGTCTAGCTGTTTGGTTTTCAGTTAGGTTGTGTCAATAACACATCTATGGAGGAAAGAAAGATGATGTTATATGTTAATTATCCTTCCAATTGTGGTTGTACCTGTAGTACCAGATCTTTCTGTGGCTCTTTTGGGGCAGATGGGTGGTCAAGTCATGGGATATGTCTTGTCTTCTCTGTTTGATAAAGCACTGGGTACAATTCAGATGTTCTTGAATTTTACACTTCCAAACAATCCCAAATGCTAACTTCCTTGCCTAGCTCAACAGTCTTCAAAGGGGGGGGGGGCGGGGGGTGGTGGTGGTGTCCATGCATTTGTGAAAAAGTCAGGAGTGAGCACTGTCCCAGTATTAGAAAGAGGATCTGGTGTCTATTGAATTCCTTTATGATGTCACAGTCCTCATGGAACTCAAAGTAGTAAAATGCTCTATATAGTTGCAAAACATCAACTTGATGACCCTCCAGGCAATAATTCTGCTGGTTGAGGCGTTTGCTAGCACTGGAAATTCAGAATGCATACTTGAACCTTTCTATTTAAACCCCTTCCCAGCAATCCTGAGGTTTAAGGAAGTATATCCGGATTTCCATTTTGTTGTGCTATTCTATATCTAGTCACTGGTTCTAGAGTATTTGCATGAGTTGTTGCACACTGGTAGGTTGTAAGAAAATAGGTTATTGGTTGAGAGAGGTGGAAGCCCCACTCAGGTAAAGACCACAGTCCTTGTCACGGTAAACCACAAAAGTCACAAAATTAACCTGTGCTTAACTCTTTGAGGAGCTTGGCACAAATGCAGTCAAGTTTATCCAAGAGTCAATGTGTAAAGTAGTTATGCAGCACACAAACAGTAATAAAGTGAAAACTCAACAAAGACAAATCCCAAACCAATTTTGAAAAATAGAGTATATTTTAATGAATAAAATGACACCAGAAGAACAAAAATCCAATCAGTAGAACCGGAGATATGCAATTTTAATTTTTTTAGGGAAAATAGTGCCTAAAAGCACAAAGCGTCATTCGCGATCAACTGATCACACTAGACCGATTGAAAGTCACAAGTTCAGGCCGGATGTGATGGAGCATGGGTCAGAAACAGGGACCAGGTTAGTCCCTCTGCAGTGTTACCTTCAAAGTCTGGCACGAAGAATACCATTTGCGGTGGAAGAGGTCGTGAGGAGCAGGTAGAGCAGTGCCGATTGTCGTTGGTGGAGTGTGAAGATCGAGTCTGGTGTCGCGGATGGTCAGTGCTGTAGCTTTGTGCTGGTGGTCACCATGGGCTGTCGCTGATGTGTCGCAAACTGTGGCTCTTGGATTGCCAGTCATCACAGGCTGTCTCGACTGAGCTTTGCGTTAGTTGTCACGGGTAGCAGAATCTCAGCGTGAACCGGGCCATTTGCTTTCATGATGAGCACAAACTTCAGGAGTTTTGCAGAAGTTTCTTTCAGAGGAGTACACTTTGGTGCCAGCCAAGGGTCTGGGACCTTGGAAAGTACCACTTGGGGATCAGCGACTGAATCCAGCAGAGGCCTGCAGGGCTCAGCTGGGCATTTGCAAGAAGGCATGTGAATCTTGTTGTTTCCCTGTAGCTCATACAGGTCAGCCAACTGACCCGTGGAATCACTCTGGGTTCGCCTGTATTGAAGGTAAGCAGGTCCAGCCTTCCTTCTTGGACAGAAAAGCAGTCCTCGACAGCTGGGCAGTTCTCTGATAGCAGGGCAGTCCTTCTTATGTAACTTCCACAAGTCCAGGAGTGTTCTGAAGAGCTGCTCTGGAGGTCCAATATTTATTCCTGGTGCCAGCCTTTGTGTGGGGGGACTCCCTGTCTTACCCCTGCATCTGCTCCTGGAAAGTTCTTCCCCTGTCAAGGCTTCAAACTGGGATGAGAAAACACAGGGTAGGCCGGGTATTAGGTTCCTTTGTGTGTGTGTTGGAGGCATAGCCCTTTGAAGTGTAAGTGGGGCTGGGTACAGCTCCTTCCCCAGCCATCCTGCCAGGATGGCCCATCCTGTCCATACCTTTTGTGTTACTGCTTTGAAGCAATACACAAACCCCAAAAGCAGAGCCATTCACAGTCATATGACCCAGGACATGGCTTAAAATCTGACTTGACCATTAAAGAGGATTTTATATAACAATTTGTTTGAGTGTAAACAGTATATTTCTACCTGCTCGTTATATAATGTTATCACTTAGTGGGTGTAATAAGGGTACCCAGTGTTAGTAAATGGAAGAGAAAGACCTTGCATCAGTAAAAAAGGCTTCAGTAGTTTTTTACTGTTAGGACATGCAAAACCTAAGTACACATGTCCTACGTTTGTAAATACAATGCACCCTGACCTACGAGCCTTTAGGGCCTACCGTAGGGGTGACTTATAAGTGTTAAAACTGAAGGTTTACCCATGGCAAAATATTTATGATTCCAGGTAGAAATGGCAGTTTCAAACTGCACTACAGGCTGCAGTGGGTGGCACAATGATTGCTGCAGGCCCACTAGTAGCATTTAATTTACAGGCCCTGGGAACCAGTAGTACCATTAACTAAGGACTAGCAAGTAAATTAAACGTACCAGTCAGATAATGCCAATTGCACAATGTTTTAGGGAGAGAGCACAAGCACTTTACCACTGGCCAGCAGCGAAAAACTGCACAGTCATAATGCCAACGAACACAGGTTCAGTGACATAAGGTAACAATCTAGGGGAGACCCTGCAAAAAATGTCCAAGTCCAACATAGGTGTACTACAGACTAGAGGCATTCAGATCTCCCCATATTTGAATGATCAATATATTGTGTCTCATATTTCAAAGGCTGCAGAAAATCTCAAACACATAAGTGAAGTCCTTCAAACCTTCTGCTGAAGTTCCCATCTTTTGGTTCTTCAGAAGCTATACTTTGATGAAGCCCCCTTCCACACAGACTTGCAGATCTTTCTTCCGCTTTTAGGATGGTCAATCTTTAGTTCTGCTCATCTAATATTCCAGCCTGGCATGTCATCAGTATGTTGATGAATACCCCAAGATGGAACTTGAGCTTGTCTTGACTTCAACTCCCTATTATATCATCTCCTGCATACCTTGAGTTCATGCTAACAGTACTACAAAGCACCAGTAGTCTACATTGCGATGGCCAACTGGCTGTTGCATTTTGAGAAACTGGTTTCTTTACCCCCATGCCCTTGATTCTTTTTACAAAGTCATTTAGTCTAAGATATGGCAAACAGTAAAATAAGCATAGTTCATGTCAATTATCAGTAAGAAACTCATTGACACAAGCCGAAAAATCTGGCTAAGCTGATATGGATGTTGGTTGTTCAGAATCTTCATTCTCCTGTAAAGATATGTTTTCTGTCCTTCATACTCTGCCTAGACCTTGGCTTATTCTATTTGTTTATCAGGGGATTCGGATAACCTTTGTTGGACCGATTTGGCTCACACTAGAACATTCTCCATTTAGCCTCCATATCTCCTCAAGCTGGGGGGCTCTATTCAGTCCATCTCACAACACAGGGACCTCATCTATGACTTGCCTCAATCACAACGCTTACCAGGGTCATTAGAAAGATCAAGAAATCAAATGCAGTGATCCTTCTGGTCCTACATACCATAGTATCTTCCCCACTGTCAAGTTCAGGAATTTCTGTGGGTTGTTTCTCAAGTTCTATTCTTTATGAACTTCCCTCCAATGTCTCATTCTGCCCTTTGGTGGCTCCATTAGGAGTCTGGAAATTCAGTGGTTAGTCTTTCAGGCAAAAGGGTGTCTCAGGGATGTATCCTGTTCCATTAAATAGCCCTGCCACCTGAAAAACTTCACAGATTATTTCCGGAAGTTGAACCATTTTGACATGTTGTTCTTCAAGAAGTTTACAGGCAGGTTCTTCTGGTCTCTTATTGACTCTTGATTGTCTCAAAGATAGATTTTACTAGGTTTGTCAGTTTTCTCTTCATAAAGCCAGTAAGTGGCAAATAAGCTTTTAGGTAAATGAACATTTCAGTCTAACTTTTAGTTGAATACCTAATGTGACATTCCAGAACATACCTACAATAGTTTACTCTCTGATTCTTTCTTGTCATTGTTCTTAATTATTCCTTGCCTTACAGGTTGCACCTATAGAACCTTTTTGGAGGTTGACGTAAAATTCTCTGAACATAAGAAATATAGACGTGTGAAATTCTTTGTAGGGATTCCCACATTTTTTTCTGAAAAACGTCACCCCCTAATACGGTCCAAAATTTCTGTCTAAAGTGTCTTCACCTTTCCATTTCAAGTAATATAGGGGCAGATTTTGAGTTTGGTGGACAGACTAGTGTCTGACAGGATGGCTAAGGATATCTCCTCCACCAACCAAGGGTATTCTGCTATCCAAATTTAGAATTGCACTGTTCCAGTGGACAACTCTGTACATTGAATTCAACTGCCATATGGTGATAAAAGGTATTTAGATCAAGAACTACCTTAATAGGGCCAGTTTTTTGTCGGACCCCAGGGCTAGATTGTCTAATCTTTATTTATTGGTCTCCCAGCTCCCCCTGTTCTTTTTGAATCTTGATACTCGTCCGGCAGAGCCCGAACCGCATGGCCGATTCTCAGTGGAGCTGCCTCAACAGCTATAGGGGAGATTGGCCCTGGCACACCGCTTTGGCCGTCACCTACCCAGCCGGACTTCGGACATTTGTCTCGCCTTTTTCTCCGCCGCTGTCTCCTTCCAATGGACTCCCAGCTCCCCCTGTTCTTTTTGAATCTTGATACTCGTCCGGCGGAGCCCGAACCGCATGGCCGATTCCCGGTGGAGCTGCACCGACAGCTATAGGGGAGATTGGCCCTGGCACACCGCTTTGGCTGTCACCTACCCAGCCGGACTTCGGACATATGTCTCGCCTTTTTCTCCGCCGCTGTCTCCTTCCAATGGACTCCCAGCTCCCCCTGTTCTTTTTGAATCCTGACACTCGTCTTGCCAATAACTCCTGTATTGAATTTGTAATTTTGCTGTAATTAATGTGAAATTTCTGTAACTGGTAACACGCTGTTTCCTTATGTAAAGCGCTCTGATACCTCCGGGTCTAGCTAGCGCTATATAAAACTCTAAATAAATAAATAAATAAATAAATATGACATATAGTGGTGTAGCAATCAGCAGTACAAAGGGTGGAAGGGCACCAGGATCCAAGGAACTCGAATTAAGACTTTTATTACCCAAATAGAGACTAAGGGGGGACATTTTACCTGTTACTATTAGGGCCCATGAAAATCTTGATACCCACTGATGAAATATCCCTAAAAATAAGGATGTTAGAAGCGGGGATACGTCATTTGAAACATCAACGTGGTCCCTGGCCTCTGCTCAAAAGCTCAACATCCTGTGAATCTGGGCAAATCGCTTAACCTCCCGGTGCCTACCCAAAAATGAATGTGTCCTTGTGTAATATAACTGGTGATCATGTAAAGCGCTCCAATACCTTCCGGTCGAGTTCGCACTGTATAAAACTGCAAAAAAAATAATATATATATGTTAAGCCACGCCATAGATCATAATAGCACTCTTAGAAGTGACTTATCACCTGCTTTAATACCTGCAAATCAGCCCCTCATTTGTATTCAACATTACACAGTGTTTTTCGATGTATCAGATAAACTTTATAATAGACTAACACAATGTGTAGCACCCACTGCACAGGACAAAATGGAGAGAACATTTTGTCTACCAAAATTAATGTGTGTAAATTTACTTGTGCTCGTAAGCATCACACAGAAACATACATGGGTTCTGGTTAAAGGGAGCTACTACTAACAATGCTATAACTGTTCCTGGGCTGGTTTCCCCTTTCACCTCTTTGGGACACTGCTGCCTTCCTTTCTGAATTTATCAGCGACCCCAGGCAGAGGCATATTCGAGAGTTTCTCGATTTACATCAGGTGCAGGAGGAAACAGCATACAAACCTGTCTTCTGCACCACGACGTCGCGGCTATTTTAATTGCGGCATCTGTATTTCCTGCTAACAATGCGAAACGATCCGTTGGGTCAATATTCCCAAAGTTGCTGAGATGATGACACGCAAGGGTTTCGGAAATCACACAACTACACGTGTAACGGATCCCGTAGCACTCCCCTGCAAATTGCTCTTTATAGGTAAAACCGCAAGATCGATGCAGGACAAGAGATGCAGTACACAGTTCTCGGAACAGAAGCGGGATAATGACTTTTGCTGTGATTGCTCGCTTTATAACCTGCAAATATTCTTCAGACAACTTTGTTTTTTGGCACAATTTTTTTTTTTTTAAAAAAGGTATTTGGGGGACTGGAGGCGGAGCGCTCAAGGAAAGAGCAGCATTTTGTGAGAGGAAGCCTAAACCGAAGAAAGGTTGCAGTGTGTCAGGAATACACACCCTATACGGCCCTCCTCCAGCTAGGGAACGGGAAGTAGCCATCTTTGATTTCTGGAAGTATACTAATTCTCAGAAATCACCTTTCATTGCACTCTGCTGTGTCTACTAATAGCAAGCATTAATAGATATAAAAGAGCTTTGAAGTGGCTGAGTGGTGATATGGGCAGCTCTATAGAAAACACTAGAAAAAAGCATCAAGTGCATGTGTGTATGCTTGTACAGGATGTAAATGTAGAAAATCAAGGTACAAAACAACAAAGTGATGCACAAGAGAGATAGGGACAAATTGAGTGCAAAAAGGGCAGACTATATGAGTTGTTAACAAGAAGCAAAGAATGCAGGGCAGAAGAGAGGGTTTCAGTTAGGGCTGCTTTAAATTACTGGGCACATTTTAAAACAGGAATTTGTCCGTTTTTTAGCACGTGTGGAGTGAAATTAGGGGTGCTCAGCAGGTAAAAAAAAACTATGCCCAAATTCCAACACAATTGGTTTCAAGAGCATCGTTAGGGGTTGTGCAATGTACTTGCCTTTATGGCAATTTCATTAAGATAAGTACTTTGCCCAGCTCCCTGACAATGGTATTGAAGGCAAATTTCACAGCAGGAAAACCTGCTGCAGGGCCTACTTGCAGGGTCGTCCTGGTACTGTAGTAGACAGATGCCCCACACAGGCTTCCTTGCTGGGGATCATGCTTCCAAGCAATGCTTAATTTGAGCCGGTGGTTTCCGGTGCTCGGCACTGGCACCTAATTGGCAGCACCCGCACTCATGACAGTCTGCCACATGGTGGCGCTGTTTCTCGAGTCAGTACAACAGCAGTTGTTTACTAATTCAATATGCGTTAATTTACCTGCCGCCTATGCTAATCTTTTAGCTTTGGGGGCCTCGAATAGTCTGAATTGTCACACTTGTAGGAGTGTGATGGTTAGTAGCTGGTTTGGTACTGTCATTGGCAGCGCTGGCAGGTGTAATGTGTGGTGTAGGCTGCAGTGGCCGCCAATGAGGGCCCTGGCACTTTATTTTTTACAAATTAAGCACTGCTTCCAAGCACTGTTAAGAGCAGGGAGGGGTGTTAATAAATTAATGCAATTTCCATTGCTGCCCAGCTCAAACAGTGATGCACAAGTATTTGGTGCTGGTGCAAGGCATTTTACCAGCTTTCTGCTTTTTTATTAATTTGCGTCAGTCGTAAGCGAAATCATCAAAAGCAGGTGGAACTGCCAGGTGTTTTGTGCCTTGATAGCATCTAAAAATGTAAAAAATGCCCACTCCTAGTTTCCGTAGGGAGGGAGTGGCTCCCCAGTTTTGCGCAGGATAAAAGGGGATAGTCAAATGTCAGTTTGACGCAGAGACAGTTTCGGTATAGGGAGGGATATCTATAGGATGAGGGAGAAAGGGAAGTGTTCAGAAACAGAGTCCTGATACTGCAATGAGGTATTCCTTGACAAGACAGAGCTTTAGCTCTATTCAGAGGGCGAGCCAGGAGGGTCTGTACGTTATGCAGAGGGAAGGAGTTCCACGTTCTTCCACAACGTTCTTGTGTATATCTTGTAGTGTGTATTTCGTCCTATGAAACAGAACTCAGTAGGTGTCCCACATTAATTAAAAGGAAACCGATAACTGGAGCAGTCTGTGCAGTTAAATTGATATTTTATTATTATTTAAACACATTTATAGTGTACCTGGACCTTTTGGTCTAGAAGTGCTTTACTTTGAAACAGTTTTAGCAGTACGAGGATTACATAAAGAAGGGTAGGGGATACCAGAAATCAGAGCACATTTCACAATAGTTACATATTTGCTGTAGAATTCATAGGTTATTTCCAGATTAAGTTTACGAATTGTCTGAAGAGGTGGACTTTGAGGTGTGTTCTGAAGGTGGTAAATGGCTTAAGTTTCTATGAGTAGGCAAATGGTTCCAGGACAGCCGCAGCCCCTACAGGTAAGAGCGGTGGGGAGGTGGGGCCGGGTGGGGCGATTTCGAGAGACGACCGCGAGGGAAAATAAAATAAATAATTTATTTTCCTTCGTGGTCGTCTCTCGATATTCCCCCCCCCCCCGCCGCCCTTACCTGTAGCAGCCACGGCTGTTCCAGGATGTAGTAGCCAACCTAGAGAGGTAGAAGGCATCAAGAGGCAGATTTACGAGGACCTTGCGTCATGCTTACACAATGCAATGTGGTCCATTCACGGCGCAAAGCCCCAAGTCATATGAAGCCATGCAAAGCCACTTTGCATGTCTTTGAATGGCTTGACAAACATGAAGAAATGAACGCAGTGCACATTGCTACGTTTCCTTACTCTGCACAAGAGAGGCGTTCCATGGGTGTTGCAGTGGGTGGTCCCACACAACTCCCATGGTTTTTGATGATTCCCAGATTTCCAAGGACTTGCAAACACGGGAATGCTCAAAATCTTACGCCTCCCCAGGCGAGGTGTAACGAGGAGAAATATGTTTATTTCTCCTCTTTTTTTCCTCTTTCTATGTGTGCTGCCTTCCGCAGCACACATAGAAAGAGGAAAAAGCCTCTCTGGATTGTTTTTGTGCAGGAAGGTGCCCCTCCCTGCACAAAAACAATCCTACCTTTAACAATGGCACCCTTGCACCATGGTGCAAGGGTGCTTGCGTTGGTGCTTGGCTGGCGAAACGGTGCCAGCGCAGAGGTAAAGCACAGGAATGCATTATATTGGATAAATACAGTGCATTCCTGCCCTTTCACTGTGACACAGGCAGTGCAGAAAGGTTACTTGCTATTTTGCCTGTTGCCATCATTCTAGTAAATATGCCCCCAAATTTCCACATTTGTAATTTTGAAGAAGACGGGTTTTATAACTTCTGCCTCCCCTCAAATTGTCAGAGCTGCTAAGTAGCTCTGCTAGATAGGGAGATGTTACGAAATTAGTGCAAAGGGATAGGAGAAATAAAAACAGAGAGCAGTGCAGGGCGAGGCAAAATAAAGCAAACTGGGTGGGTGACATCAGGAGCAGAAACAGGTGAGGAATGGGCAAGAAGGGGAGAGGTGCAGGGAGATGATGAAGAAGAGGACCAGGGGATTATTAAGAAATATCAATTTTAGTGTGAACAGCAAGGGAAGAAGAAACATGAACAGCAAGTGAGTAATAAATAAGGAAAATTGCAAACTGAAATGGAATATTGAAGAACTGGACGTGAGGAAATTAAAGGGAGCCAACTCATTCTGCATCAAAAGATAAGCAATTAGGTGGGGTTTGGCTCATTGTGGCAACTATACATAAGAATTTTAAAAGGGTCATCACTCGATGTGTTGCCAAAGATTCAGCATGGTGAACTTTGCAAGATCTACTACCTTTTGAAAACAGAGGATAACTTAAATGTCTACATTTTGAGGAGGAAATTGTCTGTTCGGGGAACAGTCGGAACACTGCGTTCTGAACCACAAGTGTTCCGACTCGCAAGCCCTACTATGCATGCCTTAACCATGCATGTGCCTTAACCACGCATGTGCGTGGCTAAGGGAATGCGCGGTAGGGCTTGCAGACGGACAGAAGCAGGAAGAGATCGCGGTGCGGTAAGCGGGCTGGGGAGTTGTTTTCTGGGCTGGGGGGTCGGGTTGTTTTGTTGGCTGGGGGGTAGGAGGTTGTTTTGTGGGTGGGGGATCAGGGTTGTTTTGTGGGCTGGGGGTAGGGGGTTGTTTTGTGGGCAGGGGTCGGGGTTGTTTTGTGGGCTGGGGGGTGGGTCAGGTTTGTTTTAAGTGGGGCTGGGGGGTCAGGGGTTGTTTGTGGGCAGGGAGGGTCGGGGGTACTTTTGTCGGCTGGGCGGGTCAGGGGTAGTTTTGTGGGCAGGAGGTTGGTCAGGGGTAGTTTTGTGGCCTGGGGGGTCGGGGTAGTTTTCTGGGCTGGGGGTGGGCTTAGTGTAGTTTTCTGGGCTGGGGGTGGGTCGGGGGTAGTTTTGTGGGTAGGGGGAAATCGGGTCTAGTTTTCAGGGCTGGGGGTTGGAGGTAGTTTTTAGGGCTGGGGGTTGGAGGTAGTTTTGGTAGTTTTCAGGGCTGGGGGATTGGGGCTAGTTTTCAGGGCTGGGGTGGGGCCAGTTTTCAGGGCTGGGGGGGTGGGGTAAGTTTTCAGGGCAGGGGGGGTCAGGGGTAGTTTTCAGGGCTGGGGGGTCGGAGTAGTTTTTAGGGCTGGGGGAGTGTTGGGGTAGTTTTTTAAATTAGGGGTTAGGGAATTACGCCTCAGGACAGGGGAGGGGAATGGGTAGTCGGGGTAGTTTTTAGGGCTTATGTGAGGGCTGGGCAGTTTTTAGGCTGGGTCAGGGCTGGCAAGGGTCAGGGTAAAGGACAGGGTTAAGGGACAGGGTCTTAGGAATTAGGGCAGGCGGAGGACTCAGCGTGGGGGTTGCACCTCAGGGCGGGAGGGAGGTGGGGGAAGTTTGTACCCTAGGGTGGTGGGGAGGGGGGTGGCGACCTTAGCCACGCATACCCCTTTACCATGCATTGTGGTAAAGGCATGCGTGGTAAAGCAATGTGTGGTTAAGACGCGGTCGCTATTCAGACCGCGTGGTTTAGGCATGCGGGGTTGTTCCATTGTTCCATCATACAACCAGTCTATTCACACGTTAGTTTGAGTCAATACAGATAATGGGCAGAGACAAAGGTCTGGGGGTCAGATTTAGTAAAAGCAAACATTAAGGGCCTGATTCACAAAGGTAACTTTTATTTTTGAGTAATTTACTCTTTTGAGACAGTTAATTAGTTATTAATTTTATTTATAATTTTTGCATCTCAGGGACAATTACCTTAACACAGTAAAACCTATTTTCATTCTTTCTGCTTGCTCACAGATGAGGTCCTAAAATGGTTCTCCTTTTATCTGGAAAAACAATCTCAACAAATAACAATGTCCAACTCTCTTTCTGACCACTCATCTTTTGCAAAAAGAATTTCCTACAGGCTCTATCCTTTCCCTTGACAGTTTTCAATTTGTAGATGCAACTCCTTTGTTCATTCCTGAGACACTCTTTATAGAGATACTCAAAGTATGGCCTGGGGGCTGCTTGCAGCCCTCCTGACCTTTACATACGACCCCCTGTTGAACAGCAGCACTGGGCTGCTGTTTACATGACCGGGCAGTAACATTCAAAAAGCTTTCAAAAGGGCAAGCATTCATTTACATGTTAACTGAAGTAAAGGGAAAAAAAAGCAAATAAGGTGTCCTGAACCACTTATCTTTAGGAACATCTTCATTTTTAAAGACACTGTGCAACAAACATGTAAAAAATATGATAAAGTCTCTTAAACATTTTTTAAAAAGTGCTTTTATTTAACTTGCAGAAGCATTTCACCTTAACGCTTCAGATTATTTCACTGCATTGAGAGGCATTTATTAAGAGTGATAGTTTCCAAACACCAAATTAGAAACATTCATACCTCACATCAATGCCATCAGTGGACCAAGAGGCAAGTCATTTGTCATGTGCACCCTCTGGGTGGCATAGGTTGCTCTTGCACTTCGAACAATATTATTTTTTATTAAATCAAAAACAAGAGAAAATGTTGTGCTACGCACAACCTGAATTCATGCATATCAAAGTGCTCTCATATGTGATAATGAACAAAAAGGAAACAAAGTGACATAAAACAAGTGCCTGAATTCCCCAAACCTGTTTGGGTGGGAAAGCTGAGCTTAATCCTAAGTTTTCTGGTTTCACATTGTGCCATTTGGCCCCTAGATGTGTATTTGTTTCCCACTCTCATTTTATATCAAAAGCTAATGCTTTGTCTTTAATTCTTGGTGCATGAGGATAGAGCATGGGTGTCAGACAGAAGCCACATGCAGGCTCTGCTCATTTTGGGTTGAGGATTCAAGAGAACATCAAGCTGATCCAAAGAGAGACATATGGCTCGAGCTTGGCTTGAGTCTTCAATGGCTCACTCACCTCTATTACATAATGGCAATTAAAGGGACAAAGGAATACAAATTATATGATTTGCCTATCATCAAACAATTTGGTGAAGCAGGAGTACCAACACCACTATGCAGTACTCCTTGTTTTACATTCATGCCTTTCTCACTCCATCATATTTTAGTGAGTGGACTTTAAGACTGAGTGTTCTCTCCCCCACAGATCAAATCAAACTGCTGGTGGATTACAGTCATGTTTTCTTATCCCACACACTCACCTCCAGAGTTTATTTTGATTTAAGTTTTTCCTATCTTTGTTAAAAAAGGAGCAGGTAGATAATGTTCAGCAAAATGATTATGGAAGAGTGCACAATCTGCAGCAAGGAGGCTCAGATTGATAAATAAACATGTCTTTTAATTCTATATGCTCCATCTTGCTCATTACACAACAACTGGCGTTGATCCAATGATGAGACTGAGGGACTGGTCTACCAAAGAAATCCCACTGTGTTGTAGAACCTGGGCAGACTTTTAATACGGTGTTCACATCCAGCATCCACCTGACTTACCAAATGTAGCGACATCAAGTAGAGAAGGCTTACTCCAAGGTGAGATATAGGGATATTGACTCAGATACTCCATACCATGGTATTATCAAATCAGTAGCAGTTTCAGAGAAGACTAGTTGGCTTAATTTTGAGGGCAGTATGGAATGAAATCCTCAAAATGACTCCACCACTAATTGTCCACACCATGTACGTGCTTTGCTTCCCCTATGGCCACATAATGGAGAAAGTTCATGAGTACCCATGCTCTATCATATCCATTCATTGTTATGCTCATGACATTGAGTTCTCTATTTCTTTTCCTCGCAGAATATCTTAGACCCAGCAGAGAACCTTGTAGACCCTAAAACTTGATTAACACTTCAGCATCCCAAACTGAACCCACTCAAGATGGAGTACCAGAAACTCCTCCAACAGGGCTCCATACATGTGCGCCATAAAAAATACAAATACACCAGGACAAAAAAATTACCCAATAAAGCATTGATTTTGCAATTAGGACTTACTTATAAAATATCTAGGAGCCAAGCAGAACCTTCACCCACATAGAAATATGCAGCCCTAGTAGCTTAAAACTATTTCATCAGGACTCTGCAAACTTATAAAATATATTTCCGAATAATCATAATAATTAAAATTAAACATGTCAAGCAATATAATAAATTGCAGTAGGCCTTGAGGGTATCTGACAAATGTGAAACATTACTGATAATCTTTGGTGCTTTTCAATTTATCACAATAAATGTATGCAATATAGCACATTACAGCCAAGCCTAACACTTTAAGAGCAATTGAAGGTGAACATATTGAAAGAAATATACCAAAACCCTGTCACTTGTTGCTTTTAGAAAAAATACAATTTCGGTATGTAAAATTAAAATATATTGTCCATGAGAGCGCCTGAAAGTCTAATGTGTATTTCAATGATTTAGTTAATTCATTTCCAAGTCAATGTATTACAGAAATAAATACTAAAATATGGATATAAAACCTTCTAAGCAATTCAATGCATTAAAGTATTTTCAGTTAAAAAAGACTTCGAATGGACATCAGGAGGGAAAATAATGGTCATTGTTACACATTATTTTTTCAAAATTAACATTCATAACATTAAAAACATTCCAGTTATGCTATGTAGCCCTTTTGAAATCCATAACAAACTGGAAAACACTACAGGTTTTCAAAATCATATGTGAACAGTGGTGACTACTCCACTATGGCGGAGGACCATCGCCCCACTGCTTTCTCGCAGTGTGAGAAGCAAAAACATAAAATGATAATAACTTTCAGTTATTACCATTTTATGTTTCCTTTGCGAGTGGGCTCTGTTAACGGAGCAGGACAGGGTAGGAGTGGTTTGCCCACTGCTAAGTGCGCATCGACTGTTTGGTCGGCCCTCTCGGGCCGTCCAAACCAGTCATGCGCACTTTCCCTTTCTCCATGCAGGCTGCATTACAGACTGCATGGAGAACATGCCCACCTCTCCAGCCCCTGGCTGAGCACTGTGTCACGGCGCTCAGACCAATGACAATGCTGCATTGCAGCGTTGTGATTGTCCTAGAGGAGAGAGCCTGACTGCCTGCTTCCTCTTCCTGGAGACGGAGACAGGAGAGCAGGAGCAGAGACGCAGGACCCGACCTAAAGGTAAGTTTTTTTGTTTTTTTAAAATTATGCTCCCTCCTGCACGACTCCCCTGCTCCCTCCCTGCACCCCACCTCGCACCGGCCTCCCCACCCTCGAGCTATGCCGGCCGCAACTGCGTGTGAAATAGCTGAAAAAGCTTCACCCATTGTTCCTGCTACTGCCTCGATTCACTCTAGCATGCTTCTGCCATCCCTGAAGGGGAGTCCGTCTCATTGATAGAAGACCACTGTTTTCAATGAACATATTTGAAGATAATTGTTTATATATTAATAATGCCACGTCCTGATAAATTAAAGTATGTTTCTTAAATTATAAATGTATTCATAAGACACTGTTGGGTCTACCACCTCAAAAATACATACAACCATTAAACTCAACACATTCTGCTCTTCACAGCCCACTGCAAAATCATTGATGAAATTACTTAAAGTGCACTTTATAATTTGTCAATTAAAAAAAGTTTATTTAAAGAATGAAAGTTTGTGGTACACATTTCTACCGAATTCCCTTGGCATATATGCACAGGCAAATGCGTATACGATATAAAAAAAATAAAGGTTTACCTTTGCGGAAAAAAAGCAAATAAAAAAAAAACTTCAGGTCTAAAAAGTGTGTTATTGATTGGCTTTACAGAGGTTACTGCATAAGTAACTAAACACCGCTGCAAATTCTTCTTTGTCCCTCATCAATCAAAACGAATCAATTGCAAGACCAATGAAACTGGATCAAGACTTCTAGCTGTATAGTCATATTACCTCTCATATTATTACTAAAAGCCACATCTATATTCCGAACTGCGATACTATCGCCCTTTGTCATTTTCCAATAAAAAAGGCCATACCAAATAGGCAGAGCACACCGTAATTAGCAGCTGGCAGAAAAAGCTGTAAATCTGTATGGGTTGTGAACGATTTGCTTACATTGTTGCTTTGTTGACAAATGATGCTGTACATGTTAATGTTCCTGAAATGTCCCCATTGCACCTGACGTGCCAATAAATGCCAGCCAGCTGTATGAATTATGGAAATAAGATTTTTGTTTATGAAGGTATCGGAGACATTTATTTTACAGCAGGCCTCTTGACAGATTTAATGTCTGGAGTTACATTGAGAAGATATTTGCTACCTGACATAATGGATAATGGAAACTCCAAAGCCTTTTTAATGATGGGACTAATATATATGTTACATTTGTTACCTTGTGGCCATACAATTTACTCGTATTTTAAATGTGCATATTTGAAAGCAAGGCAGGGTGAATTGTTTCTAATATACACGAGGGCAAATGTAGTCATTGCTCTACTGTGTGTCAAAAACAGTGACAACTCTCTGAGCAAAAAGTTATTTTACAAAGCAATTGTTTTATTTATTTCATAACGGTTACTTTGTGAAAATGCTGGTAAAACTTGTCACCGTAAACCTTTGAAAGCGAAAACAGTGAAAACCTTAGTGTTTTGTATCCATGCAAAATAACTGCAACACCGTTTTGAGGCATTTATACCATTTTATCTCGTTAGTCTATATAAATCTGTTATACCAATATGCACTTTTGTATACCAATATTTGTTCTACAGAGCACACATGATCAAATATGATTCCAGTATAGCCTGTATCTTCCATTATGCACTGAGGAAATATGATTTCAGAATGTAACATATTTCATGGGGTAACGTGCAACTCAAATTCTTCACTGTATCTAATTGTGCATGCCCTTTAAAATCAAAATCCCTTTATCAAGTACAATATTTATAATATATAATTATTTCATTAATTTGAAACCACCCTTAAAGCTTATTAACACTTAATAAAATATAGATAAAAAATGCAATACAGATATTAAAGCGAGTTTAAAACAATTTAAGCTATATTTGAATTGATGTATGTTTATGAGCTTGGCAAGATAAGGAGGTATATAATGCAGTGGTTTCATGAAAGTATTTTTAAACAGGCACAGATCAAAAATTATCCTTGTACTGCATAAGTTTGAAAGTGGTGGCTCCTCCGTAATGGCGGAGGAGCATCACCCCACTAGCTCAGAACCAGCAGCTAAAAATATAAAACGATATTTCAGTATTGTTTTATTTTTAAGCAGCTGGTTCAGCCAGTGTGTGCAGGGAGGGGCGGTGCCGGGGCATGGAAGGTAGGAGGAGGAGGGCTATGTGCACTCTCTAAGTGCCATATGTGTGTTTGGCCGGCTGTCTCAGGCCGGCTAAACACACATTCACACTTAGGTTTCTCTAACCTGGCTGTATTGAACAGCCGGCTGGAGAAACCCCACAGACTCACTTACTTGAGCGAGCGTCTTTTCAGCCCCCTCAGGCCAGGGAGTCTGTGACGTAGTCCAAGTGTCTGCTGGGACAAGGAAGAACCAACATGGAAGCGTGACATGGGAGGCAGCCAGCAGCAGGTAATTGTAACTTTTTTTTACATTTTTATTATTATTGAACTCCCCTCCGCGCCCCCTCCCCTACCTCACCACTCTTTCTATGTGGCAGCTGCCGCTGAAATTTGAGCCTGCCATGTAAACGCTGTAATTATTTCAGATGCACCAAATGCAGAAAGAAAGGAGAAGAAGCAGCTGGGTTACAGATGACTGCACCCCCAGGACTAGTCACTAGTTGTAAAAAATATTGCCCACCTCAAATGATCTGCTGCTTATAGACCAAAAATATAATTATGTGAATTAGTTGGATGAGAGGCAATATATAGACACAAGCAATCTAGTACACAAGAACATAGCAATAACAGGCATTTGCAAATAATCGTTTCTGGTCTTTTTATTCTCAGATGTGCTTCATATGATAGAACCAGCCAACGCGTTTCACCCAAACATGGGCTTCTTCAGGGCTGTAATGGCATACAACATGTGTGTAATTTAGAATATTGGTTTGAAGACCACGAAAAGCATCATAAACATTTGAGAAGAAAGAAAATATATAGAAAAAGGAGATAAAAAAGAGGAAAGAAAAAAACCCGGGCCAAGGAGAGAAGTGAAAAAGCGTTAGTAAAGGTGAAGATAACCAGGGGGGGAGGTCGTTTGTGTTCAAAAGAAAAGGAAAAAATAGTGCAGTCACCAGTGTGCGAAAGAGTGTGCAGTACTTAAAACCGAAAAGATATTGGCTAAATAGTGAGTATAGTTGTTCTAAAAGTGACACCATGTGCGAAGCTACTTCTAGACCTGTGCTAGTGTGCAAAGAGATCTAATGTAGCTTGATGGAGGCTAGCTTACCAATAGGGTAGAGGAATGATATGTATCCTCAGACGCTGGGTCAAGAAAGATTAAAATGAGTCCTAGAAAAACGTCAGAAAAGTCAAATGAGCGTATCTACAACCAGACTAATAAGCAAGAGCGATAGCTAATGAGGAAATGAAGGCACGTCATACCTAGGGCGCATAGGTGAAGCTCATGGTAGAGCGATGTCCTATGAGTGTAAGTGATATGGCGTACCTGCAAAGAAAAAGGTTAATAGATTATAAATGTGGAGAAGCTCCAGCGCTATAGCAAACCACGTATACTCTGTGGGTCAGGGAATTTAAGCCCAAAAACCTCCATATTCATGAGTCTGGTGAAGTTGAAAAGCGCTAAAGTGTATATGAGAACAGTTTTAGATATTGGAGATGCACTAGCCTAATGTAAATGGCAAATTGCAAGGCCCATAGAGCATGAGGCACATAGATACGGGCATAAACCACAACTGTAATAGTGGATGTGCAAAGCACTAGGACAAACGTACAGGCCACCATAGAGTTCATATATGTGCAGTTAGCAGAAAAACGGTGCGGACCAAAGTATATCGGTAGGCGTGCAGTGTATGAAATACGACACTAAATAACTGTGGTTATGGGGTAAAGTGCACGCAACAGACGTATACGGTTTCAGGAAGTGGTGCACTGGGACCAGAACTCTGTGTGGAAACAGATAGAGCTAGTGACGCGTGTACGGGGTACGAAACTCGATCACTCAGGTTAAAGGATAAATTGCGAGCTATAGACTCATATGGTATAGGGAAAGGTGCGCTGGGACCAGTACTCCGCGTGGAAGGTTAATGACTTGCTGGGACTAATTCTCCGCATGAAAACAGATTGAACGGGGTACGACAATAAATTTAATAAAACGAAAAGCGCTGGGAAGAGGTATGGCAAACGGGTGATCACTTACTTCAGACGGTATTAACCGTGTCTGTTAGAGGAGCCGTGTCCGGGGAACGTCCTGTGACCAGCAGGATAGTTGGAAACTAGAACAAGCCCGCTGATGCTCATAAAAAGCATCCGTCAATTACCGGCGGGCTGAAACGCAAGACTGCGCCACAGGAAGTGAAGTATGTACTCACTTCCGGTATCGAAACGGCGCGAAGAAACGTATCCCTTGAAAACTAGACCGCGCCACATGAAGTGAGATAACAAACTCACTTCCGTTATAAGACTCAGCGCGAGACGGCATAAAATGATAGAACTCTAAAAAGCAGAGAGGTGTGGTAAACCCCTACACAAGGTGCTAGAAAATGGTTGTAGACACAGAGCTAATAAAAAGAGAACCGATTGGAAGACTGAGAAGCAGAGATGTACTGAATGTCTTAAGGTTAGAAGCGGTACCAGTGATCCTAGCAATACGATGCCAACTATAGCATTCTGCTTAGGTAGGTCAGAGCAGACAGCGTTGAAAGCCCATATAGTTACCTAGTGATTAGAGATGCAATCCATAAATATTTAAAAGAAGTGACAACACAGTGAGAACAATTCAAAATACTTAGTAAACGTGCATCATCATGTGACTGATGCGCAGTGCTTATTCGTGATTAATAGTCAGAGAGGGGACAGTAAAGGAATCTATGGGAATATTCCCTGGTGTAATCTTGTACAATATTCATGCTTTCCAGCATGTGTTCATAAGAAGATTCATTATCAGTGTCTAATGAGAGGAGCGTGGCTACATTCCTGACATGTGATACAGTTACATCAGTTTGTGGTGTAGAGACAGAGGGTCTAGGGCGTTCGTAGTTATTGAGAGCAAAGTGACATTTAAGTTTTGTATGTCTAACAAACTTGTACAAATCGACGTGTAGATCAGTAAACAGACCCTCATACACTGGACAGTATCCAAGTCCTTTATTTAATACATTGATTTCATGTACATTTAAAGGATAATCTGATAAATTCACAACTAAATTGTCATCACTAGAAATTGTTGCCATGTTTGCCACAGTCTCAAGATTATACATATCTAGTGTTTGTTCAATTCTGATATCTTGCCAGAACGCGATCTTTTGCCACGGTTTTTTCTCCTCCCCCCTCTCCTGGTTTGTCTCTTGGTTTTTTGTTCCCAATTCTGAAACGGAGGACCTCCTCTAAAAAAGTCGAAGAGCATGCTCCCTGTTTCTAATCTAGTTTCTAATCTATTAACCTTTTTCTTTGCAGGTACGCCATATCACTTACACTCATAGGACATCGCTCTACCATGAGCTTCACCTATGCGCCCTAGGTATGACGTACCTTCATTTCCTCATTAGCTATCGCTCTTGCTTATTAGTCTGGTTGTAGACACGCTCATTTTACTTTTCTGACGTTTTTCTAGGACTCGTTTTAATCTTTCTTGACCCAGCATCTGAGGATACATATCATTCCTCTACCCTATTGGTAAGCTAGCCTCCATCAAGCTACATTAGATCTCTTTGCACACTAGCACAGGTCTAGAAGTAGCTCCGCACATGGTGTCACTTTTAGAACAACTATACTCACTATTTAGCCAATATCTTTTCGGTTTTAAGTACTGCACACTCTTTCGCACACTGGTGACTGCACTATTTTTTCCTTTTCTTTTGAACACAAACGACCTCCCCCCCTGGTTATCTTCACTTTTACTAACGCTTTTTCACTTCTCTCCTTGGCCCGGGTTTTTTTCTTTCCTCTTTTTTATCTCCTTTTTCTATAAATTTTCTTTCGTCTCACATGTTTATGATGCTTTTCGTGGTCTTCAAACCAATATTCTAAATTACACTCATGTTGTATGCCATTACAGCCCTGAAGAAGCCTATGTTTTGGCGAAACGCGTTGGCTGGTTCTATCATATGAAGCACATCTGAGAATAAAAAGACCAGAAACGATTATTTGCAAATGCCTGTTATTGATGTGTTCTTGTGTACTAGATTGCTTGTGTCTATATATTGCCTCTCATCCAACTAATTCACATGCACCAAATGCAGGTCAGGATGCAGCCTTGGTGGAGGGCTCCCTGTTGTCAATATGTCCCTCAACGTTTCTGCTCTCTAAGATGCACTCTATGCAAATTAGAAAATTATCTCTTTCTTACATACTTCCACTTTGAGACATATACTATGGAACTCCATACCAATCAAATGTAAATTCCTGAAGAAAGTTGGATAAGTAATCCATACAAAATTGATGTGATCTTTTTTATTGTTTTAAATACCTATGCCTCTGTGGTTGAATATTGGTTGGAAAGCCCTTATTCATAGGAGAGTACTAAATCCAAGTATAAAAACTCAGTGACACAAGTTGAGCTGGGTGTCCTTCTCTTCTTTGAAACAGATTCAGAGAATGTGAGAAATTGGGTTGTTCGTTGAAGGGGGTGACCCCTATTCAAGCAACAGCCACAATCTCCATCTGGGTGAACCACAAAAGTCATTTAAACTAACCATGCTTAACCTGGCTTGGCAGTTCGGGCTGGAATGTTTTCATGAGGCACAGGGTCAAGACTGATTTGAATATAGCTGGGTCTGAACTGGGGTGGCGAAGTGAGCTAAAGAACAATGATGGATTCAACCCAGATCTGTGACTGGGGGGGGGGTGTCTGAAAAGTTTCAGCGCTCTGTCCATCATCTCCTTGTGTTTGCAACCTTTGATAGCGTGCACAAAAATCAGTCAGACTTAACTTAGAGGCAATGTGTAAAGTATTTATGCAGCACACAAACAGTAATAAAGTGAAACCAAAACACGAGCAAACATCCCACACCTATTTAGAAAAATAGAGCAAATATTTAATAAGTTATTTGTCACCATCATGACAAAAATCCAATAAGTAGGACCGAAGTTATTCATTTTTAAAGTTTTTAGTAAAAACTGGCACCTAATATATCAAAGCGCCAATCGCAACATTTAGTCCTGGGAGACTGAGTCAAAGTTGAAAAATATGGCTGACCATAATAGAGCAAAGTCGGACACAAGAAGTGGATTGGGCCCGGTTGGCCATTACCTTCTGACTTAGGAGAAAATTTGAAGAAAATGTTCTGAGAAGGAAAAGTTCAGTGGGGCAAAGTTGCAGGCGGTGTCCAAGGAGGAGGCATTGTCATCAAGGAGCCGCTGTACTAAGTCACAGTGAAGATTTCTATGTTCCGACGTGGTCTCTTTTTTGGAAGTCAAAACTCTTCAGCTGGACGAAGCTGGAGGCTGTAGCCACTGAGAGCTCTCGGAGGCTGGATACTCCTTCGAAGAGGGACAAGGAACAGACTTTGCTGCTGTGGAGAAGAACATAGTATTAGCTACCACAGAGTCAGGCTGACAGGCGATGCACCTTCGGCAAATAGTCAGGTAGGTTGGCCCTGGTCTTCCCACAGTTCTTAGAGCAGTTTTTAGCAAAAAATATTTGGAGTCCCAAGTTTTAGATTTTGGCTATCTGGGCCGATTTAGCACCAACACCAAATGTTCAGGATTAGAGGGGCACCACTTGCGGTGGGGGCTTAGGACTCACTCAGGCACTGAACAGGAGGCCAGCAAAGTAGCCCTTGGAGCCACCGTGGTATTCCTGGGTTCAGGAGAAGAAGCAGGATTCTAGCAGCAGGACAGGCCTCTGAGGAGTCAAGGCAGTCATAAGTTAGCACTTAATAAATGTAATAAGGCAACCCAGTGTTATCCCATGGGACAGGTTGGTCTCGCAGTAGAGAAAAACAAACATAGGAGTTGTTCACTACCAGGACATGCAAGACTTAAAAGTACATGTCCAACCTTTAAATTACAATGCACCCTGCCCTATGGGCTTCCTAAGTACTACCTTAGGGGTGACTTATTTGCAAAAAAGGTTAGTTCAAGGCTTGGAAAGAGGGTTATATGGCCAAGTCAAATTGGCAGTTTATGCATTGACAGACCTGGGACATGTTTTAAGGGGCTACCTAACTCAGAGGCACAATAAGCGCTGTAGGCCTACTAGTAGCATTTAATTTACCAGTCCTGGGTATATGGTATACCATTCTACAAAGGATGTACAAGGAAATTAAATATGCCAATTAGGCATACTCCTATTTTACCATGTTTAGGGGAGTGCACATAAGCACTTTAGCACTGGTTAGCAATGGAAAAGTGCACAGATTCCTAAGGTCAACAAAAACGAAGTGTAGCACAAATTGTGGGAAAAGGCAAACGGTCTGGGGGAAGACCACCCGAAGACTGACAGGTCTAACAGAGATCAAAGCAAAAAGCAAGGGATAGCACTTGTATATTGTTTTTACATGCAATTTTCACCCGTTATTACCACATTTCCAGCATGATATGTTGAGTTTTACCACTTGCTGAAAATTGGTGATGAACACATGTCCAAAACCAAAATGAGCTGCATCATAGAGAGCACTTGGTGCAGAGACTTGAACATCTTTGTCAGGAACTAATAACAAACTGCAAACGATAACACACAATACACATATACCAATACACAAATAGTTAGTGATCTCCTAAAGCAATAGCAAAAACTGTGCTGAAATACATAACCCACAGTGCAGCACAAAAAACATTCAATGACAAAGCCAATAGGTCTGGTGTGCCCGCCAACATTTTGGTAATTCTTGCTTTGTTGTGTCATGCTTTTTGCAAAATGTTACTAAATAAACAAGAAAGGAAGAAAGAAAGAAAGAAACAAACAAACAAACAAAGAAATAAAGAAAGATTATTGATAGGATTGCAAAGATAGAGTACAGTCAGGAGCTTATATTTAGAGTTCATGTGAGCTGCTGGTATGGTGTGAAAAAGCAGCAGTTGGATAAACAAAGGCTACTTTAAAAGGAATGTTCAACTGAATTGGCAGGAGACAGGAACTGATAAAACTTGAAAGTTCCCTGTGCTCACATCTGGTAGAAAGCTTCCTGTTATCACTTCAGGCTCTACAAACAAATACAACACTAAAGTGGTAATAAAGTAAAAAGAAAGCACTCGCACTGAAAGGAATTCCCTTGTGTGTAGATGTCCTCCTCACCGAAGAGCTAAATGTAGGGGTGGGCAATATATTCCGCTCCACAGGCGGAATTGGCAAAAGTTTGGCTACTTTGTGCATGTCACGATTGTAATTATGAATTCCGGCCACATTTTGCCAACCGCCGTGTGGAGGAGTGTCTTCTCTTGTGCGGCTCAAAAATTGTAAGATGGCAAGTGTGAGCGAGATTTGGCGTTCCCTTGCTTGATTTTTGGTCACTAGGAGGGCATCCAGAGAGATTTCTCCAACACGGGAAGTTGCAGGTGGTTGCAGTAGTTCACGGTCAGAAAGCTGCAGCTCGAGTAGAAAATCTACTCCAGCAGCAGAAAAAAACAACACGAGAAGCTACGCCCTCTGGCACGCTGTGTGTTGCCATTCACACTGAAGTTTCAGTGCAGAATGAGCTCCCAGTGCTAAATCACAGCCCGAGCGGCAAGATGTGCCCATTTTCGCCAGTTCGCAGAACTTGGTAACTCAGTGGAATTCTGTTGAGTGAAACTCCGTGAGTTCCACCCAGGCCTAAATAAATTCAGTCACTTAAAGTGAAGTTAGCCAGTGGCTGAAATAGGTTGACCCATTGCACCAGGCTGTATGCTGTAGTGGGCAGAAGCAAAATGTGAATGACACATAATATACATATAATTTTAGTAAAATCAAATGGTCTTGGCTAATGCCAGACATAAGAATCTGCACATTCTATACACACACACACACACACACACACACAAACACACATACACACACAGCTTCACTCATCCACACACAAACACACACACCTACACACACAAAACAGGTCAATGTTGCATCCCAAGTTCTGAAGGTAATTATAACATAAATCTACAGAGATAGATAGATAGATAGATAGATAGATAGATAGATAGATAGATCGACAGACAGATCTTTTGGTCATTGCATAAGCAAACATATAGAATGGTTATTTTTTACAGATAATTGCAGTTGTTGAGCACTGGCACTTATTTTAGGGAACCATGACTTGTTTTTCATCATCAAAATTTTACACAGAGCAAGTGCGACATAGGAAGAAAGGAGGAGAAAGAAAAACTTAGGTAAACATTGACAAAGGGAGAACACAAGAATGAAAAGCAAACTGGAAGAGAGAGATATAGAGACACTGAGGTGTAGTGTAGTGAACTGTAGTGTAATGTTTTGGAAGAAAGAGGCAAGAGGTGGAATCAATTGTAGGAACTCATGGTATTTGGCAGCCCCAGCATTCAGCAGTGCTGGTTGTAGGCTGCTAAAAAAACATAGGATCCATGCATTGTCTTATATTTCTTTTTACAAATGAAGTGCTGTATACCCACACAAAGACACAGTCACAACCACAAACACACACATCAATAAAGGATACAGATTACAACAGTCACATACCTTCGCATAACACACCAACACCGGACTTGCTAGGCAACACTGCATCAAAGCAATTTACCCAGACCTAAAGCTAACAACATAATTCCGCTTATTGTGCAAGTTCAAGACCTTTGAAGATGGAAAGAGAACAGTGATACCTCCTGACACACTACACTCAACAAGCAGGACACATTTCCTATCCAGTGTATGAGTCAACCCTTAATCTGGAGGAGAGAGAATTTGGGGGCAGTCAAACAAAGGGATATTTGATCCAACTCTGTACATACCAAGAAACTACTATCATTCTGATTGAAAGCCAGCATTAGCACTGGTCAAATGTTAAAGACACCTCCTTGCCCTAAGAATCAGACTCTGTTTACTGGGCATCTGCCACAACGTCAACAGTATTCACCTGCAACCCACCATCATCTGCTCTGTCAAGACCATTGCCCCCCTCTCACATAAATACATAGCCCTGATGTGGGGCAATGTATTTTGACATTTCTTTTTTCCTTTGTTTTGTAATTGCTTCCTTGGATGGGTGTAGTCATGTTTAGAAAAAGATGGTGTAAACCAGTACATCTGGCATGTTTGCTTGATGTGTGGATCAATTTGCCAGATAAAGAGATTTTCATGCCCATGTCTAATTAAGTCAGTCAAGTAGAAGATTTCTGTTGAATTAACTTCCCAATGATGTGTCTCGAGGGCTTTGAAGGGAGCTATACGCAACTAGTTGATCATTCCTATTAACACTTATAGTAAGATCAAAATACTCTTTTAATGTCAACTGGCACTTTCATGCCTTCCATGCCATGTTCTGCACAATGTTTGCATATGGGACACTTTCTATTGAGCAATATAGTCTACAACCTTGATTAAGGAACTATAAGGAAAGTGAAGTTTAGCTCTGATAGAAACATAATGGTTATACAAAGACACGTGAGGGCAAATCCGAGAAAATATTACTTCCAGAAGGAGGAGAAAAAACTTCAAATGCCACAGCGGCAGTGCAAGACGCAGAGAATTATGGAAATTATGCAATCCCTACTGACACATAGGGCATAGTGTGCATGGCGTATTGTCAACATAATGTAGGAATAACACTGGCACCCCCAAATAGGAATGCAGTGCTCAGTCAAATTGTTTGAGTGAATTCTGAACATTCTGAATTTCAGGAGTTAGTTCTGAGATCATATAGCCACAAGAATTGGAGCAAGTTCTTCTATATTTTATGGTTCCTGTTCATACAAGTGAGGTCCGGACCTAGGGCCTCATTAGGATGGCGGCCGGACTTCCCTCCGAGGCCATCCATTCGGAAAAGGGACCGCCCGACTACAAGTCGGTGGTCCCGCAGACCGAATAAGGATGCGACCGCCACCACGGTGGTCGCAATGTCTATTTTATGTATTGTGGTGGGTGCTGTAGGGTGCAGCACTCGCCGCAGTGCATACAATATACCTGAAAGATATCCCGGCACTTCGTCGCAGGTCCCATGCGGTGCCTGCTACATGGTGCAGTGATATGTAGGGGGGCCCCATAGGGGCCCCATAACCTAAAACTGAGGCCCAGGGGGAGAAGGGGGCCCAGCTAAGAGCCCCCAATGTCCCTTTCCACCTGCCTTTTCATAGGGAGTTCACCACCATGAAAGGGCCGGCAGAAAGGAACATCGCAATGCCTACAGTGGTGCCTGGCAGGCACCGCCACCATTGTAGGCATTACTCCGCACCGACGGACTCCTTGAGCATGTCTGATCCATGGCGGTAGGTCTTACTAATCACCAAACATCCGCCCACCATCTAAATGTGGCGGGCGGAAAACATGATTGCGATTGTGGTGGGACCTTCACCAACGGGCTGTCGGTGGCGGTCCCACCGTCCTCGTATTTGGGCCCTTAGTTGTCTCCTCAGAATACCATTAGCAAAAATATTGCGTGACTGAGCTATCATGTCCTAAGTACCCTTTAGAAAAATATTGACCCACTGGGGGCCCGATTCACAGAACTAACTTAAGACAAAATCCTAAACTTACTGCCATTTTGGTATTCACAGAAGGCACTTACTCATTTTGGTATTCACAGAAGGCACTTACTCATTTTGGTATTCACAGAAGGCACTTACTCATTGATGAGTAAGTGCCTTCTAGAATACCAAAATGAGTAACTTACTCATTTTGAGTAACTTACTCATTTTGAGTAACTTACTCATTTTAGTATTCACAGAAGGCACTTACTCATCGATGAGTAAGTGCCTTCTGTGAATACCAAAATGAGTAAGTGCCTTCTGTGAATACCAAAATGGTAGTAAGTTTAGGATTTTGTCTTAAGTTAGTTCTGTGAATCGGGCCCAAAGTGTTGATTTTCAAATACTAGCTCAAATAGGGTAATATTTTGGTAAACAATATTTAGGGCTTGATATTTTCATTCCATAACCCAACTCTCCATGGTAGTTCTAAATTTTTAATTTTGCCCTGTGATTGCTTACACTTGTAATGCCCATGTATAGGAATCCCCTCTCATACTGGGCAGCACAGATTTGAAGCATTTTGTTATTTTCAAGCTTAACTATTGATGCCACTTCTCTTTCTAGAAGTCCCCTCTGTTGCATTGTATATGACAGACAGTAGCCTTTAGACTATGGTAGAATTGTTGTAGGCATAGTAAATTGACTGGCACTTGGCATATGCACTATGTAAGATGATAGTCATTTTCCTGTCTGCACCTCAGTGAGGTCTCTAGAAACTGCTGTCTTCTATATAGCAAACATTAGATTCTTGCCTGTTTACCTTTCCTATAGCCATTTAACAGCAAACAGGTCTCTTCAAACTAGAAACTATGCCCAAAGTTGTCAAGTCCATCCTGTCACTTGCAGGTGGTAGAAAGCGCAAGTTCTCTAGTGGGAAATAACGGTGTTGAGCACTCCAATACATTGAGCTGGGCCCTGATAGGCCACACAACGATCCACTTGCAACTTTGCTAAGTAATAAGAACAGCATAGAATTTTCACTGCGTTTTTCCTGTGATAGAGTCATGCTTCCCAAAAGGGACCTTCTCATTTGATGGTTGTTTGATACAGTATTGAAAACAACAATATTGAAATACAGAAATATCACCCAAAAATATTGATAACAAAAAGATATTGCTCTCTTGTACTTAAACAAAACAAAATCACAAATATATATATGTTGTATCGAAATTTCATCAATCGATCTGGTAATTAAGGTCTAAAACAAAAGGGGGAGGCCAATCTAATGAGCAAAAGTTTGCATTATAATAGGTATAATATATTGTGCAATGTATATTTTGTAGATGCTCTGTAATCACCGAAGTCAATTAAATGTTCTGAATGAAATGATTGATTCTGTATTTTTGTATTTTTCTATGCAATAACACTTTTAATAATATTTGTTTGTGCTGATGGATATTTTAATCCAACTGAACAATACATTCAAGTTACCTCATTCAATATATAGAACACTACCCAAATATGGAAAATACAATTTTTAATGACCAAAATATAGTTCAAAAAAATAAAAAATAACCGGGAGTAAAATCCTCTAAATGGCTTTTTTAAAATGCTGTAAACGACTAAATAGCACATCAATATGGTTAGAAAAATTATTAAACATATAAATACAAAAAAGAATTCTAAGGGGCTTATTTACAAGCCCCTTGCACTCCCAGTGCGTCAATTTTAATATGGGACAAAGTTATGTAACAGCGGCCCAAGGGGCTTCTAAATAAGTCCATAAATATTTAATTAAATATATTAAAGTAATATTAAATAAATGAAAAATAACATTGAACTAACATTAAATCAACATTATAAAATTAACCAAAGTAATAAAACACCTTTGAAAATTGTCGTATACTAAAATAATTTTGTGAAGTAAACAAATGTTATTACTTCAAAATAAATATAAATATATAAAATGAGCACATAAAGATAATTTAGCATCCATCTAATAATGACTACGCCAACAAAAATATATTCAAATACATGAAAGAACAAATAAAAGTAAATTCTAAACTAACCAATGGAAACACTTTACTAATAAATAAACATGCACACAATTGACACTTTGCTGTATTCTACACAGATAAAATGAAGAAACCAATGTGAAAGCAAAGAAAGCCTACTCTGAAAAGTAAGCAATATTCAATAAATGCATTCTAACTAAATCACACTACAGACAAACTTTTAACTTAAACCAAAAATGTATATGCTTTGTATTTATATTTCCTCAATATAGCAAACATCAACACAGCAAGCTCGAAAATTAGAAGACTTAGGGGCCCATTACGATACCCGGCGTAAAAAAATCCGCCAGGCATGGAAGCGGCAAAAATCCGCCCGCACACACCGCCTGAACACCGACCACGCCATTATGAGTACACAAACCGAAAACCGCCATCGGCGGAAAAATCACACAAAATACCGCCCGCCATCGTCCGAGTCGGAGTCAAACCGCCCGCCACGGACGGAAACACGCACGACAACACAAAACCGCCCGCCCACACGGCCGACACACCGCACGTGAAATTACGATCGCACCGCCATGAGCGCGGAAAAACAACAAATATACCGCCCGCCAGCGCAAACAACGCCGATGAGAATCGACACGGCAGAAGCCATGGCGCCCACGTACCTGCACAGAAACCATCCGCACACAAAACCAATAGCACACAACATGGCCAACAAGTCCACACAGCAAGGCACACACAAATACACAAGCACAGTACACATCCCGAAAACACCCCCGGACAAACAAAAAATACAAAGGCCAGAACCCCAGACACAACACACCTGAAAACAACAGACCATGAGGACACACCCACATAGGTGAGTACAAAAGCAGCACTCCCACAGACCACAACCCCTTGCTACATTGCAAACCAGAGAGGAGAGGAGAGGACACAGTGACACAGCAAGGACAGCAGCACACCACAGAAACGCACACATCACAACCACCACCACCACCACCACCACCAAACACCGGCACCACCAACCCCCTGCACATTACACAACACACACCGCACCAGCACCACAAACACCATGGCACCACAAAGGATGCCCAAGTTCACGCCCATGGAGCTGACGGTCATGGTCGACGAGATCATCAAGGTGTACCCACAAATCTATGGGAACATGGTCCAGCACACACCACTAGCCACCAGAAACAGAATGTGGACCCGGATCGTAGACCAGGTCAATGCAGTCGGGACCCTGCCCAGGAACAGAACCGAGATAAACAAACGTTGGAATGACGTAAAGAGCCTGGTCAAGAAGAAGGAGGGCAAAAACAGAGAGCTGGCTGCCGTCACTGGCGGAGGGAATCCCGCGCTCTTTAAGACCTTCAAAGCGTGGGAGGAGAAGGTGCGAGTCGTAATACATCCGGAGATCCTCGCCGGATTAGCAGGGGGAGTGGAGGCTGGTAAGTACAAACTAATGTATACCAGCACACCGCTATGTACTCACATGCGCAACTACCATGCCACAGCTCCCAGGGACAAACACCCCCATGTCCAGCACACAATACACAACACATCACACACACATGCAACAGACACTACCACACACAGCCCAAACCGAACAACTGTAAGATGCGTGGGGACATGTGTACACTAAGCCAGCCACGTAACCACCAACAGGTCCCCAAATATGCCAGAAGCGCCACAACGAGCACCCACCACACCCATGTGTCCGCCACAGCTGCACTAACCGACAAGTAACAGGTAAGGGGCAGGAACACAAAGTGCAGTGGGTGGGACGGTGGACAGCCCAAGTACAACACACACCAGGCCCCAGTCCCACAGCACAGCAAGGAGGAGCATCCCCCACACCCCACAGCCATGTGTCAGCCACCGCAGTGCACAACGACAGCCGAAAGGCAGACATCACGGTCCACAGCAATCGGTGTCAGTGGGTGTACAGCCACCCCCACGACCCACTACACCCCCCACCCCCACAGACCTGCAACATGGAGCACCCCCGCTTAGAGCCATGTGGCATCCAGTACAGTGCACGCACAAACAACTTGCAGGTGGGAAACTGGACAGGGCTGGATTACTGGAGGCATGAGGACCATAACACCACCAACACATGGGACATGTCACGTAGCACACGGACACGCAGCACCGCCCACCATCACGAACAAGTGAACAATGTGCACACGGACATGAACAGCAGACTCACACCCCACATGACCCATCACAGACATAGCAACACCCAAGGAGCCACGTCTGCATGCACAAGCCACACTGAATATAGTCCCACACGGCAGCCACTGTGCAACTCATCACACACAACCGAAACACCATTGAAGTCCTGTCCATGTAGCCCCTACTGCCTGTCAACCCCACACCCCACAACTACGCCTATGTAAGACAAACAACACTAGACGCAACAGAGCGGAACAACATAAATGCACACGAACACCACTGAACCCATCAAACTCACAGACACACCATGCACATACAACATACCATCCATCCCATCCGTCAGCCCCAGTCTCATGAAAGGCATGTCATCCGCACAGCTGCCACACATACAGCAGTCACGCTAAGACACATGCCCATGACCAACCATGTGCCAGAAGTCAATTAAGCGCACGACACACTGTGAGCAACAACACACAACATGGGCCACACCCCCCGAGCACTGCAGTGATGCACATGGCACAGGGCAGCACGCACACCAAGGAGATGGGACAACTGCAATACGTTGGCTGGCACACAACTATCACTCACTCATAACGATGCGTCCAATGCCATGTCCAGTAACCACAACAGACAGCAAATATGCAGGGCATGTCAGGCATGCACACACCTCAGACCATGCACTGTCATGCTGCCACAACACATGTCACGTTCGGCACCCATGGCTCACAGCATGTACCCCAAAAGCATATCCCCTCCCAAATGCGAATCTGGGGCATGGCCCCCATGTTGCCATATGCGTTCCTAAGCGTTCCATTTGAACCCCAAAAGCATATTCCATCCCAAATGCGAATCAGGGGCATGGCCCCCATGTTGCCATATGCGTTCCTAAGCGTTCCATTTGAACCCCAAAAGCATATTCCATCCCAAATGCGAATCTGGGGCATGGCCCCCATGTTGCCATATGCGTTCCTAAGCGTTCCATTTGAACCCCAAAAGCATATTCCATCCCAAATGCGAATCTGGGGCATGGCCCCCATGTTGCCATATGCGTTCCTAAGCGTTCCATTTGAACTCCAAAAGCAAAGTACAAACCAGACCCAGGATGGGCCAGGAGCCCGCATACACCAGATTCACAATGAGTAGGGGCAAAGCAACACACCCATCGGCATGGCCAATCCGTCCCATGCCACATGTGCACAGCACACAGTCCCATTGCCTAGCACACACAACTACAGATGCCACAGCCACACACTCGCCTCCGGGAAACCCATGTACGAGATTGCACGAACTGCCAATGTCAGACGACTAATACATACTTCGCCAGGTGCAACACAATAACAAATCTCATTCTCTCCACAGGTGACGAACTGCTGGACGCTGGGGATGGAGACAGCAGCCAGCACAGCCAGCCTACAAGCCCCCAACGAGGACACACGGATCTGGAGGATCTGTCCACCTCTTCGGACACGGACCACCAAGCTGGCCCGTCTGGCGTGGCAGGGCCCAGCCGCTCCCCAGGACCCCTCCTACCCACCAACCCATCATCCAGGGATGCTGAACAGTCCCAGTCCCCTGCTGCCACTGTCGTTGCGGCCACACCCACGGTCATTGCGGCCACTACCACTGCCGCAACCGCCACCATCGCCGCACCGACCACCACCGCCTCCACCACCACCACGTCTTCGCTGGCACCAGCCCCAGCGCAGGTGGTGGCCCGGCCGACTGGATCCACCCTGGGAGCCACAGCAAGGACCGTGGTGAGCAATGTGGCTAGTGGGCAGGCCGGTGGCAGCAGGACTGGTAGGAGGAGCAGGGTCAGGGAAACGCCAGCCTCCCCTGGGAGCCATGCCCTGCCTCAAATGGCCAGAGTCCTTGGGGCCTATGAAGAGGCCCAAGGACAATGGGCCAGGTCTGCTACTGACACGCGGGAGGTGCTGGGGGTGCTGAGGTCCATGGACGCCCATATGGGCCAATTCGTGTCCCGTATGGACCAACTCGTGGACCTCATGGGCCAGCTGGTGGTGGCGGTGGGGTCACAGGCAAGGCCAGCAACACCACCTCCGCCACCACCTGCTAGGGCGCAGGGTCGGCCAGCAGTGTCCACTTCCCCTGCGTCCACAGCCAGTGAGCACACCTCACCCAGCACCAGCAGGTCGCCACCACACACCCCCTCCCAAACGTGGAAGGGGCCGTCCGAAGAGGAAACAGATCTCCCGGGAGGACTTCGCACGCTCCAGTCGCAAGTGAGGCAGCCAGCCAGCCTTCCGCCAGCCTTCCTTGACCAGCCACTGCATTGACTTGCTCTACGATCCCACTCCACACAGCCATCTGGATGGCATGTGTGTGTTGGACTATGGACATAGAACCAGTGGGTACACCCTGATCATCACGCAGCCATGACCGACAGCTCATTGTCACTGCACGCACCACTTTTGTCATCACCTTACACACAATCACATGTCACAGTTTGTAATAAATGCACCTTTTTCACTAACTGCTGTTTGTGCCCTGTGTTTTATTTGTACGGAATACATCGGCCACCTTGGGCGGAAGGGCACCTGATGCGTGGCATGGCAATGGAATCCGGAGGGCCTGTAGGGACCTAGGGGTGGGAGACAGAACAGGAGCACATTCAATGAGTGTGTCACACACCCATCACACAGTACATGTCAACAACTACAAGCAATGTACACACATCGCACAGAGCAATAGGGCACAATGCCACAGTCACCAACAGTGGCATACTACCCTGGCCATGGAGCGTTGACACACTGCACGCAGTGAACATACGGCCACCCTGACACAGCACACACACACCTGCATAGATACAGACACATCATCCGTCGTACATGGACACTCACCGTCAAGTGAAGTAGCGGGCGATGAGCTGCTGGCGCACATTCCCAGCTTCCTCCTCTCCGCTGTCCACCTCACTCGAGCTGTCCTGGTCTGCGGGCTGGGGCCCTGGTTGATCTCCGTCATCCACAATGAGGGGGATCTGCTTCCGAATGGCCAGATTGTGCAGCATGCAGCACGCCACCACTATCTGGCACACCTTCTGTGGGGAGTACGCCAGTGCACCCTCGGTGCAGTCCAGGCACCTGAACCTGGACTTGAGGAGGCCAAAGGTACGCTCGACCACACGTCTGGTCCTCCCATGTGCCTCATTGTATCGATCGTCTGCTGGGGTGCGAGGATTCCTCAATGGACTGAGCAGCCATGCCCCATTCGGATACGCAGAGTCACCTGGGTGTGAGGGACACAGAGAACCGTTGCTATTCCAACTGGACAGGGGACAGCATCGCACAACCAGCACGCTACACCACTCCACATACTCACCGACAATACAGCCACGATCCTGTTGCAGATTGGCCATCAGTCGTGGCAAGATGCTGTTGCGCATTATGTGTGCGTCATGTGCCGAGCCTGGAAACTTGGCACACACGTGGGTGATCACCATGTCCGCAAGGCACACCACTTGCACATTCAGGGAGTGCGTGTGCTTCCTGTTGCGGTACAGGTGCTCAGTGGCCTGTGGTGGAACAAGGCCAACATGTGTGCAGTCAATGGCTCCCACGACGTGTGGGATTCTGCCAAGGGCATAGAATGCACCCTTCACTGCCGCCAATTCACGAGCCCTGGGGAATCTGATGTACCTGTTTCGGTACAGCATCATGGCTGCCAGTACATCCCTCAGCACCTTGCTGAACATGGGCTGGGACATCCCTCCTCCACTGCCCACTGTGTGCTGGAATGACCCAGTGGCGAAGAAATGCATGGCGGCCATCACCTTAGCCGTGGGGGTGACAGCAGTCGGATACACCCTGCGGGGACGGAGATGGGGCTCTAACATGGCACACAGTCGATGCAGGGTTGGCCTGTCCAGCCGAAACTTCCTGATAACCTCTGTATCGTCCATGTCCGCCAGCAATTGGTATGGGCGGTCAATGTTCGGTCTCCGCCTGGGGTAAATGGCAGAGGACACATGTCAAAGCAACACGGCACATAGCAATTTCGCATACACATCACTGACATGACTGAGCAAGCACATGAGCCACAGCCCAGCTGTCAAGCTGGGACGGCACGGCCACAATACACTTACACAGGTCTCCCAACAATGGCAATGGCAAGTGAGACATACCACTGCCATGTGCATGCACATGGGGATCTAGGCCCCAATGACTTGCGGGGCGTGCTGATGGGGACTGACTGCATATTCGTCAAGCGGCAACGCCACGGCAACATGAGTGTCTGCTGAGCATGGAACTGCTTCCGAGGCTGGATGAGTATGGCACACGACGACGACGATGTGGGCACAGGCTGAGCGGCCAAAACAAGTGGGACCTGTGGCACGAGGGGATATGAGACAGTAGTAGGTGTCAGCACTGCACCCTATGTACAGCACTGTACGGATCACACCTCCCGAAACATTGACAGGTGTCCACATTGACAGCCCCATGCCAAGACGGCTGTGTGCTTGTAGTCACACGTCACAGGTGAGTGGTTACATTGCACGTGCCAGGTGGCAGACGTACATAGTGGGAGCTGGCATGTGTGTGCATGTGTCTCCTGTTCAGGATCCACCAGATGGGCGCTGACTCTGTACTGACCATTGGACACAGCATGTTCCGTGGAAGGCTTGTGTGTGTGGGATGGTGGCACTGGATGTGCCTCCGTTGGGTGGGGGGCCATGCACAGGGCGGGTACGTCGATGATTGCGCATTGTTGGTCACGGTGGGTGCACCAACTAAGATGTGTTGCCCTGTGTTCAATTCCTATGTCCGCATGATGATGGACTGTGGATGTGGGCAGACTACACATTGGTCGATGTGCTGTCTATTTGCATGTGCCTTCACACCAGGCACAGCTGCCCCTGCACATGTGACCCCTGCTGGACTCGCTGCTGGGTCTGTGGAGCTGATGCACCTTCTGCGCGTGGGGCGGACAGCTCTCCTCACTTCCCTCATTGCGCATGTCATGTCTTTGCCGCAGGTGACATGGATCATGGAGGGCCCACATGTACGCGTGGGTAGGCTACACATGATTGTTCACTGGTCGCCACCCCCAGTCAGTGTTTCGAATGGGAAGGTTGTCGTGCTGGTGGTATGTTCGATGTGGCGGATGGGCGGGCCTAGGTGCGGGCTTACATTCCGGACATGGGGGTAGTTGGATTGGCGACTAGTTGCAGTACACACAGGACACGTCTCTTCCTTTCCACATCTGGGTCATCCCTTGTACTAACTGACAGTGATACAGTCATCTTCGCCCCAGCCCTCATGTCCTCCCCTCGCCCCCCAATATGCATGCTCACCTGCGAGGCTAGCGCTTGCACAGGCAGCCCCAAGCTCGCACCAGAGAGGGCAAGGAGTGTATGTGTGGGTCCAGTTGCACGAGTGGGCTGTCTCAGGGTATGATGTGTGGCGGGACGCCGTCCACCTGCGTGGTGCCCCAAATGGAGACCCGGCCTGCATGGACTATGCATCACAGTCTTCGCCTTCCGGATCCGCCACCTGCGACACCCAGTGGCTGTGGCTGCCCTTGCGGCCAGGTCGCGTCCGTCTGTGGCTGATGGCCCACACATTCACTCTTTGGCCTCTCTGGGGAGGGCTCGGGGTGGTGGCGCACGCGCTTGCACTTAGTCGCAATGGCATGTGGCGTGGTTGGTATGATGGGCAATGGATGGGATGGTGCGAGCCACCTCCCGTGACGTCAGTGCTGCTCGTGCTGTGGTGCGTCCCCTACACTTCCATTTGACTTGTGCCATGCTAGACGTTGAGGTTCTATTGCCTGCGTGATATGACCAGGAGGAGCGCGAGGAGACCTGTCACACACCATGCTCCACTGCCATCCCGTGCCCTGTATCGCCTGTGCGGATTGACTATGTTGGGGTTACACCTGGTCGACTGGGGCTGTGTGTGCCTTGTCAAGGGGCATGGCGGGCGCACAACAGGATCCAGCTTGTCCACAGAGGGTGGGCTGAGGTGCGCCTGGTACCGCCTTGTACGTGTGCCCGGCTGCTGTGCACACACGTGTTCACTCCCCCGACAGGTGTCCTCTCACAATGCCCAGGGAAGCGGTGGTGTACTGTTCATGACCCCTCCCAACACGGCGTGCTCCAACTTGGCATGTGCGCATCTACCTGTCGCACCCACCCACCTGAGCACTGCGTCCATACGACTTCACACGACACATGTGTGTCTTCCACAGTAGTGCTACTCATTTGCGTTGACATCCAATACCAGTGGACTACATGGTCATGTCACGACTGCCGTGTACTTCACATACTCTCATCCTCTCTCATTCGTACTTGTGAAATGAGTCAGCGGAGACAGTTTTGGTTTCAGACATTATATTGAGTCTTCTGTCCTCTGTGATGCAGTATAGTGGACACTACTGGCAGCGGAATACATGTTGAGGATATACTGAGCATGATTACAAATGGGATAGGGTGTGGGGTTACATCTGCTTGGCCAAGGCTGTGCTAATGTACATTTACGTATAGCTGCGGAGCTGCGGACTTTGACACAGACGGTATACATGTAGCCTACCAGACCGCTCGGCATCATGGGCACAGTCCATCTCAGTTCCATGTGACAGGTTTGCTGCGGTTGTTCCTCATGCACGCGTGCATGTGAGATGACATCAGGGCATGTGCTTGCGTGCATGCAGCGGCGTGCCACTTGTTGTTGCACTGTGGTGGTTACTGGACATGTCACAGTCACTGGGGTCGTGTTGTTGTTGTATGCACTTGTCGTCCATGCAAAGGTCCTGGTATGGGATTCCCGGGGCGGGGGTGGGAGGGGTGCAGCACCCACAGACTCCAGGCGACCTATTCATGTCCACTGGGCGGTGTGTGTGTCCATGTGCGCTGGATCCATGTCGTGTCCTGGTTGTTCGTGCAGTTCCGTCCATGTGGGTGCGATGCACAGAGCCCATGCCACTGCCTCCCACGATGCATGCGGTGTTCCTGGATGTGATGGGGAACAGTGTGCATGTCCCGGTCATATCCGATGTCATGGCGATGTCGTTGATGGTGTGGTTACAGTTGCCGGTCGTTTGGTATGGCTGTTGTGGTGGTGACTGGCCAGTCCGTGCGGAAGCTGAGCATGGGTGCGGGGTTGGACTTCATAGGTCACTCGGGGAACCTGCGTTGTGGTCCGACGTATTTACAGGTTGTCAGGTATGCGATGCCGTCCAGCAGGGCTTCCATGTCATTGGTGGTGTACATGTTTGTCAGCCAATGAAGCGGATGGTGGCTGTCAAGGTGTTGTTCGTAGGTTGTCCCTTGGAGGACCATGATGGGGCATGCTGGGTGACATTCGATGTAGCTGTTCTCGATGATCCGTCGTGTGGAGGCACAGTGGTTCCATTTCAGTGCGCGTGCGATGTTGGCCACATACGCCATGCCCCCATAGGCAGAGCAGGCCCTGTCGTGTGCGTCCAGAGGGAGGAGTAGTGGTAGCAGGTCCGCCTTCAGACATGCCGGGTTGGAGAGGCATATCTCGACGGGATGCTGGTAGGGACACCTCCGACAGTAGAAGACGGGCATGACGCAGCTGAACAATGTGATGCGGTAAGTCAGTCGGTAACTTACGTTCAGCAGGGACAGGAGATCGCATCCCAATGTATGTATCGTGTTGGTTTGGTACAGCTTGAGCTGTTCGGCGTAGTTGGGTAGGTGTGTTGCGGTTGCCATTTCGCAGCGGTTCGTAGAGGTGGCGTGCTCCGGCTGTGTGTGCAGTCTGCAATGTGCACGCTCCGGGGTTGCTGTGAGCTCTGTGTAGTCGTGGGGAGACAGGACTTGTGTTCTGTTGGCTTGTTTGGAGGACACGGGCCCTCTTCCCACATGCTTCTCAGACAGTTCAAGGTCGGTGCTGTGTGACTCCTTCCAATTAACTTGCATGTGGCCGACATGGGGGAGTGTTTTCTTCTTTCTTCCCCGTCCGTTGTGTGCTTCTGTGATATGCGCTATCTGCCGTGTGGTCGGTCTCCTCGGCATGCCTGTGTTGGTCTATTCTTGGACAATGGCTGTATTCACCGGCTTCTGTCGTAGGGCTGTGGTTTCGGTGTTGGAATGGAAGGTCATTCAGTGCTGTCTGCTCTCCCTTGTGTGGGCGGCAGGCTGCCTTTCCGCTCTGCGTTGGGCCTTGTGTGTGGATGTAATTCTTGGGCCACCTGTTGTCGGTCACCGGGCTCTTTGGTGTTCCGTTTCATGTGTCTTGTTCATATGTGCAGGGTGGTATGGGTTTTTCAGTGTGGTACTGGCGTTCCTCTTCCCGAAGGGGCCCTGCTTCTCCTAGTTGGTGTTGCCGCCGCTGTGTGCTTCGCCATGTTTGTTACACTGGGGTGTGTCCTGCTGTTGCGTGACTTCACTGACATGTGTGCGTCGGTTGTGTGGCGTTGGGTGTTGTCCGTGAATTGGGCGTTGGGGACATGTCTGTGGCAGGCCTGTCACGTGTCATGTGCGTTCGGGGTGGGGCTGGTGTGTGTGCTGCTTGGTTGTGTCCCTGTGTCTGTGTGCGACGCATGCATGGCGCTGCGGTTGGCCTCTGCGTTGTGCGCATGTGTGGCGGCGTCATCGGCGCTTTGGGGCCGTGACGGGGTGGTTGGTTCCTAGTCCCAGGTGGTGTGTACACATGTGTTCTGCGATGTTAGGATTTGGCCTGTGTGTCATATGTGGATGCAATGGTGGATGTGTAGTGTGCACGCGCTGGTGGGGGTTGCCCGCTTTTTCCGCCCTTGCACTGTGTGCGCTGTTTGCGTGCACTTGTTGTGTGTGTGCCTACCTGCGTCTCCGCGGTACGTTGCGTCCTTGGTGGTGCATCAGCAGAAGCATGGGAAGGGCCTGCAGTGCTGGATTCATGCCCGGGGTGCCGCTTCTTCGTTGTCCGTGCTCTGCGTCCGTGTTTCCGCCTCTCTTTCACGTGCGGTGTCTCTTTGCCGTGGGAGCCGTTTGTTTGCGGCATCGTAATTTATGCGCCGGGCGGGACGTGTTTCGTCGGACGGTGTGTGTCAGTTGTGCTGCGCCGCTACGTGTGCGGGCGCACTTTGATGGCGGACGGTGTTGCTGGCTTGCCGGCGGTGTTTGGCCTGCTTTTCGCATCGTAATTGGGCGGGCGTGTGGACTGCTGCGTGCCGGCGGTAACTGGTGGTTTTGCATCCGCCAGCACGGCGGTTGTGCTTCCGCCCGCCATCGTAATGGGCCCCTAAAATAAGAAGTATAATTTTTCAAAACTTGAAGCTCAGCAAACAAACATTAAAAACTAAGGGGGTCATTACGATGGCGGTGAACCCGCCACCGACAGACTGTCCGTGGTGGGTTCACCGCCATCGTGAGGTTATTTTCTGCCCGCCATATTATGATGGCGGGCGCTACTCTGGCAGTCGGAAACACTGACCGCCACAGATCCGAATGTCCTTGAGCCCGCCGGTGCTGCGGAGGCCCTCAGCATGTAATGCATGCTGGCGGTGCCTAGAAGGCACCGCCAGTCAGATTACGATGCTGGCTCCCCACCAGCCTTTTCATGGCGGTTCACCCATCATGGAAAGGCTGGCAGGGATGGCCTTTGGGGGCCCGTTGCAGGCCCCCCTTGTGCAGGGCGAAATGCAAAACACACAAGATGATGGACGGAATGCTGCACATTGGCAAACATTCACCCCCAGTCACAGATCTGGGTTTAATCCATCGTTATTTTGCTTCACCACGCCACCCCAGTTCAGACATAGCCATATGCAAATCAGTCTTGACCCTGTGCCTCATGGGAACAGTCCAGACCGAACTGCCAAGCCATGTCTTCCCTGGACCGGAATCAAGCATCCTAGGACCGGTTTCAGGCTATCAGCCTTCATCAGCCAGGATAGCTTGACTCCAGTGGCGTAGTGAGCACGGGACCCACGTCTGGGCATACCCTTCCCACATAGGGCGAAATGCAAAACACACAAGATGATGGACGGAATGATGCACATTGGCAAACATTCACCCCCAGTCACAGATCTGGGTTTAATCCATCGTTATTTTGCATCACCACGCCACCCCAGTTCAGACATAGCCATATGCAAATCAGTCTTGACCCTGTGCCTCATGGGAACAGTCCTGACCGGACTGCCAAGCCATGTCTTCCCTGGACCGGAATCAAGCATCCTAGGACCGGTTTCAGGCTATCAGCCTTCATCAGCCAGGATAGCTTGACTCCAGTGGCGTAGTGAGCACGGGACCCACGTCTGGGCATACCCTTCCCACATAGGGCGAAATGCAAAACACACAAGATGATGGACGGAATGCTGCACATTGGCAAACATTCACCCCCAGTCACAGATCTGGGTTTAATCCATCGTTATTTTGCTTCACCACGCCACCCCAGTTCAGACATACCCATATGCAAATCAGTCTTGACCCTGTGCCTCATGGGAACAGTCCAGCCCGAACTGCCAAGCCATGTCTTCCCTGGACCGTGCAGGGTCAAGACTGATTTGCATATGGCTGGGTCCAAACTGGAATGGCATGGTGAGCAAAAAAACGATGGATTTAGGCCCAGATCTCTGTACTGGGGTGAATGTATGACATTGTTCTGCATTCTGTCCATCAATTGTTCTTTTGCATTTGTCACCCCGAGTGGGACGGGTATGCCCAGACGTGGGTCCCGTGCTCTCCATGGCACTGGAGTCAAGCTATCCTGGCTGATGAGGGCTGAAAGCCCGAAACTGTTCCTAGGATGCTTGTTTCCAGTCCAGGGAGGACCTGGCCTGGCAGTTCGGGCTGGACTGTTCCCATTGGGTGCAGGGTCAAGACTGATTTGCATATGGCTGGGTCCAAACTGGAATGGCATGGTGAGCAAAAAAGCGATGGATTTAGGCCCAGATCTCTGTACTGGGGTGAATGTATGACATTGTTCTGCATTCTGTCCATCAATTGTTCTTTTGCATTTGTCACCCGAGTGGGACGGGTATGCCCAGACGTGGGTCCGTGCTCTCCATGCCACTGGAGTCAAGCTATCCTGGCTGATGAGGGCTGAAAGTCCGAAACTGGTCCTAGGATGCTTGTTTCCAGTCCAGGGAGGACCTGGCCTGGCAGTTCGGGCTGGACTGTTCCCATTGGGTGCAGGGTCAAGACTGATTTGCATATGGCTGTGTCCAAACTGGAATGGCATGGTGAGCAAAAAACCGATGGATTTAGGCCCAGATCTCTGTACTGGGGTGAATGTATGACATTGTTCTGCATTCTGTCCATCAATTGTTCTTTTTGCATTTGTCACCCCGAGTGGGACGGGTATGCCCAGACGTGGGTCCCGTGCTGTCCATGCCACTGGAGTCAAGCTATCCTGGCTGATGAGGGCTGAAAGCCCGAAACTGGTCCTAGGATGCTTGTTTCCAGTCCAGGGAGGACCTGGCCTGGCAGTTCGGGCTGGACTGTTCCCATTGGGTGCAGGGTCAAGACTGATTTGCATATGGCTGGGTCCAAACTGGAATGGCATGGTGAGCAAAAAAACGATGGATTTAGGCCCAGATCTCTGTACTGGGGTGAATGTATGACATTGTTCTGCATTCTGTCCATCAATTGTTCTTTTTCCCCTTGTGCAGGGGCAGTCGGTTTTTGCACTTGGGGGGCACCTGTGGTGCCCCTCTACATTTCCCTGCACCGTGTGGTGCCTGCCACGTAGTGCATGGAAAAGCAAAACCTGCCTTTTTTCCATTGCGGCAGGCGCTGCAGCCAGCAGCACCCGCCACAATGGAAAAAATGCCTTTTGCGGCCGCCGTAGTGGCGGCCGCATTGTAATAACATATGTGAGACCGCCGCTTTATAGGCAGACGGTCCACACCCCCAGGACGATGGTGGATGGACAGAAGTACGTCCACCATTGTAATCAGGCCTTAAGACATCATAATTTAATGTAAAACAAACTAAAGCACTAAATAGTTTAAAAATAAAAGTAAAATAAAAATAAAACAAAAAAGCAAACTTGTTTATCAAACATTTCATTATAGCAAATGTTCTTTGTTAAACTGGCAAATATCAAACACCTGTACTGCAACATTCCAACAAATATGAAGACCTCAACAGACATCTTTACGAAAATAATGACATTAAATCTACAAGAGAGCTCGACCGCAAGATGGCCGGCTGTTTCTCCTCACGAGACGGAGGCATAGGGGATTGCACCGGTGTGCCCGTTTGACTCTTGCCCCGCTGCCCTTGAGAAATGTTGAATTAGGTGTTCGAAAGCTGATGCTGAGCTGTTGAATGCGTAGAAGCAAGCTGTGGCCTGTGCCAGGCCTGCCTTGCCTGTGCAGCCTATGGCTGGATTGAAGTGGCCGGCATGCTGTGCTGGGTTGGTGAGCTGAGAGCAGTGGACACAGAGGACGCCATGGCGGCATAAAGCAGCTAATGGACGGAGTAGCTGGTGCCCTTACCGGAGGTGCATTTCTGGACTAAGGAGCTGCCGGACTGCCTGCGAGCTGATTAGAGTGCGGCCAGGACCTGTTGGTGAAAGGCAGATTGCGGCGCAGAGCGGACAGAGGTATCCCGAGGGTGCGGCGCGGGATCGGCGATTGATTGCCTGCAGAGCTGCTCGCCGTATTGTGCATGGACAGAGGTGTGGCTGACCCTGACTGAACTGCAGTGGAGCACTGAGGTAGGCAGCTAGAAGGGGCGGATGGCAAGGGAGGACCTGCAGCGGCTGCCTGCAGGCAATGAAAAATATGTGCGATATCGCCTGCAGGTACTGGGTGGTGCTTTCTCTGTGGGTGAGTGAAGCTGCAGGAGGCAACCGGGCCTGACTGAATGTTTGGTCACGTGGCTGGCAGAGAAGCAGGTTGACTTAGCTAGGCCACAAGGAACTTTGCGGAGCGGCTCAGATCTGTGCTGCGGCCCGCCCTGTGGGGGAGCTCTTGAAAGTGGTTGGGTTGTTCCTGTCTGGTTGCTGCAGGCTGCTCTGGTGGTGTGAGTGGGACCCTGACCTTGTGAATGGATATTAGTGAACAGCCAACTCCCACGCAAACTAAGGGCTCTATTTGGCATCCATCGGGATGCTTTGTCAGGTGTCCAATCGAGTGGGTACCGGCCTCAGCACTTGCAGGCAGGGAGGGATTGGCCTGACACTGCTCTCCTGGCCCTGTTGGGCATGGTACTGGGTGTTTGAGGTCCCACTATGAGACCTGCGTGGTGGACTTGACCTGACTGCACTGCTAGAGGTGTTTCCAGGACATAGCCCTGATCCTAATACCTGCGGTTACAGCAGATAACTTATTTCCTGTCTCCTGGATCTGCCTTCTGTTATTTGGGGGGAGTGTTGACTACCCAATGGTCTACCAACTGCTGCACATTAGGAGACAGGTGCGATCTGGCCTGCTCGTGCCCCCTCAGGCTTGCTTGTCTGTCGCGGGATGAGACCTAGCTTTTGGACTCTCGGGCCCCAGATCTCTGTTCACTGCACCTGATGCCTGGTCACTCTATGGGGGCCAGATTAATTGTTGACTGTCTGTGTGACCAGTCTGTGCCGTGGCTGTGTCTGAGCGAGTGGGATCTACTCAGGCCCCCCAACTTGTCATGCTTTGGAAGTGAGGAGGGACATGAAAGACACGACGAATGGATGCAGGGACCCCCGCATTGATTGCCTTCCCTTGATTTCTACATTAAGCTCAGTAGACCTCTTCCTAGCACAGAAAGAGTAAATATGTTACTAAGCAGTCCAAACTCATGCTTGAATACTGCAGACAGTTGTGAATGATGAACTTGCCACCTGAAGAACTGCAGATGAGATAGGTGGATGGTGAGGGCACCTCCCAGGAGCCTGACATCCGCACTATCCTTTTAGATCTTAAACACAGTCTGACTGCAATAGATACCAAAACTGACTTGCTGGTTGACAGATATGATCACTTTAAAGAGAAAGTCAACAACCACGATGTGTATATTGATCACCTAGACCACGCATGTCGGATGTGGAGGAAGGCCAACATTTGGCTGGTGAGAAACTGCTTCAAATGGAAAGCGTTTTAGAGGTCATCTGCAATAAGAACAAGGATTTGGAATCATATTCATGGAGGAATAATCTGCGCGTCCTTAGAGTGATGGAATTGATGGCAATAGGTTGAATGGAGGAATACATGGAAACTATGCTGCGCACATTGTTCAGGGATGCCCTCTCTGCCATGCTCATTGTTGAACGGGCACATAGATCCATTGGTCAGCATCCTACCCCGGGCACTCCTGCCCAATTGATCATAGCCCGACTGCTGATTTATAGAGATTGAGACACGGCCCTCCAACTGGCAAGTGAGTACAAGATCCGGCAGTACCAGGGAAATGAGATATCTAACTTCCTGGGCTTCACTATCGCTGTGCAGACAGCTAGACGTGAGTTCCTGTCGATCAAATGATCACTCCAGAAAACTGATGTGAAATATTCTTTGATCTACAAAGCCAGGCTACGAATACTCCATTTGGGAAAGACCCACTTCTTCACAGACCCGAAAGCAGCCACCAAACTTGTCAAAAGCATCCAGCTGTCTGGCAACCGCTCACCCTACGTGGCCTGGAACTACGAATCGGAGAAGCTTAGCAGCGATAATTAATGAACATTGAGACCACCTAAGAAGATCTATGGGACACGCTACCCAAAGATGTAAAGGGCTGCTCCCCGCGTGATCTGCCCCAGTGATAAATTGCATAATGCTAAACTCCAGCTGTGGACATGGCAGCATTGGTGGTCGGTATGGCGGGTGTGCGTCCTATCTGAGTGCCCCATGGCCTCTAACCTATTACTCACCCCAGACACGCAGCTGTATACTGGCTGGGGTAGAGGTGGTCCTCTGGCTTGCCCCCACAGGATGACTACTGTGTTGTGTTCACTGCTTCTTTCCTTGACATTGCATAAGGGGAGATTGCACAATTTGACCTGATTGGGGAGGCAAAGTGGGTGGGGCAAGGCTTGTTGCTTCCTTTGATTTCGGTTTTGGGATGTCCGGAGGGTGGTGGGGTGGATTTTGCCCACTTGGGAGACCAAAGTGGGTGGTGGGCAGATCATTGGGGTGCTGTTGTTGTTTGCAGTCTGCTGGCTGTGAGATGTTGTTTTTTCCCTCCTTCTATGGCTACTCAGCATTTCATTGAGTTCATATGGGTCAGATGCGCTTTCCATGAATGACAGGTGATCTATTTTCCTACCTCTCACTTCCATGCACTCGCTTAAATGCTTGACCTGGAACTTGCGTGGCTAAATGACAAATGCAAAGCACGACATGTACTAGCCTACCTGCAGCGCCGCCAGATAGAGATATGCCTGCTGCAAGAGCGACATCTTACTGAAAACACACTGTTGTGTCTATGCACTGGATGGGTGGGTGAACGCCATGTAATCTACTTCTCAAGCTATGCTCAGGGCATGGCTAGATTAATCTGCAAGGGATTGTCCTAACATACCCGCGGGGTCCTTTGCAACCCATTTGGTCGATTGTCAGGCACACTCCATGGTCTCCCACTGCAGCTACTATCAGTGTATGGTCCCAATGTGGATGACTCCTGCTTTTTAGCCGAGGTTTGGAGACTGGTGGGCTCGCTGGGCTTAGGACGGTTCTGTGGGGAGGAGAGTTTAACATGATTCTGGACCCCAGAGCAGATAGCTCCAGTGAGTCCCAGCGCCCACATCCGAATGCGGGCACACAGCTGCTTCTCCTCATGGCTGACAATCACCTCATCGACCTCTGGCACGCTAGACACGTGGATAGCACGAAGGGCACTTGCATTGCATCAACACACACCACATGGCCATGCAGAAATTACTGGCTGGCAGCGGGTGACATTGAATCTTGGACCACTAGAATTCAACACTTGCCATGGACGCTGTCCGATCGTGCTCCGGTCCTGCTGGAGGTGAGCCCACCAGATTGCGCTCCACGTGTTTCGTGTGCCGGCTACCTCCTGGGGCCCTACGAGACCAGGTGTTTCGGAAGGAGGTAAGACGTGCCATTGTGGACTATTTTGAGCACAAGAGCACTCTGTGTCATCTTACTCCAGTTTGTGGGAGGCCTTCAACGTTGTTGTGCGGGGGTCTGCATAGCCAAGCAGGCAGGGGTACTGAGGGCACTGCGCGGCAAGCTGGCATGTCTTGCAGAGGAGATCTGCATGCTGGAGCTCCAGTTCTTAGAGCATTGCTCGCTGTCCGTACTTGCGGAAATCAGGGGTAAGCTGGCAGAATATAAGGAGGCTGCACAGAGGGCAACCCAGTACCTGGAGAAAGAATCTCACATTCAGAGATACAGGGAGGGGCAGCGCAGGCAGGACCCTAGCTAATATGTTGCACAAGCCCTGGGCCAGCGATTATATAGCCGAATTGCAGGATTGCCAGCTCCTTGAGCATGTAGGAATAGCAGTGGTTCAGAGAGAGATGATAGCCTTCTTCTCCTCTCTCTACTTGTCTACACAATCGGAGGCACCCCCGGTTCTCACTGCTTATTTCAACTCAGTGCAGCTGCTATGGCTTGAGGAAGGCCACAGGAGGTTCCTAAATGAGCTGTTCCCGCAGGAGGAGATCGTCCAGGTTATTAATGCACTACCAGGTGACAAGGCCCCCGGCTTGGATGGCCGACCACAGCATTTTATAAAGAATATGCACAGCTTCTGGTCCCACACCTCCTTGCGATTTATGAGGAATCCCTGGTTGCTGGCATCCTGTCCCCCTCACTGCAATGGGCCCTAACTATAACAATTCTTAAGCCTGATAAGGACCCCCTGTGCTGTGAGACTTGCCAAGCTCATAGCTTCCTGATTGCTCCTCCTTTTGATTTGTACCCAGAAGGTCAACATCCCACAACTTGTGTGCCTTCTTCGCCCTTATACACATTGATCCTGACCTCCGGGAGGCTGCAGTGTTTTTGGATGCTACTACCTCAAATGGTGCTACCTATTTGCGATACTGTCTTGACTAGGTCTGAGCCCCAGGTTTATCTGACTGATTACCTTCCAGTATGCTCAGCCCTTTGTCTGCTTGTGCATTAATGGTGCAATTATGTCTCCCTTCCTGGTGAAGAGAGGCACTCGCCAGGGGTGTCTACGGTCGCCAATACTATTTGCCATTGCTATGAAGCCCTTAACGGCATGACTGCAACAGCATCAGTCCCATAGGGGACTGGAAGCCTCACCACGCAGTTCTTTTGTCCATGTACGCCAATGATGTGACTTTTTATGTGAAAAACCAGTGGGTCAACCTGGACCTGCTGATAAGTGATTTTTCCAGATTTGGAGGCCTATCTGGTGTCACCATGATGGTCTGTCTTGTTCCCCTTGACAGATGTGACCTAGGAATTTAACTCAGAGTTCCCACTCCACTGGGCTAGGGAATCACAGAGATACTTGTCAGGACCTGTGGACGGACAATTATGGATGCCTAATGAACGGGTTGGAGGAGTGTGTAGATAGCTGGTTTAAACTTCCGCTGTCCTTAAATGGGAGGCTCACCATCACTAAGATGGTGGTGCTTCCTTAGTTCCTTTTACTGATCATCAATTTGCTGCTGCCGGTGGTCTTCCGTCGGAGACTCTGGTCATGCATGATGGTCCTTGTGTGGGTGGGTAGACAACCCTGAATTGCTAGGGAGGTTCTAACTCTAACTACCATTTGAGCAGGGTGGGCTGAGAGCACCAGATTTGGACCTTTATTATTACAGTGCACAGGCGTAGTTTGTACATTATTGGCTTTTCCCTATGCAGTTCATGGCACACACTGCAGTGGAGCACGACCATGTTGCTCCTTGCCAACTCCAGACAGTGCTCTACTTGGCACCCAGGTGGCTGCGGACACAGATAGACACTGTGGCCTGCACACTATGGGCCTGGCATGATCTTCGCCAATGGGCCAGCTTGAACTCCCTCTTTGCTCCCTCAGTGCAGCTCATTGACCATCTCTCACTACCTATTACGCTAGATACTGGCACCAGAACCAGGATGTGTGCTCTACAGCTGACGTCTATGGGGGCAATCTTCCCGGAGGCTACCTTTGTCAATCCACAACATGTCCTTCAGGGACCTGAGGTGACTTTGCTGGACACATTGACATATTATCATTTGAGAGCAGCGCTTTGAGCACTGCATGACTCCTTTCCCATGGCCCCACCCATGCTCCAAGTATTAGAGATGATTCTCACGACCCTCTCTTCATTCTGATTAGTCATGAGGCTATATGGGGAGAAGCAGACAACCTACCCGGTGCGTGTTCCCTGCACTAGATGGGAGTGGGAGGAAGATCTGGATGTCACATTTACTGACAAACAGTGGAAGTACTGCTGCGCTCAGTCTAGGGCACTCTCCCCTAATTATAGATTATGCTTGGTATGCTTCAAATAACCTGCACCGCTAATACCGCACCCCGGAGAGATTGCATAGAATGGCTCTGCTTGAGGATGCGCGATGCAAGCACCGCTCGGTGCCTAGCGTGGACCTCCTCCACCTCGTGTGGGACTGTCCCTGAGTGCAATGATTCTGGCTGGCTGTCTTTGTTACTATTGAGAGCATTACTGGGTGTGTGCTGCAGGGCTTGCCGTGCATGGCGTTACTGAGTTATGTCAAGGATGTCCCGTCTGAAGCCCGTACACTGACAACGATGCTTCTGTTTCTAGCGAAACAACAGGTTGCAACGCATTGGGGGTGGTGGCCGACACCGTGTGAGGGGGAGTGGCTTAGGGACGTTGCTTACTGCCAGGAACAGCTGTCTGTATGTTGGGAATTGATGCCCGTGAAATCACAGCCCAAGAATATCTGGTCCCCCTTGGAGCTATATTTGAATGAGCGCGCTACGGAGAGTGGTGACTGCTATGGCAGAGGGTCTCCCCTGTGATTGTGTGGCCCCTTGAGGCCTGGTGGGCCTAGATGCATTGGGAAGCAGCACATGCGGACCATGGCATGTGCACCCCTGACCTCTTCATGCGGTCCTACATTTAACGGCGATTACTTGAGTGGCCTCCCTCTCCTTTTTCTCCTTCTCCATGACCCTCCTTCCCCTAGTCCTGCTAGTAAATGATACGCCAGACTCCAATAACTGTAATGCGATCACTGCATTGAATTGATTCACACTGTATGCAGATGTACTCTGCCATCTCATGTTTTTTTGTATTCAGAAGACTTCAATAAATAGATGTACAATAAAAAATCTACAAGTATAAAATGTAAACAAATATGATGGATGTTTAAATATTATTGCTTCTTAAAAATATAGTTAGTGCAAATATATAATTAATGTATCATGTCAAAAAGAGACACATCAAATCTCAAAATGGAAAACTGTTATTGACTCATACTGGGTATTCTTACAGCCAAGAGAGCACAAGCACAGAAAATATACATTGGAAATGTACAACGTATTATTTAATGCATGATATAGGAAGTCTGTGACTACAAATTAAATTATACAAAACATTAGAAGGCATAATCACCTGCCAAACATTACAGAAATTGAAGTTAGAAATGTGTTACAAGATCTTAGAAAGACAGCACTATTTCACAGGAAAACCACAGGCACTATTTAAAAAGAAAATAGCATACCAAAATGTGTCCAATATACCCTTCTGGTTGTGGAGATATATAGGGTTTACAGGTTCTCCAAGAACCTGGTGAACCCAGAGCCAACAACTGAACTTCACCTCACAAAGTTTTTCGTTGTGGACTGTGAACAATTTATATGGTAAAATATAAAGAGTGGAAAATGGGTATCAAAGAAACCTATGTATTTCTTAAATAGACACCAGATACAGAGTTTATGAGGAGTGGTTGTTTGACATTTTTTAATTTGGGGGTACCCATACTACCATGTGATTCAGAGGGCATTTATCACAATATCTTCTTTCTTACAAACTGCCTTACATTTTGAAGGTACTGATGCAGAGAAATACAATGGGTAATAACAAATGTTTTAATATTTTGTATTTCCACATGTCTCCCAATACAAATGGTACCTCACTTGTTTGGGTAGGCCTAGTGCCCGTGGCAGAAAAGAGCCCTAAACACAACATGGACGTATCACATTTTTTTCCACTGAAAACTGGCCTTTTTCTCAATGTGTGTAGCTGGGAATTTTAGGCCTTAACTCAGCAGGCACCTAAGGAAACCTAGCAAACCTGCACATTTTTTAAAACTAGAAACATTTGGAAATCCAGGGTGGTGTGACTTGGGTGGCTCCCACCAGGTTTCCTTACCCAGAAACCTTTTCAAAACTCAAACTTTGGCTAAAAACCACTATTTTCTCACATTTCTGAATGGAAACCTTCTGAAATCTGTGGCGAGTCACAAATTTCTGACCACCCAGTATTCCCACAAGTGTCCCGATAAAAATGGTACCTCACTTTTGTGGGTATGGTTAGTGCCCGCGACAGGAAAGACTTCAAAACACAACATTTCTCAACTGAAAACTGGCCCTTTTTTGCAATACAGCTATCAGTGGATTTTGGGCCCTAGTTCAGCCGGCACCTAAGAAAACCTAGCAAGCCTATAAATTTTTTAAACTAGACACCAGGAGGAATCAAGGGTGGGGTAACTTGTGTGGCTCTCAAATGAAGCCCTTGCAAACCTCAAACTTTGACTACAAAAAACATTTTCCTCACATTTCTATGATGGAAAGTTCTGGAATCTGCATAAAGCCACACATTTCCCAATACCTACCATTTCCCCAAGTCTCCTAATAAAAATGTTACCTCACTTGTGTGGCTGGGCCTAGTACATGGCAAGCATCAAACCAAGGTAAATGGGAGTCTTGAGGAACACTTTCATTGAACCTGGTTTGATTTGTGCATGTCGGGGGAACTAGGCAAAGTCACACAATTGGAGCAACATTTTTATTAGGACAAGTGGGCGAACACTGGTTTGTAGGAATTTTGTGGATTTCTGCTGATTCCAGAAGTTTACATCACAGAAATGCAAGGTAAGTGTGCTATTTTAGGCAAAGTTTGAGGGTTTCATTGCATTGTGGGTACAAAAACTTTATTGGATCCACACAAGGCATACCACCCTGGACTCCCCCCGATGTCTAACTTTCAGAAATGTCTGGTCTTGGTAGGTTTACCCAGGTGGCAGCTGACACGAGCCCGAAAAGTGCAGCCATTCAGCATAGAAGTTGGATAAAATTGGGACTGAGCCCAACTCTGCTACCCATATGTATAAAAAAAAATCCAAAATCAAAATTTCCCTTCTTGCCAAAAAGATGGGGATGCTTTAGTCCCCAGGGAGGCAGAAAGACTGTTGGAGTCATATTGAAGGTAGAGGCTAGGCTCGATTTGTGGGAGGGTGGGCAGGCCACCCCCAACACCTTGTAGCAATAAAAACTAGTGGGCTTTTTGCCCCTTCCTTTGGGGCAAATTGGAGTTAAAGACCACTTTTCTGTCCCTTGGGGGGGGGGGGGGCAGACAGACTGCTGGGTGTCATTTGAGGGGTGGGCCGCCACCACCCATTTCTCCCCAAAAAATCATCCCTGGTGTCTAGTAGTCTTTCTGTCTCCCCATGAGCATATTGGAGGTAAAAACCTCCACATATACCCCCAGGGGGCATAAATACATTTTGGCTTGGGGGTCGGGAGGCACACCCCTCCAAATATTATCCCTGGTGATCTAGTGGACTTTCTGCTGGGGCAGATTGGAGAAAAGCACCTCCTATGTGCAACCAACAGGGGGTAGAAAGGCTGCTGTGGATCATTTGGATGGGTGGAAGCAAGGCCCAATGCCTGGGTGGGTTGACCCCTCCTATTAATGTCCCTATTGAAAATCTCTGGTGTCTGGTGGACTTTTCAACTCCCCTCCCCCCCCGGGTGCACATTGGAGGGGGCAGAAAGACTTTTGGACCTGGTGAAGGGGGGCAGTACGCCTTCAAAAGAAAGAGTCCCTGCTGTCTAGTGGAGTGAATCCCTGCTTGGGGATTGCTCTCCTATGGTAATTCCCAAGCAGGAATCCACTAGGGAAAGATTCTCCCCTTTTCAATGATACCTCTCTCGTCTGCTTTATTGCTCAGGGGGCTGAGATAGGCTCCGGAGCACAGAAGCAATAAAAGTGAAATTAGCTCATTTCACTTTCTCTGAATGACGCCAGCACGCTGATTGTCATTTCAGTGAAAGAAAAGAAAATAGCCTTGGTGCTGTGGAGCCTCTTCTCCAGCTCCCGAGGCTAAACTAAATGAAAGGAAATCCCTTTGGTGCTTGCCTTGTGTGCTGTCTTCAGCACATGAGCACTAGTGTGGAGAATGGTCTGGAGGTCCTCCGCAACTAAGGGGTTAACCAAAGGATGTGGAGTATTCAACAAATGCCCAGTTTGCCTAGTTTATATAAAAAACATTATTTGCTCTAGCATGCATCCCAGTAACAGAACTATCAAAACATACAACCTCCAAACAGACAAAGACAAACTTAGGGGCATATTAGCAAGACCCACGTTAAAATTATCGCCGTTTTAGCGGCAGGAAACTGCCGCTAAAGCGGCGATAATGAGCTTGCTAATATGCGTTATAGAATTCCAATAGAAGCCCAGGTTAGATGTCCTGCACATCTAACCTGGGCTTCTATTGAATTCTACAACGCATATTAGCAAACCCATTATCGCCGTTTTAGCGGCAGTTTCCTGCAGCTAAAACGGCGATAATTTTATCGCCGGTCTTGCTAATATGCCCCTAAGTCCCCTAAATGACAATTTTGAAGATATTTGGGTTGGAATGACTGCACCCTTCTGGTCTTAGACTGCGACCCAAGTATCACATACCCATCAAGCCAAACAAAGTAAATAACATAGTGCAAGGGTGGCACAACGTCTTCCAAGGTACACTAGGTCGAAGACACCTTACACTCAATGAATTCCTAAAAATTAAAAAAAATGAACAAGACTACCTCTAAATTAGAATTGAACAATGTTTAACTCATCTAATACTAAACATATCAACACAAACAAAAGAGATGTATAAAATACTACAATGCGAAGTACAAACATTTAGTAACCACCAAAGCCTACCATACCTAGAATCCATAGCAAGAACACAACCGCAAACAACAAAAACAAACCAAAGTAATTATTTGATGAATATTAGTAAATAAATTGAGATTCAGTAACCTAACAACTGCCATCTCTTAAGAACACAACACCTAAAACCAATTAGAAAAAAACATAAATGCATAACTATAACAAACCATAACAGTTAACTTTAAAAGCAACACATTTTTGACCCATTAAAAATAAAATAAAATATCACTTAGTTTTGTTGCTGATGTCCATGATCTCAATATAAGCTACCAAAATTAAAAGTGTAAAAACCATATCCACAGGTAAAAGTAGAGCTACTCAGAAACCATCCAACACTGAAAAACAAAATATAAAACTAGCTCCAGGAAAACTGAAAATTAAAGAACATTTAAAATAATCTTATTTCTTTTAAAATTAACAAACATATCCAAAAATTCAGAAAAATCTTGGGGTCTAATGAAAAACAAAAGAAAATACAGAATAGTCACCCACACAACCCCTTGTTCATAACAGTTAAAGTGGCACTAAGTTTCAAATAAATTATTTATAATACATTGTGCAAAAACATTACATTAAACATACATTATACATTTAGGCCTACTGCACCACACATCCAGTATTCAAATTGCAACCTAACTAGTAAACCACAACAAAACACTAATCTATACTAACCCTTACCACACTCACCAACTACAAAATGCCTCTCTAGCAACTTAAATTAGTGTTACCTAATCCATAGATCAATAACAGTGAACTGCGACTATATGGGAGTAGGAACAACAGAAACTGAGGCTGATAGACTACAAATTAAAGTTAATAGTAAAACAAATTACTACTAAATCAACAAAAAATATAGATTACCTATCTATAGTAAGTAATCACATATTTTTTTCTTAAAAAGTATAATTTTTCTACGTTGGAAATAAATGTAATAAAAATGATTAGAAAAAAAGATTAAAAAAATATGCAAAATGCAACAATGTTAAAAAGGGAAAAATGTTAAACTATTAAAGATTGTCAAAATGTTGTAAGACTTTTTTGTGAAAAAAATATTATTTGACAAAAATATATTAAAAATAAATTGTTGTGAAAATTGTACAAAATGTGTTTTGAAAGTAATTATTATGAAGGATTAAATAGAAAATAAACAATATGCAAAAATAAATAGAACATTTTCCAAGGCCTGTACAAAAAAACTGCTATTGTAAAAATAAAAGTATCATCATAAAAATCTATGTGTTACAGTTATCTTAAATGAAATACATGCACTGCACCCTAACCTAAATGGGGAAAACATTTAAAATTAATAGAGGTTTCATTTACTATTCCCACATCAATCTAAGCTGAATTAGGGAAAGTGTTGGACATTGGAGGGGTTAGATTAAGTAATTTCAACTCCAATCTAAGCTAAATTGGGAAAATGTTGGACACTGTAGTGGTTAGATTTAGTATTCACACTTCAATCTAAGCTACACTGGGAAAAGCAATGAACATTGGAAGGGTTAAATTTACTATTCCTGCTTCAATCTATGGTACTTTGAGAAAAGTGTATGACATTCAATGGTTTAGATTTACTATTCCCACTCCAATCAAAGACACATTGTGAAAAGCTTTGGGCATTGAAGGTGTTAGATTTACTATTTCCACTCCAATCTAAGCTACATTCAGGACAGTGTTGGACTTTGAAGAGATTGATTTACTCTTCCCATTCCAATATAAGCTAAATTGGGGAAAGCGTTGGATAATGAAGGGGATAGGTTTAGGGTCTTATATGTGGTTGGCAGTCCTCCTGCAGCACTGCCACCATACCATCCGAGGAGGACCACCAAAGTCGTGGTTCGTCCACCCACCAGAGTATGATTGTAACCCATGGCGGGCGGGCGGTGCTGTGGGGGTCTCACGAAGGTGGGCTGTTAGGCACCACCAGCATATTCCTGCTCCTGACCACTGCATGACTGCCACAGGATCCTGGATCCCCAGCGGACGCAGCGGTCCTGTGGAGTTCTGACCACCACCCTCGTAATATACGGGCGGGCCCGCACTGTAGCGGTGGTCGGACCACCACCGCGAGTACAGCGGTCCAATCGACTGCCGTACTCGTAATAATGCCCATACTATTCGCATTCCAATCTAACCTATAATGGGGAATGTGTTGGACAAAGGAGGGTTTACATTTTCTATTCCCACTCCAATGTAACCTAAATTGATTTTTATGGGCTGAGGGTATATTTAATATTCCCACTGTAACAAAACCATATATTAAAATGTAAATGTAATTCAATATTCAGCACAAATAAAAGTTTTGGTTATTTTACAAATTATAAAATAAATAAAAACATTTTGTAAACTAAATGAATAATTAAGTAATTATAAACTGACATTTAAATTAGTGTATATGATTAAAATATCTTAATTTAATTTTTTCATCATTCAATAAATTAATTTTTTTAAATTATTTATAACTGCCAAAAATAAAATCCCCCAAAAAAGTGTAAATTAAAATTAACATGAAAAATAATTTTCTAAACAGTGAATAAAACGTATGATTACATTTTGATACATATGTTAACTTCTTTATATTTATAATTTATTAGCAAATTAGTAAAACACAAAAAAATAAAAATATCAGATTATAAATAACACATACAAAACTAGATTTTATCCACAGAAATGTGATAAAAATGAAATCTTAACAATAAAACATTTAAAACAAATTTATGCAGAAAATAACATTATATTTCCAAATACGTCATTAAAATGTCAAAACAGTCTTTTAAAATACTCCCACCTGTTTCCTCTATAAATCATACATCCCATAATTACAAGAAAACTAAACAAAACATTTCAAATTACTTTAACACACTACAAAATATATCAAAACCAAAATAATAAAAATAAAAAAATATTTACATTTACAGTTAAGAAATGCAAAAACATACTAAAACATTTTTGAAAACTACCCACCCGTACCCTTGGAAAACAACATCCTGCTCCTAAAATATTTTAACACTTAAAATGTTTTAAGAAAAAACATATACATTTAACAATACTAAACTGATATAAAAACAATGTTACAGACATCTACATTATATACAGCACTATGTTTACAAAAATATTAAATACAAGACTAAAAAACTCTATTCTTACCTTTGATATCACAATATAAAGGCAAACATTCTATAGTAAGAGAAAATTTCCAACTAAACATTTTGTCAAAACACCGATTATCCATATTTGTCTGCCTCTGAGACTTGTTTCTGCTTAGTTGCCTTTGTAATACAGAGCACTATTCAGTGCCATTATAAGAGTTTTTAAGAAAACTATCTACAGACATATCTTTGGCACAGAACTAAAATAATATAAAAAAATATTACAGACATCTACATTATAATATAACACTATTTTTAACAACAATATTAAATACAACACTAAAAACCGCTATTCTTACCTGATGATACTTTATTGATGTTCCAGGCAAAAATATTTTTCATATCACAATATAATATAAAGGCAAAGGAAACATTTCCATTTAATATTTTGGTAAAACACTTGTTATATTTGTCGGCCTCTGAGACTCGTTTCTTCTTAGTTGCCTTTGTAATACATGGCTCTGTACAGTGCCATTGTAAGAGCTTTTGAGGAAACTATGTGCAGACATATCTTGGGCACTCTTATTTGGAAGTAATTTAGAGATTGGAGTATTAAACCATCGGCAAAAAATTGGCAGATGACCCCCCCACACCACCAATATCTTGTTGCCCAGGCACTTTTTACCACCTTGGACAGCTGTGAACCATAGGGTTGCCTGAGGCAGAAAAAAAAACAATCAATTTTTCTCATGAACTGTGAGAGACTCTCAGCATGTCAGGAAAATTGATTTTTTGTTTTCAAAAACCAAACACCTTCTTTTGGGATTTTCATTTTGAATCAACTAACATTGGGATCACCAGCCTGTCATGGCAGGCTGCCCAGCATTGTGCACTTTTACAAAAAGTGCTTCTACTGTGTATACAAACACATTGTTAATGAAAGGGGTTCATTTGAAACCCCTCATGTGATGTGAAGGCTGTAGCTGAGGTGACAGTGCCTTCAACACTCCAGACATTTCCAGATAAACCAGGCAAAAGGTGAATGAGACTTAATAAGGGGTAAAAAAAAAACACAAATGTCCATTCCCAGTAGCCCAGGCAGTTTCCTTAGTGGTGAATAAGGACTCTAATTTCCAAATGTTTACTGATCCAAATGCCATTTAGAAACTTACAAGACAAACTGTAATGTCCATAGAATAGACAGAGTTTTGCTTAATTCATATACATTCGAGCTTTAAAATCAGACAAGTCCCAAATATTACATAATTCTTAATACTCACAAAGCATACAGGCTCATGCAGCAGCCCCTTAGATGAATAAGACCATAACAGCTTCAGATCAGTGCATAGGTTTTAATGATTGTGCTTGTTCATATTGTCGACGGTAGTGTTATCCATGCTGCACCGGTCTCACTGGCTGAGGCTTCAGACAGCACAGCTATCCATTCGGCTGTTGGAGGAATTTACAAGATTGAAATAGTGCATGAATGGTTACACAGTGCAATACAGTTGCAAAGACTGGTACCATATTCTATAATTAATATGACTTATATCTACAGCTATTTAGCTGCATTTTCTTATGAATTCAGTTCCTTCTTTATTGACAAATAACAGTTTCTTTCTGTCATCATTTTGATTCTTCACCTCTCTTTTAGAAACCCATATAGGCTGGCAAATAATTCATTCAGATTGCCCACTTTCGTTGAATCCATGGTTTCAATAGATGGTGGGATGTAGTAATCTGATCAATGCTGAGGAATCGCTCAGCAGTAACAAATGTATGATACTAAAGATTGTGTATAACTGGCTGATTGGCACAGAGGGGGAAACAGGGGCTGATCAATTAAAGCCCCAAAGCTATGTTCATCCTCCTCAATAGTGAAGATTTGCATGTATTGATCCCAGGGATAACTGTGTATGAAACTGCATACAATTTGATTGTTGTGATTGGTTTATTGTGGTGGATTGTATCTTGTCATTAAACAGTAGATATGACTGTGGTAAATTAAGACATCTTGAGGAAGGTGGTTGAAAGTTGTGTAAGTCCATAAATGCTGCTACAATATTCTAAGATGCAATGCCCATGATGCAAATTAATAAATAGGTTGAAGGAGGAATATGGAAATAATTGAAAGGTAAAGAAGAAACATTAGAATGAATTTATCATTTGTGACATCACAAATTGGCTATATTTTAACATAATTATTAGGTGAAGACTGTTGTACATACAAGGTTTGGAAATAAGTTGACATGTGGACAAATTGACCCTTAACAATAAAATTGTTATTCTGGGATTTATTAATATGAGAAAAAAGATAAAGCTACAGATTCCATTTAAAGGGCCTGATTATGAGTGGCCTGGTACAGAGGACGCAGTATTACCAGGTGCAATTTCAACACTACTCTTGTACGAGGCCACCACAACAGGACAGAGTCTCTAAGAAACTTACTATCAGGCCTGGGCGTAGTTCGCGGAGTTTCACTACGCGGAACTCCGCGAAGTGACACAAAAATTCTGCGGAGTTCTGCAAGTGGCGGAGTGCAGTGCGAACTGCCATTTGCGCTGGTCTTCCTGCCGCTCGGGTAGAAATTCTACCTGAGCGGCTACTCTCGCTCGCGAACTTACTGCTCACGAGCGGGGGAAAAACTATGCTGCACTACACGGAGCGGAGTTTTCTGAACTCCGCGAGCTCTGCGCAGTGCAGAGTGCAGAAAACTCTGCAAACTTCGAGAACGGAGCGGAGTTCACCGCCCAGGCCTACTTACTATGTAGCCTGGGTTCACCACAGAACATACATCAGTGGACTAAAAAGAAAAGCAACTCCAAATACCATACATGTTAGTTCCCTCCATGAGTGACACTGGCTTAGAAATGAAGAAGATGGGGATACAGGTCAGTATTCACTAGAACAATGGGCAGGTGAAATTTCAGGCTCCACAATGGCTAAATGCCTGATAAACAAAGCAGGAACACTAAAATGTTGTCGGGATGTATGTAGGTGGCAAACTGAGGCATGCAGGTTATGAGGATATTGGGGTCCACGGGCACTGGGTTGCATGGCTTTCAGGGTCATTGCACTGCATTTATTATCTTTGTCTATTACAGAGCTCCCTTCAGGTCACAAAGAGGATGGAGGACTGTTGTAAGACACAATGGTGAATGTGCCTTCAATATAAAGTAAAAATTAGTTTATTAAGGAGATAACAATGTCCCTCTTATGTTATGTAGAATAAGCACAATGGAATTAATATTTTGATAGTTATATGATTGATGTATCAATCGTCATCATTCATGCCCTTCAATGAACCAACCTATTTTTTTTCTAACCAAAATCCAACTTCTGTGTAAACCCTTCACATGATTCTACAATGCAAAGATACTAAGGAATGTGTTCCATCACTTCGAAGTTAAATGTGGATGTTTGCATCCAGTTGTGGAAATATAAATCATCAAAACCACATGTCAGATTATTATGGCAGGAGGCTTTAATACAGTTCTGGACCATAAATTGGATAGATCTTTGAATAGTAGAGCGGCGGTGAACCATAAGATGTCGGATAGGGTGAGATGGTTGATGATGCAGTGGGGTCTCTGTGATATATGGAGATGTAAGGCGGGCTCCCATATGGGTTTCACGTATTATAATAAACAATATAAACATAAGTCTCGGATAGATTATTTTTTGGTGGACAGAGTTGTGAAGGATTTGGTTTTGGAGGGATTACAAGTTCAATATGGAGGCTGGATCGCACGATTTTTTTGGGAAATGAGACGGTGGAGACCCTGAAAGAGGAGACAAAGGAATTTTTTGAGAGGAACCAAGGTTCAGCCAAGATCGGGATTGTATGGGATGCCTATAAGGCTTATTTAAGAGGCAGATTAGGTGCTTTCGCAGCAGGGAAAAGGCGAATGTATCATAGAAAGGTTTTGGAGTTAGAAGAACAGATTCGGAGGTTGGAAGCGGTTTTAATAGCCTCAGGGAGCCAGGAAGGTAAGGAAAAGGAGATGGATGAAATATTAAACTTAAAAGCGAGTCTGTCAGGAGTCCTGAGAGATAGGGTCAATGAGAGATGGGAGTCCAGCCAGCTTGCGCACTTTGAATATGGTGAGGGCTGTAGTAAGTTGTTAGCTTGGAAGGCAAAGAGCGATCAGGTCAGGAGTATGATTAAAGAAATCAGCTGTGAAGAATCAGGTGGGGTCCTTAGTGACAGTAGGGAAATTGCAGCAGCATTTTATAGACATTTTGGGAGAAAATATAAGGAAGATCTGGTCGTTACGGAGAAGGATGTGATGATCTGGTTGGAACATATGGAACCGTTATCGGAAGAGGTGATGGAGGTATTGAACAGAGAGATCTCTGCTGAGGAGTTGGAGGAGGTTATCAGAGGGGGCAAAAAGGGAAAGGCTCCAGGGCCAGATGGCCTTCCGGTGGAGGTTTATAAAACTTTGGCTAGCGCTATAATACCGGTGTTGAGGCAGCTCTTTAACGCCATTTTTCTTTCAGACTTTGCCATGACGGATTCTTGGAAAGAGGCCAATATAACGTTGATTCCCAAGCTTGGAAAGTCATTAAAAAGTGTTGATTCATATAGGCCTATTTCTCTTTTAAACGCTGACTATAAGCTTTTTGCAAAGGTTATAGCAGGGAGGTTAAATGGGGTTATGTTACATATGGTTCATGAAGATCAGAAGGGTTTTATTAGAGGAAGAGCTTTGAAAGACCTGACATACTCTCTTATTGGTTCTATAGACAGGGCTACGGCTTACGATCTTCCTTTGGCAGTAATAGCAATAGATGCTGCCAAAGCGTTTGATCGCGTTAATTGGGTATATTTGCAGACCCTGGCCAAACATCTTAATTTGGGTAAAAAGTTTTGCAGAATATTAAAAGGTATATATACTGCTCCGGTAGCCAGAGTGCTGGTTAATGGGGTACTGACTCAGCAGGTGCGGATTATGCGGGGTACAAGGCAAGGGTGCCCCCTGTCCCCACTCTTGTTTGATCTTTATATTGAGCCACTAACTAGGAAAATAAGGAGTTGTGAAGGTATATTGCCGTTCAAATTTTATGGCTGGAACAGGAAAATTGGGCTCTATACTGATGATATTGTAATCTATACAACCAATTTACAGCAAGCTATGAGCTGTCTTCTAGATATAACAAATGAGTTTGGAAAAATTTCGGGGTATGACATTAATAAGCAGAAAACGGAAGTTATGTTGTGGAATATGGGGACAGAGGGTATCGAATGTAAAAAAGAAATGAGATACTTAGGAGTCAGGATTACCCAGAATATTGCAGAACTTACTAAGGCAAATTTTGATAGAGTTAAAAGGGAAATTAGTGCTAGTTTACGAGGCTGGATGGATCTCCCACTTACATTATTTGGACGAGTAAACTTGGTGAAAATGGTGGTTCTTCCGAAGTTAACTTTTTTGTTTGAAACAATCCCCTTAACCTTTAGGACAGAATGGTTTATAAAATTGCAAGGTGAAATCAGCTCTTTCATTTGGGCGTCAAAAGGGTCACGACTAGCCTGGAAAAAGCTTAGAAGGAGGCTGGTGAAGGGGGGCTTAGCTCTTCCAGACTTGTGTTTTTATTCGTGGGCATTCCTTTTGAAAAATGGAAGGATGTTATTAGGTACCCCTACAAACACAGAGATAGGCAAGATGTTTAAGGAAATGTTGAGGAAAGAAAAAGGAGCAGAAAGTGGGTTTATGTTTAAATACGCTGATCCAAAATATTTCAAGAAAGTCAGGTTAAAAGTATTAATGGGCATGGCGGAAACATGGTATAGAATTAGAAGGGCCTTAAAGATACAGTTTTTTAGTCAGTGGGCTCCGATATGGGATGCACCTGGATCTCCGTCTTGGACTAATGATCTACTGGCTAGACCTTTAAAGGAGGCGGGTATTTTAATGTGGAAGCAGTTATTTCCAGATGGCCATTTAATTTTGTGGGGTTGGTGCGAGCAGGAGCTGGGCCCGAGTCTCTCAAGATTTAAATTCCTCCAGATTCAAAGTTGGTATTTGGCGTCGTGGGAAATGATAGGAGGACCGAACGAACTTGAGGAAAAGCTCGTGTCCAGTGTTATGTTTAAAAAAGAAATCGCACTATGGTATTGGCTGATGCTTGAGGCGGAGGACGGTGCGTTCACTTTACTGGAGGATCTGTGTGAAGATGCTTGCCAGAGACTGCTTTGAAAGACCAATGGCAAGTATCAATGTCTATGCTTTACAAAACAGTCAAACCTGCATATTTGAGGAGGAACCAATTTTTTACTTTGCATAGGGCCTATTGGACGACACGGAGGCTGTCTAAATTCGGCTCAGGAGGAGTGGTGGGGTGTCCTAAGTGCGGCAGTCCAAACGAAGATGACCTACATATGTTTATGCATTGCCCGAAGATCCAGTCCTTCTGGGAGGGCGTGAGTAACTGCCTGTTGAATGTTTTAAATATGCAGATCAAGGTAAGCGTTGAACTGGTTATATTTGGAAGACTAGATCTGCAAGGTATAGTTACGAAGGACAGTGCAAAGTTGGTATTTTATGCTGTATTGTTGGCCCGCAGGAAGTTATGCAAATTATGGGTTTTTTCAGCCTCCCCAACGGAGGGTGGCTGGATACAATCAATGAAATGTATTGCAAAGTTGGATATTTCGGATCAGAGGAAAAAGAGATATGAATTTTGGACTCCTTTCTTGTCCTAGTGTGGCTGAAAGTTGGGGTACTTTGAAAAAATCAGTCCAATGATTAAGCCTTCATCTGCCTCAGCTGGTTACATCTCTTTCCCTGTGTATGCAGGAGGATAAGGGACTGGGTATCCGGTTGTTGTGGAGGAATGTCGCCCAGTAGAATCCGATGGCGCTCCGCTCTCCGGGAGGCTCTCCACGTACAATGTTTTAGCCTCTTTTCCAGCAAAATGAGGTGTGATAACCCAGAATTATTATACATCTCTTCAGTTGACACTTCCATAGTGCATAACTGGTGCCATCATAACATAGGTACCTATATACAGGTAAAAGACCAAAATGGTTAATTTTAGTAATTAGAAACAACACACAGCACTTGTAAGTATTACTCAGTAGGTTAATAAGAATTTACAAAGTAAAATGAATTGCGGGTAGTATGCTTTGGCTGTCTGAATGATTCAGGTAAGCAATGTCACTTTTTAAGAATCTAAAATTGTGTGAAAAAAAGGAATATCTATCCACCCGTAGTTTAAAAACAAATATTTCTGTTCTTCTTTTCTCATGCACGTAAAGTTTTTGGCCTTCAAGGAAACAAGGAGTTTTGTCTTAAGATGGTGTCCTCTTTGGTTGTGGGAGGGATATTGTTGAATATTCCTTTAGGCATCCTAGCACAGGAGCACCAGCATTTGACCAGTTGACCCATCTCATCTAAGTCAAGCTGTCAGGGAGCCAACAGGGCCAACGTATTATTATATTATCAGTGCCCACAGAAAGATCTATTAATCAAATATCAAAAAAAAGAAGAAATATCTTACAGAAATTAAGTGAATCAGTGTAGAAAGAATCATAGGGTTCCTGAAATCTTGACAGGCACTAATCCAGCAGGGGGTACTTGGAGACATTCACGCCTTTAATAAAGGGGAAAAAGAAGGGGAGAAGAGTGTTAAAGAGAAAGTATGGATACATCCCCAGTAAGGAAATCCTGGTGCCAACAAAGCCCAATCAACAGGAACAGAACACTCCAGTTTGAGGTTGAAAGGCTGCCACTATTGCCTGTTGCTTTACAAGATCAAGGTCCCAAAGTGTATGCCCAAATGCAATGTGAAAGATGAAATGCTAAAGGCCTCTGTCCCATTTTTCCAAAGACTACAAAAGAGTTTATATGAGTACATTTTATTTTCTGTATTTGCTTTTGTCCCATCCCCCAACAAAGGATGGCAACATCATCCAATATTGACTTGTGACATTTGTATTAGTAGAGTTCAGATTTATCCAACTGCACTTTGTGATTTAATTAAGCAGAAGATAAATTAATTCATCTTTGGAAAGGCATCATACTCACTGTGACCAAGGATTTCAATTTTTCATTCTTTCATGCTACCCGCTAAGCATACTTCCTGTGCACTAAATGTATCAAAGGTCAACACTGTACATTGCAATTTTTTTACAAAAGATGCAATCCGTGTTCACTCCCCTTGATAATTGTAATATTATGGGGATTAAGTAATCTTCCACCTGATGTCCTAAATACTGGTTGCTTCGAACTAGTCACAATTTGTAACCAGTATTTTTGTGACCAGCATAGAATTATATGAACCAAACTATAAGTTGGTTTGGAATATTCCGATTCAGAGGGGGTCCTAATCTGACCTGTCTCATGAATAGTATTGAGTAAGTTTACAATTCCTATTAATATTTCTTCTTTACCATTCAATAATTTTCAAATTTTTCTTTCAATCTCTTTACCTCAGTGGCAAGAATATTGTAGCAGCATTTCTGGTCTTACAGAACTTTCCACCAACTTCCTTGGAATATCTTCTTTTAAAACAGGTATATCTAATTGTTATTCAATCAGATTAGTGGCCATCAGAGGAATGGTGACCTGCTATGGTTATCAGATCACCAGTCTGTGATTGTCCTTAAATAAAGTCAATTTAAATTTTTTTAAATGCTGCATTGAAAAAGTATCTTTTCCAGGAAAGTGTAGTTTGACACCACCCCAAATTCTTTTTTTTTTAAATTCTCCTGGTAGTCTTTTGTTCTTATCTCACTATTGAGGACAGTGATCCATTTAGGAACCAGATGTCTCACTGCATTATAAGAGATCATAATCAAGCCAAGTTCCAACAGATGCAGAACATCTTGAGTTTTACAAAAAAAGTGTCTTATGATTAACTGTGGTTTATGTTGTTACCCTGGCTTCGTCATAACACCAGGGTACACTTTCGGTGTCATATGCACTTTCTAAATGTTTGTAAATAAATTAATAAGTAAAACAGTTCTGTCCATGACGCTCAGAGAAGGTGATCATTATTTACCATTCATAAAAAGAGATATACTTTCACCCCTCTAATTATCATTTGCTAGAGATGCACAGCCCAGAGCGTAAGTGTTTTCCTAAGTTTCTTTTAGCTAGCATGCAGGAGTAGGGTGACAACTGGAGGTTTCTTTCTTAGATGGGCTTCTGTCACTCTGCTGAATAGATTGCTTCTGACAAAAATAACAAATAATTCAGTTGCCAAGAAGAGAGCTCTACTGTTTTGTGGCTATATTAACTTGGAAGCAACCTTAGAGTCCAACAGGCACATTTTGTGGACTTGTTTCAATGAGAATTCCAAATGGCTAATCGCAAGACGCTCAGTTACTGTACACTATGGTTTGGATTCAAGTAAGACTGAGGCCCAAAAAAGTATATACAGATAAAGTTCTTATAACAAGAGGATTAAGTAGGAAAGCTTACTAGCTGCTTGGCTCTTTTACCTATATGTGGCTGATCTCATAGGAGAGCTCAATGAACTGAACAGTTTAGCTCCAAAAAGTGGAAATGTAGTTGTCTAAGTACTGTTTTACACTGAAAAAGTTCTAGTAACCCATACTGCTTTAGAATTTCAACAGGCCAGATTTAGAGTTTGGAAGACAGGGTATTCAGACAGGAACATGATGGTGAATGCTGTCTGCCTATCCCTTAATTCGCCTGCCCTGTTTAGATTCGGAGACACTATCAGTTTACCATCTGCAGTGCCCCATTGGCTCCATTGACGGAAAGCTTACTGCAACAGTCTGATTGAGTTCTAGACATAGGATTTATGGCATAACACGTCCCACCCTAGTTAGGGTAGATGGTATGATGTCCTTTTTCTCTTGCCACCACCACCAGAGAAAACTTGGAGGTGCCGAACTGAAAAATACAAATAATGACCCCACCCCCACTTTTAGGGAAAATCTCCACTGATGTGGGGCTCAGTTATTTGTTTTTTCAAAAACAAACTCCCATGTTTTGAAAAACACAAAGTTTGATGGAATAAAAAAATGGCAGCTGCACTTCAAAAATGTCATACCTTCAGGGGAACTGGCATGCTGGCAGCTCCTCTGATGATACATGGATTAACGCTAGGCCAGCAGTAATCTCTAAATATGGCAGTGCTCTGTGCATCAGTGTTCCAGACATGATGCCCTGTGCTCCTCTGATGTGCAGAGTAAAGACAGCCAAACTATAAATCAGGCCGTAACTTAGTATAATGGGACTCTATTTTAATACAAATCACATATGATCTAATGTAAATGTATCTAAGAAAATGAAGCTTGTAGTGGGGGCTTGGTGGCTCAGTGGTTGTCAATTTAAATTTATTAGAGCATATCTATACTTGGGGCTTTTAATAGATGGTAGCCTTACGTGAAACCCAGTGATATAAAGGTTACTTAGCAAAAAGCATACCCTCAATTGCTTATGATTCAGTTATATAGTGGTCTGTCTTGTATTTAAATGAGGAACTCATCGAGTGGTGGGTGTTAAGTATCCTGTTCAGACTTTTGGGGTCATTTACATGTTGTCAGAGCTGCAGCCATTGCATGTGGTTAACCTGCTCTATTTAATTTCTGAGTAAGTGCTGGGTTTACACGGGAAGAATCTCAGTGGACTCCAACAGCATAAATTCTTGACCTAGAAGTCCTTCAACTAAATTCACAGAAAATGCAATGAGTGATATGTGATTGAAGTGATGTAACGAACAAAGTGAACAAATCTTTTCAATGCAACTGATCTATTATAATTATTGCTATTATTTGTAAATACAATCCTCCTATGCATAAAATTTACTCCTTTGTCCTGATCAAGGCCCCATGTCTTTCAGCCGGGGTTAAACTTTTGACAACTGGTTGATCCCATGCCCACAAAAGAAAAAAAATATTATTATTTTAAGATTATACTTCAAGCTTAGATATTTATGGACACCTTCGCTGTATCAAATTGTTGCACCAAGCACTCCAATCACTATTTTGCTTCAATTCCAATATCACTGATTGGGTTAAAATTTAGCTGTATTGTGAACGTGTACTGCAAGTCTGATTGTAGTGACAAACGGAAATAATTTTCTCTTATATAAGACTGATTTTCGACGAGCCATTGGAAAGCTGGTCTACTTTCTACCCTTCACTCTTGACTCTCTGATCCAAATTGATCGGTTAAGTCTACGATCTTCGAGTCATAATTGATTCCAATTAGTTGATGAATATTCAGCTCAGTTTAATAACCACGAGGTATTTTTCACAATGTAGGCCTGCATTACAAGTCTCTCGTAAATTCGACTTCAACATCTAACAAGAGTTAGTAGCTAAATTGAAATTACCAGTTTGAGGGAAAATCTGCACCTTTGTGTTTTCCTCAGACACATTTCAACAGTCAAAAGAAGATAGAAAACATCCATTAAAAACGTCCTTGGAATGATGAAAACAGTTTGGAAATAGGTGCACACTCAATGATTTCTGCATATATTTCCGCTTACAAACCCAAAAACAATAATGTTGTATAGTGGTGTATAAAGTCATTATTGTATGCTACAATACTGGTAATGTAGGTGTGTATTGCCACAACTTTTTTCACATGGGACTCGTAATGAACCACTTAGAGTGCTTTTCACTTATCTACCTTTCCCACATCATGTCTTGGCATGTAAGTCCTTTATTTGCTCTAGGCTTGGCAACATTAAGAGACTTTATATGGGGCCTCAAAGTTTGAACTTGGCAAGTTAAAATACATTCTGAACCTAGGGGCTCACCTTCTACTGTACATCCAATGTTACAATACTACGACAGAGCTTAATTCGCAATGCTGTCTGCTGTGACTAGTTAATATATATTTGACATGCTTGTTAACCTTATAAGCCAGTTAGGCCCTCTTCATGATGTCAAAAACAATAAAAGGTTTATTGGTGATCTGTTGAAAATTACACTCAACGATATTCTTATTTTTTTACTTAATGGAAATGTTGCCATGCTGATTTTTTAGATCTACTGCACTACTATGGCGAAACTTCCATTTGAAAGTGCGAGTGTGGAAATCTTATAAAAATGTCCAAAAATAACATCACTTCAAACTTACTTAACAAACCCGGAAGTTCTGCTCCTTCCTAAGTCAATGAACCTTTGCCACCATGTTAGAATGGAGCATTTTCACAACAACAACGTCATCTATTGCATTTGGTGTTCAGGCAATAAAAAGAGGGTTGGTGAAGTTTTAAAAGTTTATTTTCTCATTACGAGATTAGTTGATATTTTTGTTTCTTTTATTTAGGTTTGTCAGATCAGATCAATTACAGAAATAATCAAAAAGATTGGTTAGAACAGGCATAAAAAATAATAGTGTGTCAATTCAGAATATAGATCCCATAGAGAGTTCCTTCTGTAAATAAGCAAGTAGAATTTTGAAGCAAAGTCAGATAACTAAGAAAAGGATAAAACTTCCAATAAAGGCTAGTTCTGGAGACTCGGCTGAGCACTCTGGGCAGTTACAGTTGCAATTTGTCTAAATGAGTGAGAGGGAGAGAGAAATCACAGCAGTAGCTATGATCAGCATAAAGACAGAAAGTCTCTTCAATCTGTGTAAGGAGAAGTCAAAGAAAAATCACTATCAGCAATAGCTTTTGGCAATTCAAGCTAGCACACCAAAGTGCCAAGGGGCATGGCAAGGTAGGAGTGTATAGAATGCTTTGACACTCTAGCTAGGAACACGTACTATATAGAAAGGCCACTAAACATGTTGGATTATCATGTGAATATGTCATCAGCATTCAATGGAGGAAGATCTTCCAATGATCTGTCATCTTTGTTCCCGATTCCCTTGATAAACATCCATGTCAACATGAAGTTATTCAGAGGTGACTACAACATATTACAAAAAGTTACATCTACGAAGGTTCTCATTGGAACCTTTAGCAAGCCTACTTGATTAGCTGTATGGTGTCCCTTTGTGTAACAATGAGCTGCTCTATAGAATGAAACATTTGAATTCTGGTATGTCCTGCATAAATCACAAAATGTAAGCTGCATATAGCATTTTCTTTTCATTGATACGCTTCTTCATTATGAATATGTGGCAAAGAAAACAATCTAAACGCAATGAAGTCATATGGTGTAAGAAAAAGAGCAATACATTTTGCATGAAACAGCACATTTCACAAAACGTTCTAGCTCTATAATTCAGATATAATGTTAAATCACTATTGATGAAAGGCATTTATTTTTCTTAAGGGGATAGAGAAGAATAAATGAATAGTGCAGCCAAGTAGTTGAGCAACGATAATAATGAAAACTCTCAGAACATTTAAGCAGCATTTCCATTTTTGAACATTTAATAAAAGTACATTTCGTAACATCTACTTTATTATGCATTTCTATGTTAAAATTTTTAACATGTTTCTATATTATTAATTGGTAAATTTTTCATAAAAATCTTCAGCTTCCTCAATTCCCTATCTGATGATTTGTAAAATGAACACATATCTACGTTTCTCATGTGAGTTCATTTCAGAGTGCACCTACATCGTCAGTTGAGTCTTGTCTTTTTCAGACCTCTAAATTTCAATGAGCTCATGTAGTCATCATTCATAATACCCCTCAAACCCAAATCTTTCTCATACCATTTCCTTTCCAATTTTTCCCTTCTCTTGCAAAGCATGTGTTTACAGCTGAAGAATAATATGTAAAGAAGTATAACAGAAAGCCCTATTACTATTATTGGCATTAAAATACCCTTTAAAATACCCTTTCCAGCCGTCGAAAACCAGTTGCCAATTGTGGTAATCCCCTTTCTAAAATCTAAAATAACTTGGTGCTTCCAAATCACTCAATTCAGTTCCAAATTAAAATATTCTTTGCAAATCTTTCTATTTCCCTACTTATGTCAGGTATATATGTGCATCAGTGAGTTAACTTAAGCATCCAGCAGACTCCACCTTTTTTGGCAAGTACAATTTCTAATGCAAGTCAGTCTTGCAATATCATTGAGCGTATAGCTATCAGTTCTGTGTTTATTACAAGCAAAGCTCAGGATGTGCTAGTTTCCATTTTGCTGACAACTGTTGACAGCTTTCTAATCTTTTTGCCATTTAAAATTATGCCAACAGGTGGAATGGCAGCTCCAAATATGCCTCCTACTAATCCTGCGCCTGATTCGGTACCATGTTTCTGCCTATGTGCAGGTGTTAATGTTATTGCATCTATACTTTTTACATGATACATTTTTGGGATTAATATGCCTAAGTAGCAAGTCCCATCCCAGTCATTTGGCAATAAAAAGTAAGATTGAAACTCATCTCTTTGTTGATTCCAGACGCCGTGAGGGGAACGGCCAGCATTCTTGATTCCGCGCCGTGAGGGGAACGGCTGTGTTCATTCCTATATGCCGTGAGGGGAACGGCCGGCAGACATTAAAACCTACAATTCCCAGTGGCCCCTTGACATCAGCGGCGCATCTCTGATGCGCCAGCTAGCACCCGGAGGCGCTATAAAATCGGCAAGTGCCCCCCGCAGCGCAGGAAGATTGAGACTCATCTCTTTGTTGATTCCAGACGCCGTGAGGGGAACGGCCAGCATTCTTGATTCCGCGCCATGAGGGGAACGGCTGTGTTCATTCCTATACGTCGTGAGGGGAACGGCCGGCAGACATTAAAACCTACAATTCCCAGTGGCCCCTTGACACCAGCGGCGCACCTCTGACGCGCCAGCTAGCGCCCGGAGGCGCTATAAAATCGGCAAGCGCCCCCCGCAGCGCGGGAAGATTGAGACTTATCTCTTTGTTGATTCCAGACGCCGTGAGGGGAACGGCCAGCATTCTTGATTCCGCGCCGTGAGGGGAACGGCTGTGTTCATTCCTATACGCCGTGAGGGGAACGGCCGGCAGACATTAAAACCTACAATTCCCAGTGGCCCCTTGACACCAGCGGCGCACCTCTGACGCGCAAGCTAGCGCCCGGAAGCGCTATAAAATCGGCAAGCGCCCCCCGCAGTGCAGGACGTGCGTGGGCGGCGCCCAGGCGAAGCCCGGGCCAAGGGCAGGCCCGTCCTTGCCCGTCAAAGCCCGAAAAAGGCTGGGCTGGGCCATATCCCTTGGGTTTTTTTTTCTCTGGCATTTCCCCTACTGCGGTAAGACTAAACAGGCTATATATATATATGCCGAAGTGGGACATGAACTGACTGTCTATGAACTATGATTAGTACATATTGGACAATTTTATCCTGAGATAACTAAAAGCATCTTTGTTCTTTTAGCAATTACTTGTTGAAGTATCTACATGTTATTTTGAAAATGTAAATATATAAATTAGGGATACTAAATAACAGAGACAGATAGTTGTGATATTTTTGGGTTGTTTTATAATATATTGTACTTACTGGATACAGGAATTTCTGCTTTGCATTTCTAATTTATCCTTATCGTAAGTCACTATGTTGATTATATAGCTAAGATAGCAGTCTTGCGATAAGTCATTAAGGCAGCAATGGGGAAGAGGAAAGCAGCAGAAACAATGACAGGAAGGAAAATGATAGCAAGGATGCAAAAATTGGCCAAATCTGCAGCAGAGAACTGCACTTTGGCCGCTATCGATGACTTAATAGAAGAGGTAGAAAATATGTTGTCTAGTGGAAAAGAGAATAGCACAAAGGGGAAAAGTAAAATCTCATCTTACTATAGCAGAAGAGAAAAAGTGGCTCCAGTAAAGCTAAACAGTCCAACTATTGTTGTTCACCAAGCACATAACATAACGTCATCGCAACTACTAGCCACATCACCATTAAAGTCAGGACTGGGTACTTGTACGACTCCCTCGACTAGCTCTAACATTCCTGATAATATAGAGGGGGATCAAGGTAATCTAACATATAACGAGATCATTAATGTAGAATGCTCAAATAGATATGCACCCCTAGATGATAACCTGAAGGAAGTTCAAGTAGAGCATATATCAAGAAAAGACGGAAATAGCCCATCTAATTTGAGTTTAGTTGGGGAATACACGCAGGGACAGGTACATGATACCCATACACTTGTGTTGGACCTTTACACAAAACTCAACACAGTTCAAGAAGAAGTTCTGACAATTAAAAGAATGATAGAGGCACTAACAAGTCACTTATATAGAGACCCAGGTGTTGTAATCAATGCACCAGGGGACCAAAAACAAACAGGGGAGAAATTCCATTGTATTACTATGAAGAATCAGGTACTTAAACCATCGTCTAGAGTCACCTCAAAGTTTCCTCCAAAGAAGACCATACATCAGAGTCATAATCCAATACCAAAGCCTCACCCTAAACTTAATCTGGAGAAACATCTGACCAATATCCATGATTACCCGAGACTATTTAAACCACAACAACAAAGGCAAAGTGTAAACCCAGACTCAAAAATCCAGCACCCAAACAGATTATTACAGAGTGCCCAAGGTTTGGGAAGGGGGCTTGGGGGTCCCGAAGGGAAATATGGGCAACGCCAGGCATTCTACCTTCCAACTAGGGAGGAACATAATTCACATAATGTGTTTCTCACCAATGTCCCGAGATTAAACCCAGGCAGTACAGAAGATAGGGATTCCCTTGTAAATAAAGCTATATACTGGATTAGGAAGGAACGGCAGTGTCTCTCCATAATAAGATCAGATATAAAGAATGCTGAAAGAATGCCCCAAGATGCTGGGAATTTGGACGATATAAGGTTAACATTCTATTCCAAATTAATTGCTGAGAATCTAATAACTATGAATTTAAGAACTCACTCACTTTTTAATTCTAAAATCAATATTAGGCAAAATAAAACCAGTACAGACAATCGTAGCCTTGTTACATACACCTCTGGGGGGCAGAGCAACCTTGAAGCTATAGATTGACTGACTCATGAGCGGACTCCGGATTACCCAGGGATGGGGACTTTGTTCCCTTTGGCTCAGGTTCAATGGGCAACTGATCTTGATGACCAATTTAATGTAGATACACAATATGAAAGATATAGCCTCGGTGAAGGACAAGAAAACAACATTGTCCAGTTAGAAGGGCCTAAACGTGTTATCAATGCTGGTTCCCCTATTAAAAAATCTGCATGTATAACATTTGAATATGACTGCCCTGACACCCTGTCAATAGGTCTAATTGAAAATCGAATAAGGATGGTGTCTTGGAATATAGCTGGCCTTGCAAAAAAATTGCAAGAGCCAGATTGGCAGGATTATATTGAAACTTTTGAACTCTGCCTTTTCCAAGAGACGTGGGCAACGGAACCATTATTTAAAGTAGGCTACAGAACATTTAGTATTGAGGCCCATAAACCAACTAGAGGAAGACCATCTGGAGGCCTCTTAATTTGGATAAAAAACAATATAAATGCTTCTATAGATATTGTACCTATGGACACTGGTGACATCCTGGGCTTGAGTTTTAAATTTTCAAACAAATCCTGGTTATACTTATTTAATATATATATAAGACCAAGAGAATGTTCAAAAGAATCACCTATAATTCAGCACTTAGAAGAAGCCCTTGATTCTATTAGATCTAATGGGCTTATTGTAATTGGAGGTGACTTCAACTGTTGCTACGAACCCCTGTTGGGATTAAATACAATCCTTGAAGAAGAAGATCTAGCAATGGGTATTCCGTCCTTAGGGGTAGAAAAGACCATGAGATGCTCTGTCTCTGCATTGCAATTATTTAACTTCACTGTAGAGAAGGGATTAAGGTCTTGTAATGGTAGAACCCCCTCCAATTTCAAATGTTCTAACACCTTTTCGAAAGGTCTTTCTTCCTCTCGGATAGATTATATTATGGTAAGTGCTGCTCATTGGGATTATGTGCAGGATTTTAAAGTGGATGACAGAAGAGAAAGCGATCACTTTCCTCTGTGTTTAGATTTTACAGCGAAACACTTTCTGTTACAACCACTGATACAGTCGGGATTGGATTTAGAGGTCATACAGCCTATAGTGAGCAATAATAGGAGGGCAGTGAAATGGCCATCTATTCTGGGAAAGGTAGAACCCCTTACTTGCATTTATAATATTTTTTGTGATCTAGTATCGCTCTTTTTAAAAGAGTGTCCTGGAAGTTCATTTATAACACAGACTCATCAAAAGTTGGTGGAATGTATAAAACCTTATTTAACTAAATCGGTGACTGGGAAGACTAAATGTTCTAAGAAGATTGGGTTGTCTAACCTATGGTTTGATAACGAATGTGCACTGACTAAACAAAGTTTAACCAGGGCCCTGCAAACCAAGGATATAATCTTGATTAGGCAATTAAGGAATGCGTACAATAAAGCTCTGAAAGCAGCCCGCAGAAATTGGAAAGATGCAAGCTGGGAAGAACTGATAATAGCTTCAAAGACAGGCGACCAATTTTTGTTCTGGCAAATTATTGCAAATGGTACAAAAGTTAATAACCTGGCCCAAGACTGTAATTTGGACCCCTGGACTTGGCATGGACATTTTGCTCAGCTATATGCCCTTCCGGCCCCAATGATTAGAGATCCTCCATGTAGTATTGAGGACCTTATGTCATCAAATGAGATTGCACCACTACAATTTAGTGTAGAGGATACTACACTGGCCATAGCTGCTATTAAGCCATCGAAAGTCCCTGGCCCTGATAAGATCCCGGGCGATCTCTTTAAACATGCACCTGAAGTGTGGGCTCCTTATATTAATCTTCTATGCAATGCAATTGCTAGAGGTGAGCCCATTCCAGAATCTTGGAAAGGCGCGGAGATCGTCCCAATATATAAGAAGGGAGGTAGGGACGATCCCGCTAATTACAGACCTATCAGTCTGATAGATATATTGCAAAAGGTTTATGCCAAACAGATCTTAGAAAGGTTGAATGACTGGATGCTTGCTAATGATGTACTTTCCCCATGTCAGGCGGGTTTTAGAAGGAGGACAAGCACCATAGATCAGGTGTTCAGGCTGTTAATTATAGCCTGGAAATATACAAGGCTAAGATCCGGTCATTTATATGTGGCCTTTATAGATTTAAAGGCCGCATTTGATTCAATCCCTAGAGACCTACTATGGCTAAATCTATTACAGCAGGGGGTGCCAAAAATATCATAGTCCAGTTGGTTAGGCTTCATGAGAATACCTTTGCAAAAGTACGTTGGGGTAAAGGGGGAACTCACAGAAGAGATACCTGTCAAGAGAGGTGTGCGCCAGGGCTGTGTCCTGGCGCCAACTCTATTCCTCTTATATGTTAATGACATGGTTGAGTTCCTCCAAAAATCCAATCATGATTCCCCGAAATTAGGAGGGAACCATATCTGTGCACTAACTTTTGCTGATGACACAATTTTATTGTCACAAACGCCAAAGGGCTTGCAAAACCTTTTAAATACCCTCGACCAATATTGTAAGCAAAAGGGGCTGGAAATAAACCCACTAAAAACTAAGTATATGACTATCAGGCCCCACAAATGTTTTAAGAATAACATAAAGCTGAACGGAGCAATTTTGGAGCGAGTCTCTAATTTTGTTTATCTTGGGGTAAACATTGACTCTAAACTTTCATGGAACCCCCAGATAATGAAATCTAGAACAATTTTAATGCAATACGCAGCACCAGTTATAAAAAAACTTTTTGCCACCACGACAAAGGCTGTTACACCAGCCCTTGAAGTTTATAAATCCAGGGCACAAACTGCTGCCTTATATGGCTCAGAATTGTGGGGGGGGGGCACTTGCATCTTTAATTATGGGGGAAAATAAGATCTTGAGGAGGTTTACTGCTCTACCCCAAGATACACCTGTGATCCCCCTAATGCTCGACTTGGGTATCAAGCGAATTGAGCAAAGGGCAGTTTGGATGACCTTATCATATTGGATAAGAATATGGACCACCGAGGAATTGCAAACTCATAGACAAGCATTGAGTGAATTATTGGCTCTTGACACTCATGTAACTTTTCCCTGGTTGATCCATATCCGCAAATGGTTTATGGACCTGGGTTTGAGTAGGTTCTGGGAACAACCGAACTTGTTGACTCCTGATTCAAAACGGGAAATTAAGACCATTTACTGGAATTTTATTAGGCACAATATTATTTTAAATAATAGATCCGGCACACTCACAACCCAGTTTCTGATGTTTAAAATAACCCCCTGTTTCGAATCATTTTTAGATGAGATCGAACCTTTACTTGCTAAGGTATTGTATCTGAAATTTAGGTATGGTACTCTTCAAATAAGGTCGTTTACATCCAGGTGGGGACAAAAGCAGCTAGTGGAAAATGATTGTAAGTGTACTCAGTGCCATTCAGGAAGCGAAGAGGATATTGCGCATGTTTTATTTTTCTGCCCTGTATATGAAAATCCTAGAAAGAAATGGATAAAACCTCTGGGCAGGAAATTGTGTATTAGGAAATACACTGAAATGCTGCGTATCTTGAAAACTGATAGCTCCAAGCTAATTGTATTTGGTACTAGTAGATTTTTACTGGCTGCTAATTTTATTAGGATGAAGACTGGGCTCAAATTTTAAAATTTTAATTTCTTTTTTAAGGGAACTATATGAAATTCATTTGTTGATGTCGTACAAAGTTAATGATATTTTAAGATTTATAGTGTGGTGACTCCTTCTTCTATTTATGTGATTATATAGTAATCATGATGAAATTGCACCTTGCACATTGCACTTTATGGAATTAACTCCATTGTTGCTGACTGTAAAAATTAGCTTCTATGTTTTATCGCGGAATGTATATGTTAATGCGCTATTGGTGGTTAACTATCCAGTATTTTGCACTTTGCACTTTATGGAACTAATTGAATAGCTGCTAGCCGCGAAAATTCTACTGAATGTATTGTACTGTAACCAATATGAGGCTATCTGACATTCTGCATTTTGCACTTTTCCCATATATGCTGCTAACTGCAAACTACATCCTACATACTGTATTGCAACTGAAATGAGGACTAATGAATTGTATATATTTTTTTATTGATGCTTTGATGTTTCTAAGAATTGAATAAAGATGCTTTAAGAATAAAAAGTAAGCATTCTGTTCACAAATGTAATAAGCCCCTGGAATTACATTCTTGTTTCTCTGCAGTATTTGCCAAGATCCACCTGTAATTTTGAAAGTGTGTTTACAGCTACTAATCCCTACATGCCTAGTTCTTTTAGGTGTCCATCTTTTATACACGCAAATGTTCCCTTTATTTTGTCTGTCAAGTCTCAGTTTAGGGTAGACCATCTTCTTTCTAAATTCATTTTCCTATTTCCGCCATGCATTCTCTAAAATGTCACTCTTTTTAACAGAAGTTCATGTCATGTTAGTGTATCTTTCTTCCAAAGCCATTATGTAAGCTTTTTCTATAGGTCGCATTAGACGGGTTAAATTGTCTTTACAAGCCTTTACACTATCTGTGGATCTATAAGGGAAGGAATTGTACCAGGCTGCATCCATTTTCTTTGCTTGTGAGTATAAGTTCATGCTTTCTATTAATGGTACACTGGAAAGTATTAGCTCATGATTAAAATAAAAATACTCAAAATGTCCTCTCCTATAAACTAACAATAATAGGATACTGCCAGAAATAGCATAAGATAAAGGCATATGATAGTAGATGACCTCTTCTGACACTGATGTAGGTAACTGTGTGCAAACAAAGCAGTCTGTTGTTGTATTCATTGCATTAGTGTATTCATGTACTAACCTGGAATAAACATTAGTCAAATAATCATTTTTCTAGTTGCGTACAAAAGTTCAACTGAAGGGATCTTATTTAGTTTTTTAAAAATGCGAATTAGCAACATTCTTTGCTTTAAGCTTTGATTCTGGTGTTAGGTAAAACCCTATCAGTACTATAGTGATCATTATTAATGTTATTACGAAAATTGAACCCATAATATATTTACACTTATTTCTAATGCAACACATTCACTGAGTCAGTACAAAGCAATTAGTTCAATAGTTTTTATGAGGTTTAGTAGGGTTTTAGTTCTTTGGTGAGGTCTTTCTTCCTTATGTTTTTTTTTCTTCGATTAAGCTCCTAACCAGACAATACTTAACTCTACTCTGTGTTCTTCTAAAATGTTAGCCCTATTCTTCTGTAACTTTCAACTCAGACCTAGGTTAGTCTTTTGTAAAATAACAAATCTCTAATAGACACAGTTCTCAGGATCAAAGACCAAAGGCACCTCTTCTGGATTGCTCACTCTTTTGGTATGCCAGGCATGAATTAAGTTCGGGATTCCAGCTAAGGGTGGGTGGTAAACTCCACTCCACCGGTGGAGTTCACAGACTTTTTGTCACTCCCCACTCTGCTTGGAGTGCAGAGTTTGGCAAAAACTCCGCCTACGCCGCGTAGCGGAGTTTACCGGCACCAACTACTAGACATGATGGTTTGAAGCCCAGGCATTTCGCTGTTGTCGGCAATTGGGTCAACTTTAATTGTTAATCTCTGACAGGCTGAGTGTGCAATAGCAATAATTCCACTGCAGGCTTTCTGTCAGCATCACTGATGGTTGTCTATGCTAGCCCTGTTGGTTTCTGATGGAAAGAGAGCAGGAGCGCGAACCTACTGAAATCCGCTGCTGCTGAAAACTTGTCTCAATGTTTTGGCGCTTCACTCCTCCAAAGCAGAGCACACCCTTATGGATAGGCATTCAGAGAACTTTGCAGCTTAGACGTACTGCACATGCCTTGCAAGCAGTGTGAATATAAATCAGCCAGATGAACTAAATGCTTGATTCGGCTTAGGTGACCACCCTCTCCGCTACTTACATGGACCGCCTCATACCTGCTGGCCATTGTTGCTCCTTTAAGGGCCGCCATCCATCCATTATTTTAACACTTCTGGGTCACCCAATCCAGGACTGAACATAGTCCGTGAAACTTGTCTGGGTGTGGGAGGTACTGCGAAGTAACGTAGATTTGGAGCAGCGGAGGGTCCTTAGCCAATCTTGGTGAGCCACCTAAAATTCTCAAATGCTCATTGGCTGTGGTGGATTCCCCATCTACACATGCCATTGGCTGAGCAGTCCTCCTTGCTGTCAACAGGAGTTGCAGCCGGAGCAGACTCGGCTTGGTTGGAGTAGTAAAGGCGCCACAGACCCCGGGAGGACGTGAGAGCAGCTTCGGCAGGTAGGGTCAAAATTTTAAATCAATGAACACGAAGTACATTTTACTCATGGGATATTCTGCGCACCCTGAAGCGCCATGCTCCACTGCCATTGGACCCACCACGGCGAGCCTGTGAAAGTAGGCTTTATCGCACTTCCTCACCCTCAGGGAGGGACAGGGGTTATTGACTCTGCTCCCATTAATCCATGTGGCTCCTCAATCTGCTTTGCGTATCCGCCCTGCCCACTCATATAATGAGCCAGATTTGATTTGCAAAATATTGACCCAAGGTATTTGTTTTTACTCCCTACAGTGTTTCAATACGTATGCAGACCCTACCTAAAAATGCTAATTAGGGGTGGATGACGAGCAAGTGTAGCAACTCCACCTGCTCACAGAACTCTGCAGAATTTCACTGAGTTTTTTAGCAACTCTGCGGTACTCTGCATAGTGCAACTCCGCAAGCTCCACCCACCCTTAATTCCAGCGCACTTAACAGCTGTGTATGTAGTAAGGATCACCTGGAAGGGGCTTTTCCATCTGGGTTCAGTGCAAGTCTTCCAAACATGCTTCTAGATCACAACCCAATCACCAGGATTAAGGTTGTGGCACTGTTCTTGATGCGGATCTTGTGGCAGATGAGACCTGATGAGAAATCTAATGGACTATGTCAGCCAGTCCTTAGAATAATCCAAGATAATGTCATTAGCAATATTTGGGAGAGCATTTGCCGGAACAGCAGGTAACATTATTGCCCAGCCCATCAATATCTTGTGAGAGATAACCCTGTATTTATTTCAGGTGTACTCCGAATACTCATCAGCACCAATGGTAAGGCATCTGGCCATTTCAGAGAGGTGGATGCACAGACTTTGGCCAGTCTAGACTTGATGGTACCATTCATCTGTTCAATGATACCAGCGGCTTCTGGTCTGTAACTGCAATGTAATCTTTGTTCAATTTGTAAGGCTGGGCAGATCATCTTCATAACTTCGTTGTTGAAGTGAGTTCCTTTATCTAACTCAAGAGAAATCGGCATGCCGAACCTGGGTATCAATTTACGCAATGAAAACTTTGCTACCGTCAGGCTATCGCTTCTTCTAGTTAGGTAGGCTTCCACCCACCTTGAGAAGACACACACAATCACAAGTATATATCTCAGTACATTGTGGACAGGCATTTCGATAAAATCCATCTGCATCCTGTTGAATGGGCCACCTGATCTCTCTAGGTGTGTTAGAGTGACATGTGTTCGTTTTGCTACGTTTAGCTGTTAACAAGTTATGCACCGATGGCAAACCTCGTCTGCAAGCAATCTGAATCTGGGGTTATACTAATTCTGTCTGAAACGTCTCACCATTGCATCTCTCCCTAAATGAGTGTATCCATGGTAATATTGTGTCATTGGAAGCAATAAACTATCCAGTAATGCTGTCTCCCATCTGCTGACATCCAGATATCATTTGCTTTTTCTCACGACCTGCTTTTACCCAACTATTGTGCTCTGCTTCTGACACATTTTCCTGTACCCTTTTTAGCTCATCCCACCTATCAGTGACTTTCATCAGCATGGCAAAGGAACTCTCTTCTTCGGACTCACTTGTGAAACCTCCATGAAATGAACAGGCCAAAAGGGTGCAGTACCTGCCTACTGAGCCAGCCCATCAGTTGCCTAAGGCAACGTATCCGCTTCCTCCTTGATGTTCCAAGCACTTCACCACAGCAATTTCTCCGGGCAACTGTAGAGCATCCAGTAGGCTCTTGATTTGCAATCAGTTTTTTATGGGGGTTCCTGAGGATGTAAGAAAACCTCAATGTGGCCACAACCATCCAAAATCATGGACTATAGCAAACCTGAAATGGCTGTCAGTGAATATGGTGACTCTCATTTGTGCAGTTAAACTGCAGGCTCTAGTAAGAGCAATGCATTCAGCAACTTGTGTAATTTATGGTGACCACGGCATATGTTGCCCTAAGTGTGCCATCATTACATCTCAAGCATGAGCCATCAACGAATAACGCATGATCAGGCTCACTCAGGGGTCCATCCTTTATGTTAGGGTGGGGTTTGCTGCACAATTCCATGACATCTAGACAGTCATGTTCACTTTCATCACAATTGTCATCATCATTTACAAGCAATAATGATGAAGGGTTCAACACTGTGCAATTTATTTAGACAATTTTTTCTAAGGATAGATGGTCTGCTCATACCGCGTTAACCTTTTATGGGTCATGCATTGAGTTATTGTTCTGGTTAACATTACAAAAGCTCAACTGGAATAGACATTAGTCAAATTATTATTTTTCTTGTAGCTTACAAAAGTGTACCTGAAGGGATTTTATTTAGTTTTGTAAATATGTAAATTAGCAACATTCTTTGCTTTAAGCTCTGATTCTGGTGTTAGATAAAACCCTGCCAGTACTATAGTGATCATTATTATTGTTATAAAGAAAATTGAACTCATAATATATTTACATATATTTTTAATGCAACACATTCTCTGACTCGATACAAAGCACTTAGTTCAAGAATTTGTGATGAGGTTTAGTAGGGTTTTAGTTCTTTGGTGAGGTTTTTCTTCCTTATGTTTTTTTTTCTTCGATTAAGCTCCTAACCAGACAATCCTTAACTCTACTCTGTGTACTTCTAAAATGATAGCCCTATTCTTCTGTAACTTTCAACTCGGACCTAGGTTAGTCCTCTGTAAAATAACGGTTAATGGGTACCTCATCACTATATTCTTGCTTTTTTCCAAACTAGTACTTACTGCAGCCACTGCTTTAAGGCAACCAGGAAGTCACGCCCCTACACGGTCCAGGGTGGTAGAAAAGTAAGGAACAGGATTTTGAGATCCTCCATGTGTTTGAGTCAAAACCGAGAGATCACACCCATCTCTCTCACTGCAAAATAGTGTGAATTATTTTGTATAATCTGGCACTCCGAGTGTCGGGCGCAACACAATTTTTCCTTCAACTTTAGGAATGCTTTTGTACATTCATTATCCCATGGAATCGGATCAGACACATCTCTGTGTGTCAGCCTCAGAAGAAGCTGTGCCACCAAGTAAAAGTTTGACAGCCCCTGTCTAGAGGAGCCAACCATTCCCAAAAACGTCCTGATTTCTCACTGAGTTCATGGCGGGTTCATCTGCAAAATCACTTCTACTATTTGTGGTGACACTTTCCTAGCTCCTTTCACAATAATGTGTCCCAGATATTGAACTTCTTTTGGACAGTATGGCAGTTTACCTGGTGACTCTTTGTGTTCATTCTCAGCCAGATGGTTCAGGAGTGCAATGGTATTATTTTTGTATGCATTCCGTATTTCCGATCCAACAAGCAAATTATCTATATATTGGATAAGTGTGGATTTGTGTGGCATTATCAGGGTCTCTAAGTTTCTTTTTAAAATCTGGTTAAAGATAGATGAACTCTCTGTATACCCTTGTAGGACACAACACCATGTTAATAGTTTTTGCTGGAAGACAAAAGAAAATCAAAATTGGCTTTCTTCATGCAATGGCACTGAGAAGAAAGCCTGACATAGGTCAATAACAGTAAACCATTCTTCAGTACATAGAATTTGAAACAGTATTGTGGCTTGATTCAGTACCATGGGACAAAAGGGCACTACAATTTCATTTATTTTTCTCAGGTCTTGAACTATCCTATATTTACCATTTCATTAGTCCATATACCAGATATCCAGGAGTAGTGACACGCGATCCGAGAGAGCCGAGAGCAGAGAGCAGTTAGCAGAGCGTGCAGCGAGAGCAGAGTGGGCGAGCTGTGTAGTGGTGTGTAGGGGCGGAGCCTCAGACAGCAGCAGCGGTCCGTTTCGGCCGGTTGCAGCTGCTGGTAGTGGTGCCGGCGGCGATCACAGTCCGCGGCAGCTGAGGCGCTACGAGGTGCGGAGCAATAGTGGAGGAATAGTGCGGAGTAGAGATGCGGCTGGAACGTCGCGGGGACTCCTGTGGATTCCTGTGGACTCCCGCGGAGGGGGACGGCGGTCGGTGAAGCCTGCCGAGGTGAGTCCTGACCCTCGTATCCTCCAGTAACTTCCTCCTCCGCAGGCATAGTCCCCCACCATTCCCCCGTCGGTCTATGGTGTTTCCAACTCCAACTCCAACTCCCCAGTACAACACCACCCTCCTCTTCTTACTCCTCTCACCCTCACCCGGTTGTGTTATAGTGCTACAGCGCATGTTGTGCCTGCTTCCTCTTGACAGTGTCATCCATACTGAACGGTCTGAGGTTAGATTTGGCTGCACTAGCCTGTATCGAATTGCATACTGCAGCTGCCATACTTGCTGGCCTGGCCTGGTTGGCTCTAGCTCTAGTTACCCTAGTTCTGCTCCGCTCTGCTCTAGCGTCGACCTGCCTTGCCCTGCCCGGCCTGGTTTCACTACCCCAGCACCACCACCCCTCCGTTATCCCTGCCTACACTTTTATACTGACCATACTGATCTTTTATTGAGGCCCTTGCATATACCTCACGCAGTATACCACACTCTGCCCCAGTTCCACTTTTGACCTGGTTGAGGTGGCAGGGTCACAAAGGTCATAAGGCAGGTTATTGTGGGCAGGGAGGAGGAGGGGGAAAGAACGGGGGGTGTCCAAGCTGCAGCGCCTGTAGTCACCAGTGTGCACCTAGTGTGAATCCAGGACTCAGCAGAAGCAGTTTCTTATCAGCAATGCAGCCGAACAAAGCAGAGTGATGAGATCTGGGAGAACGAGGAAGGCATTCCCATCACCAAAGCAAAAAAAACTAAAACGGCTGGCAGCAGTGGTAGAAGGAGCCGCAGCGAATATTACCAAACAATTGATGCCTACGTCCCCGCCGCACTCATTGAGTCCTCTTCTCCATGGACCAGACCCTGACAGTAACAGGGATCGCCCTCCTTTGTTGAGCCCTAAGACTTTGCAATCCCTCTTTATCTTGGTCTACTTCAAAAAAGTACCTGGAGGGGTTAAGCCTTCCCCTCTTTCTCAAGTTTTGGAGGCGCCTAAGGCCAGCAATTTCCAACAAATAACAGAGGCAACTGTCCACATGCCGCAAATTAATAAAACTACATCACCGTTGGTCATCCCCAGCGTTAGATCATCTGTGGACGATCAGAAAATGCCTCCGGTGCTCCCTTTGGGGGCCCTCTCGGCTATTCAGCATTCTCCATTTTGATATCCATCTCCCCCCCAGGAAAGTCACATACTACACGCCTCAAACAATCACTCTTGGACCGAAACCATCGAGCCAAAACTTAATGTTTTGCCACAACAAACAGACATCCCTATGACCACATTACCACAACATTCGTCTTCAAGTCCTTCACTTATACAAAAAATCAAACACCAAGCTTTGACGTATTTAGCCCTCTTGCAGCTCAATAGGATAGACCACTCAAGGGGAACAATAAACCGCTTCTGCCTCAAACGCCTTCAAACTCAGCCACAGTAACAGCTACAGCTCTTACAAAGCACCAACAAGGAACCAACCTAAATGACCAATCACTACTGGATCTATCTTTCTTTCTCAAAGACTCAGACAAATTACCTAATTTGAAATCGGAACCCGACTCACAAGTCGACACCCCTACATTTATGTCAAGCATTTGGCCACAACTGCTGCAAACCTTTCAAAGTACAGTCACGGCATTAAACTACCATTCAGACAAACTGGACATGCAAGTTGACCTTTTGAACACCTTAGCCCTGTTTACAGCAGGTATCGACAACAAGTTAGAGAATCTAAATAACCTAATAATAAGGGCTCAATCATCTTCAAACTTGGTCCAGTCAGTTTGCTGTTGCTCACCCATTATTGACAGCCTTTCAGCACTTCCAGCTTTCTTAAACTGTGTTTTAGATGAAGTCAAACAACTGTCAGGAGGTAGTGTCAGCAAGCGCCAGGACCAGGACCACTTAAAGTGTACAGATTCAAGTCCCGTAAAAATAAACGACAAGACTCTGACATCAGTGGTCGACGGGATTTCAGAGAGTATAGAGGCAAAACCTTCTGTAGCATCAAATTTGCACCATAAGGATCAAGGGTTGACAACGCCAGCCAAGCCTATACCACCCCTGCCGTGGGGCCTCCAAATTGTGAGTGGCTCAACAACTTCAGTCGACCGTGCTTATGCAGAGTTGGACCCTAAGCCACCCACACCGGCCCCACCTTACTCAAAGACAAACCCTCAACCACTCCATCCTCTCAGTAAGAGAGAGAGAAAACACCAACGTAAACAAAGAAACAAGCTAACAATAAAATCTACAGCTGAACCTCTTAAATTGTTCCCATTGTTTAAAACCTCGGACAATAAACAAGTTTCAAGTTTTACTCTACTAAACCAGGATCAACAGACCATTACTGCTCTCCCAATATTAAAGGCGCAGCAGCCCACTCCTGTACACCACCAGGTTCAATACACTCCTCCCTCTTGCTTAAGAGGTCCCCCACTAAATCTTCATGAAGTCGCGGCTGCTGAAAAAGCAATAGAGTCTTTAATTGGCACGGACAAAGCAACTGGCCAATTACAAGTAGTGAAAACAAACTCGCCAACAGAAACGACTACTCAAACTCAACCTTCTCTTCATTCCTGCCTTCAGACTGTTCCATCAAGCGCCGGAGATAACCATTCAAAAGTAACCTTCAAGCACACACCAAAGTCACCTGAGGAATCTTTGACAACTTTGCAAGAGTCCCGAGATAATCCTTTGCCTAAATTAGGAATAGTTCCTGGCTTCTTAACCGAAAAAAATGTCTCAACTGACTCGGGTCCTCGTCAACAAAGTGCCGCCAGAGATCTCCAGTAATCCAAAATTCTTCTTGCTCCTGAATATAAATCAAAAGGCCATCATGACGTCCTCAACAGAGTAAATATCATCAAACTACTGAAAGGAGCACCGGGGCTCGATACACTGGCGTCTGAAGACATCGAATACATAGAATTTCTCCCGCCAAGAGGGTCGCAACCCTCTGAAGTAACTTTGGTGACATTCAAATCTACTATCTGGGCTCGAGCCTTCCTAGCCTGTAAAGAAATTTTTCGGTCATGGGGAATCAAAATCTACCCACACCTTAATCCAGACTACCCTACAGCGCTAGCCAAGCAATTGGCTACCCAGACAAATGTTCGTCGGACCCTGAATAGTGATAGAAACAAATCATACTCAATCTTAAAAAATGCAGTAGGGGACGCATCTCTAACAGAAACCTCATGGACTTCACCCTCGAATCTCCATAAAGTTCAAGACTGGGGGTGGCTGACAGCCGCTTTGTCCCGTAAAAACTCAGCCTGACCACTTGGCCAATACTCACCAAAATTGAACCCACTGGAGGCTGTCAAACCTAGCGTTCCTCAGCTCCAACCTACAAACCCTACAAATCTCCAGCTGCAGTCTCGCCTATCTCTGTGTTCGTGGAACATTAGTGCTCTTCATCATAAAATGACCAAATTGGAGACCCCAAATTTTATTTTCAGTCATGACTTAATCGCCCTTCAGGAAACATGGGCCACCCACAACTGCCCCATTGTAGGATTTATCGAATATTGGAAACCAGCTATTAGAGATTGTAATTATGGACGCCCCAAGGGGGGCTTGTCCATCTACATCTCATGCAGTCTAAAGGGTCCAACAGAGCTACTAAACTTCGATGAGAACTGGTTACTTGGAGTTAAAATCAGCTCGTGGAGACAACAGCGACCCCTGCTGCTTCTTAATGTCTATATTAATCCAAGTGCACGAACAAAAAGGGCTCACTTAAACCGTCTGCTTAAAACTCTGTGTGATTTGGCTGTGGACTTTCCTCATGCTGACTGCCTGTTCACCGGGGACTTCAACACCAATCTTTTTCAGGGAAATCTGTCGGATTTTGGACGTCTTTTACCACTGCCATCACCGGCATTGAAGGCCCAGTTTAAACCCCCAAATCAATCATATTGCGGCTTAGGGGAGCTCTGTGTGTTGCAACTTTACAGCGCCGGTTTCATTGTAATGAACGGTAGGTTCACACAGGACATTCCCCCAAATTGGTCATGGACAAATGGTCGAAAGTATTCTTACTTAGACTATACCATCTGCATCTCAGCCCTGTTCTCATACCTGGAAAACTATAGTATCAAAGCTCGATCAGAGCGCGACCACCGCCCACAAGTCGTCACTGTCAACGTAAACCCAGCCTATCACAATTCTGCTCCAACAACCTATAAGGGAGTTCACTCTGAAAACTTAAAACGTTTAAGATGGAATGACAACATCAGTATTAACATCATGAAGGAATGTTTGTTCCTTACACTAGGTGGCCCTCCTTTGACAGCCTCTCCCATCGTTGATTGGTCAAATTTCTGTTATCATTTGTTAAGTCTTTTTCCATCTCATTTGCCCTCTCATACGGTTTCTCGCAGCACCCAGTTTTCCATTTCAAGCCAAACCATAGTACTAAAGATGATCAGAAATACCGCCCTACGGGCAACTAGGAAGCATCCAGATTCTAATGATCGTCTGAATGACTATAAAATTGCACAAAAAAACTTCAGACAGGCACGCCAAAAGGATAAACAATCTTACCTTGACCAATTTTGGTGTAAACTTCTCTGGGAAAGTAAAAACCACAACCCAAGAAACTTTTGGGCGTTATTGAATAGACAAATCAACGGAACAACTAGTCAGGGGAGTGCAAACATCGCAGAGGCAGAATGGGTCACATTTCTGACTGACCATTTTAGAGCCAATGGAGGAGCAGATCCTATAGCAACGAACAACCCTACACTGATCAAAGATGGGCCTACGGAGTGCCAGGACTGTTCTCACGAGTTGACGCAACCTCAATGCGAGAAAATCTCTATTACTCAAGCAAGGCTGGCTAAAATATTATCAAAAGCAAGACCAGATGGAGCACCAGGTCCAAACGGCCTGCCACAGGTCCTGTTTAAAACAAATATCCCTCTCTGGTCACAACAACTAGCAACCCGCTTCAATTTCACACTGAGTAGTTCAATTATACCTGACTCCTGGCGAGGTGCAATAATCCTCCCAATTTATAAGTCTGGCTCCCATTCGTCCCCAAATAACTACAGGTTGATAGCCCTACTGGACAATGAGGCAAAGTATTTTGCGAGTATCTTACTCGAAGAACTGAGCTCCTGGGCTGACCAGAAAGGTCTGATCCCAAAAAACCACAAACTCGGGCACTATGTCTAACTTAATGGCATTATCAATACTTATCGATAAAGCACTTATTTCATCCAAGGTGGTTTTTTGTTGCTTTGTTGATTTTAAAGCTGCTTTTGACCGGGTCCCCAGGGCAGCACTCTGGGCGAAGCTAATGAAATGGGGAATCCCGGTCAAACTTTTGGAGGCCATTGTTCAATTACATACTAACACCTGGATACAAGTTAAGCTTGGCACCGCCTCACATCTGTCTCGAAAAATCAGGACGACAAGAGGAGTCAAACAGGGATGTGTGCTAGCTCCATTGCTCTTTAACTTGTTCATTGCCGACCTTTCAGCGGAACTAGATGCGATAAACAGCCATCCCCCTAAGATTGGTGATGTCCAGTTAAGCAACCTTTTGTACGCCGACGACCTTGTCCTCTTCAGTCTCACTCGAGTAGGGCTGCAACGACTGTTAAATAAACTACATAGTTATACCGTTACGAACAACCTAGAGGTTAACCTAAAGAAAACCCAAGTAGTCATATTCGTCAGAAAACACTATGGAGGTGGTGGCTGGACGTATAACAACTCTGGACTTGTAGTAGGAAAATCGCACAAATACCTGGGGGTTAATTTTGACTCCAGGGGTACCCTTGTCAAACATCGCAGCGACATCTCAATCAAAGCCATGGCTCTCCAAGTGAATCTTTCAAAACTTTCAAAAAAATTGACGGGCACGAGCCTAACTCCAATGTTGGAAGTCATGAAAGCCAAAATTGGCCCCACGTTGTCATATGGCATTGAAATTTCTCGGGGCAAACTGAGTGCAACATTAAACCAACACGTGACTAAGATCTATAAAAGAGTCTTTCATATGCCAAAATCCGCTTCTGCTGCACAGATACGATTAGAATTGGGCCTTTTAAATTACGAAATCTCAGGCGCAGGTGCTTATTTAAATCTGTGCCATAAGTTAAGGCAGGCCGGAGCTGGGTCGCTTGAGTCACTGTTGTGGTCAGATATTAGCCTTAATAATCCAGGTGGGTCCTACAGTCAGTTCTTCCATGAATGCGTACAGCAACTATCAGCAAGCGATCTCTGGAATCTTAACCCTAGTAACATAGTCTTCAAAACTAGTATCAAGAAGCGCATCCGTATGTGGTCTCATAATGCCGACAAAGGTATTTTCGCCAAACGCAAGCATGCATGGGCAGTAATTAACTCTTACCAGCTGGCTTCTCTTCCATCATACCTGCCCTGCACATACCCCCTGTACTTAAAACTGCGGTTTATGGCACTTAGATTGGGGAATGGCACTTCCTGAAACATTTACCTCTTTGGCGTCGTACATCAGATGACCTACAGTGCAGGGGCTGCGGGTACTTGGTGGAGTCCCTGGAGCATGTTGTATGCCTCTGCCCTGCATTGCTGGCCCAGCGCAGACTAAAACTGAGGCCAGAGTGGAACAGATTGGGAGTCTGGTCCTGTAGGAAGGCAATTATCGCGGCATTGAACCCAGAGAACACAGCTTTAAACATAAGCCTCACAATCTTTATTCACCGTGCATATCGCAAAACTCTATCAGCAAACTGCAGGCCCGGCAACAACCTCGAGGAAGTGCACAGGTGACTAAAACAATAGCAAACCCATGAAGCTCTATTTCAGTATAACCTGTGTTCTCTGCCCCTGCAATATTATGGAACGCGATCCCGACGACTCGATACTGACTATCGACAACCTGACAGTTGCTTCACTGAACTGTTTTTATCTTTTGGGTCTCTCTGCAACTCAGTGTCTTATTTGTAGTTTTTATCAGCAACATCAATTCTTTTTTTACACTATTAATTGTTTTTAATGATATTCTGCTGCTATCTGGTTTTAAAACACGTAGTCCTATTACATTTTGGTCATTTTAATCTCTCAGTTTTGTATACGTATGGTATGTATGTCTTGCTTTTATGCTTATATTTTTAATCAAATAAAGTACCATTCAACTACCATTTGGTTTCTGTAAACCGATAATTGCAGAGCTGCATGGACGTCCTATCAATTCTTTCAGGATTCCTTTTTGTAACATGTCATCTATCACTGGTTCTATTCCTGCAATTGTCTCTGGGGTCAAATGGTACAGAGGAGTTCTGGGATATGTAATATTTGGTTTCACAATAATTCAGACTTCTACGCCTTTAATTAGTATGATGTCCTTCCCTGTAAAATCCCAAACTTTATCATTCACTGTTTTTTTGAGATCTTCAGGTAACGCAACAATGGTTAACAAAGGGAATATTGCTGTCTCAGTTTTCCATCTGATCAATTTATAATCCACATTATCATCATGTGTTTGGAAAGCTACACTATCTGGTGTACAGTAAATAGTGCAATTTAACTTGCACAACTACTCGATCCCTAAAAAATATACAGGGCTTGAATCGCAAAAAACAATTTGGTGCTGGTCTTCAAAGGATCCTATCTTTACTGGTACCCTTTATGAGACTGGATTTTGAATTTGTTTATTTATTACTCCTACAACTTGAATAGTTTTCCCAGAGAGAGGTAAGTCCGGGGCTTCTGCTGTTCTAACATGGGACCTGGTAGCACCAGTATCAATGAGAAATGATATGGGGTGGCCATGAACCTCTGTATCTACATAGGGACCACTCTAGTCTACCTCTAAGACTGCAATCTTCCTCCTCTCTCAGGCACCATCATTGAGAATTCTCAGAACCAGAACCTTCAGTTCCGAATAAGGGGAATTTTTGCACGGTATTCTGGTTTGGGTTCTTAAATTGTGGCATGGCTTTCTGAAATTGATTTGCATTAATTTTTGGCATCTGTTTTAAATTAAATCTGGGATTCCCCATCTGTGCAGGTGCAATTGGCATCATTGGGCCTTGCCCCTGCACTGACATTTGCTTTCTCTGTGCCAGCACATTCTACATTTGCATACCTTACAGCATTTGCACATTTCCTCCAACATTTTCAGGATTATATCAACATTCCCTGTTCAAATATCCAATTATATGACAGATGCGACAAGCTGTAATCTTTTTCATAACAGCAATATCTGATCCAAATCCTGTAACCACAGGAATACATCTACCTCTTCCCACTGACATAGGCATTCCTCCTTGACGTCCCTGAAAAACCTGACTGTGACATCACAACTCCCTGTATGTTTCCTTGGTTCACTATAAGACAAGGGTTCTGAGAACATTTCTGAGTCAGCTTTGTGTGAGCCACCACAAATTTCTCTTTTATCTTCTTCTGCTTCATGTCCAAATCATCACTACAATATTTAGCATATCCCAGGATTTTGTTGAGTGACTTATTTTGCCAACAAATCACGCTTTCGTTTTCATGCGAATAGATCTCTGGCTTTAGCCCTAATAGAAACTGGGCCATAAAAATCCCCAAATCTTTTTTGTAGCAGTCTCTCATAATACTCATGTACAGTCTCCTTTGGCTCCTAGGCAGTTCTTTTAATTTTGAGCCAATCCATATCTTTCAGAGGCACTCTGCCCTTCAAGAAAGTAAAAACTGCTTCATACTTCTCCATCACCGTAGGAGACGGCGTGTTTGTCTCAACCACTCTTGATAGTTCCTCTCTAGGCCACTGGACTGAAGTGTTGCATTCAGCCCATAAATCTGCAGGCACTACAATGTCAAAAAATGTATTCAAGTCAGTACATAGTACCTTTGAAATCTTTACGAATCTTTCCACTTCTATATATCACTGCACCAGCTTGTATCTCAATTTGGGAAAATTGTTCATGAATGCCGCCAAATCACCACGACTCCAAGGAACATGTACCTACGTTCCTCCTGCTATTTCTCTAAGTGGATCAGCTATTGCTTCTCCTTCACTTCCTTTGTCTTGCTTCCATGCAATAGCTGCTTTCCTCTTTTTCTCCTCATGTTTCTTAGCCCATTTGATTTCAATTTTTTCAATCTCACCCCACCTGCAAATGCACTCGACCAATTCTTTAATATTGAATCGCAGTCCTGTAATTCTCATTTTTTGAAATGCTGTATCATCCAATTGGACCCTATAGCTTCTGTGTAGATGCACATTTTTTGTAAGGCCTTTCTCGTATTTCCGAGAGAGTTCAGTTAATTTGTCATGAGTTAAAGCAGCTCTTCTCGTAACTTCCTTGTACAAGAACATTAACTCTTTCCTTTGAGACTGTTCTATGTGTTTGAACTCTAAACAACCCCTTATTCTTTCTTCCAATTCAACTTTCAATTGTGAGATATTTTGGGGTGTTTCTTTCTCACTCTCTGACCTATAAGGTGTTCCCCCATTCTCTGCCTTACTAGGTCCTGTTGTTTCACCAAACCAAGCTGTTATATCCTTCCTCAGTCACAACTATTTCTTCTGATGAGATTGAGACTGTAAGTACTAGCATCCCTATAAATGATTGCACCATTAATGGTGGTTTCCAGGCAACTATCTGTGAGTTCTGGGAAGTTGGAACAAATCCTGAAGTGGATACTCCTCCAGTAACTTATTCAGACCCAGGTCTCATTTCTATAAGCAGAGGAGCACTGGCTACCACCCGAGTTACATACAGGTACTGGTGATACACTGGTCACTGCAGCTGTGGAAGTCACCACTGGAACAGTGACTTGTGGTCGAGTTACTACTGGGGAGGCAATTTGCAATATCTGCAGGGGTCGTTCAATTTGGGATGCACTTTGCTGTACTGGAGCAATTGGCACTAATGAATTAGTACTAGCGCCTGATCTGCTCTGCTCTGCTAGGGTCACGTGTTGGGGGTCTCAAAGTCAACATTTGTTTCATCTTCTGAATCAGTATCTGACTCACACCCTTACTTTGTAATGGAATGTTTGTCTTTTCCCCTCTAAGCAGTCTCTAAAGTAAGGACTAGATATAATCTAGTCTCTTCTAAAATAGCTTTTCTCCATCTACACTGTTCTTCATCCCATTGGACATTCGCATAATTCTTCACTGCTCTATTAGTCCTCCTTTGGTATTTTTCCTTCTCATTTTCCCTGGCCACTCTCTCTCCCCCATGCATTAAATGCTTCATACTGAAAAGGTCTAGGTGGTGGCTTCATTTCATGCAATTTTCCCTTCAAATGATCAAGAATCCTGGTGTTAAATGTCCCATATCTAGGAAAACTCTAAGCACCCTCCCTCTCAGTAATCCTATTCCATTGGTGAAGCTAAGCACATGTTTTGAATCCATGTTCAGTAGTCATAATGTATGCAGGTGTCATACCCTCAGTAGGCGCCTGTTCACCTTTGCGAGAGGGGATGTTACTGAAATAGTAACATCCCCTCTCACCAAATTTTTTAAATTTTTGACTGAATGTTACGATTCTGTTCTGCATATGTCAATGTTTCTGCTAAACCAATTAAATTCCAGTTATTATTTTCACAGTCTTTTGATAACAAATACAAATTCATGTTTCACCTTTAGTGATCCAATCCTAGCATGACATTACTACGTCACCAACCAATCACAGCACAAACGCACACCAACCGACCCATACGAGCATGAAACATTGTGACGCACCTCCTCAATCCTCACAGCCGCTCCCCCTCCCTTACAATTTTCTTTGTACCTAAACAATGAATTTTTATTGACTCTTAAGACACTTTGTTTGTGCTACTAAAGAAATGAAGCTTCCTATTCATTCAAGAATCTTTTCAGCATTTGCCAGTGAAATTACGACTAGCGTGAGATCACCCAAATCAATGCCATTTCCCCCATTTGCTCAATTTGGTTCAACTAACACTGATCAATATTAATCAATCTCAACAACTTAATAACCCTATGTTACTGGTGTAGCTGATGGTATCTCACACATCACACCTCAAAATCTGTGCAAACAAGTTTTCAATTATTATTTTATCCCGGTATCTTTTGACTACAACGAGTCTGAAATCTTCCAACACCTCTTCAACCTCTTGTTAAACTATTTTCCTCACCCACTCATTCTTAATCAATATTCATTCAAACCAAGGAAATAACACAATGGCAGTCAGAACACATTTTCCTTATTAATACTCACACCTTCAAACTGCAACCACCTTCACGTACCACTTTGCCAGATCTTCAAGTTCTGGACATTGGAATTTGGGAATTGGAAATGTTATAATTATTTCTGGGTACTATTTTATAGCCCCATTTAGGGTGTATAACCTATCCTCTGCTCCCAGATTTGCAAGCGTGGAAATCTTATAAAAAGTTCTGTAAATAATGTCAACTTCCTAAGTCAATGAACCTTTGCCACCATGTTAGAATCAATCAGGGGGATTAAAGCACACTACTCACCCGGGAGGGTCTCAAGGCGCTGGGGGGGGGGGGTCAGCAGGTCCGGTTCAGTCAAAGAGCCAGGTCTTCAGAGCCTTCCTGAAGGTGTTCAGTGAGGAGAAACGTCTGATGTCGGTGGGGAGCTCGTTCCAGGTCTTGGCCGCGATGTAGGAGAAGGATCTTCCCCCTGCTCTGGCTCTGCAGATGCGCGGGGTTTTGGCAAGGAGGAGGTTGGTGGACCGGAGGTTTCGTTTGGGTACGTGGAGGGTGACTCTGTTGTTGAGGTATTGGGGTCCGGTGTTGTGTAGGCATTTGTGGGCGTAGGTGAGTATTTTGAAGGTGACTCTTTTCTCGACGGGGAGCCAGTGGAGCTTGCGTAGGTGTTGGCTGATGTGTTTGTGTCGGGGGATCCCGAGGATGAGTCTGGCGGCGGTGTTCTGTATAGTCTGGAGCTTGCGTAGTAGAGACTTGTTGATGCCGGCATGGAGGACGTTCCCGTAGTCCAGTCTGCTGGTGATGAGGGCATGGCTGACTGTCTTCCTTGCCTCAGGGGGGATCCACTTGAATGTCTTACGGAAGATGCAGAGGGTGTTGAAGCAGCTGGAGGTGATGGTGTTGACCTGGCGATTCATGGAGAGGGAGGAGTTGAGTATGATGCCGAGGTTCTTGGTGTGATCTGTGGGGGTAAGGGGGGTGCCGAGGGCGGTGGGCCACCAGGAGTTATTCCATGCTGAGGGGGTGTTTCCGAGGACGAGGACTTCTGTATTCTCTGAGTTGAGTTTAAGGCAGCTGGTGCTCAACCAAGCTGCAACGTCCTGCATTCCTTCCTGGAAGTGGAGTCTGGTGGTGTTGGAGTCCTTGGTGAGGGAGAGAATGCGCTGGGTGTCGTCAGGGAAGGAGATTAGGCTGAGGCCGTGCTGTCGGACGATGGCGGCGAGGGGAGACATGTAGATGTTAAAGAGGGTAGGGCTGAGTGATGATTCCTGAGGGACTCCGCAGTTGATTTCTGTTGGTTCGGCGAGAAAGGGTGGCAGTCTGATCCTTTGGCTCCTGCCGGTGAGGAAAGATCTGATCCAGTCAAGGGCGGTGCCTTGTATGCCGGCGTCGTGTAGTCTAGCTGTTAGCGTGTGGTGGGAGACGGTGTCAAAGGCTGCCGACAGGTCGAGTAGGATCAGGGCTGCGGTGTGGCCTTGGTCGAGGAGGGTGCGGATGTCGTCGGCGAGTAGGGCGGTCTCGGTGCTGTGGTTGCTTCGGAATCTGGATTGGGAAGGGTCGTGGAAGCTGTTTTCTTTGATAAACCTTGTCAGCTCTGCGTTGTCGGTCTTCTCTGCGACTTTCAATGTGAAAGGGATGAGCGAGGTGAGCCGGTAGTTCTTGAGGTCCGTCGGGTCTGCTGAGGACTTTTTGAGCAGAGGCTTGACTTCTGCGCGTTTCCAGTGGTCGGGGAAGGAGCCGGTCTCGAAGGTGGTGTTGATGGTCCGTTGTAATATGGGTGCGATGGTGGTGACGGCTCTGCGGTATATGTGTGGTGGGCAGGGGTCTGTGGGGGCCCTGGAGTGGATGCCCTTCATCGTAGTGGCGGTCTCCTCGGTCATGATTGGAGTCCAGGCAGAGATGGTGGTCTGGCTGGTGTTGCCGCGGGTGGGGTGGCTGCGGGGACGGGTGTGTGGTCGTTGAAATTGTTGGAGAGGTTCTTAATCTTCAGGTGGAAGTAGGAGCCGAGCTTGTCGCAGAGGTCCTGGGAGGGGGTGATGTCCGTTGATTCACTACTGGGCTTGGTGAATTCCTGGATGACGCTGAAAAGTTTCTTGGAGTTGCTGGAGTTGGCGAGGATTCTGTTATGGATGAAGGTTCTTTTGGTGGTTCTGATGTGTTGATGGTTGTCTGTCTTGGCTTCCTTGTAGGTGGTGTGGTTTTCGGATGTCTTGGTGTTTCTCCAGTTTTTCTCCAGGCGCCTGCAGGTGCGTCTGGCTTCTTGGAGCTCGGTGGTAAACCAGGCGGCTTACCTGGGGCAGTGCTTGTCGGGGTTGCATAGCGGGCGAGCTTGTCTGCGATCCAAGTGTGGAGTTCCAAAGCTGCGTGGTTGGCGTCCGTTGCGGCGGAGGGGGTGTTGCCGTTGAGGGTGGAGTTCAGTTGTTCCTCGGAGACTCTGCTCCAGTTCCTGCGCGGGGGACGCGGGCGGGTTCGAGTGGCTTGGGTTTGTTGACGAGGAAGTGTACACAGTGGTGGTCGGTCCAGGGGGGCTGCGTGGTGTGGCTGAAGTGGATGTTGCGCCGGAGCATTTTCATAACAACAACATCAACTATTGCATTTGATGTTCAGGCAATTAAGAGAGGGTTGGTGAAATTGTAAAACCTTATTTTCTCATTGTGAGTTTAGTCGATATTTTTGTTTCTTTTATTTAGGTTAGTCAGATCAGATCAATTACAGAAATAATCAAAAAGATTGGTTAGAACAGACATAGAAAATAACATCGTGTTCCACTCAGAATATAGTCCCTATTCTAATCTGAAATCCAGTAAAGAGCAAGTAGAATTTTGAAGTAAAGTCTTATAACTAAGAAAAGGATCAAACTTTCCATAAAGGGTAATTCTGGAGACTCAGCCGGGTACTCTAGACAGCTGCAGTAACAATTATCTAAATGAACGAGAGGGAGAGAGAAATCACAGCAGTAGATATGATCTCCATAAAGGCAGAAAGTCTCCTCAATCTGCATAAGTAGAAGTCAAAGAAAAATCATGGTTAGCAATAGCTTATGGCAATTTGAGCTAGAACAACGAAGTGCTAAGGGGCATGGCAGGGTAGGAGTGCATAGAATGCCCTGCCTCTCTAGCTAGGAGCATGTACTATATAGAAAGGCCACTAAACATGTAGCAAAATCAGGTGAATCTGTCACCAGCATCCAATGGTGGAAGATCTTCCAAATGGTCTGTCGTCTTCGTCCTCGATTCCCACGGTAAACGTCCATGTCAACATGAAGTTATTCAGAGGTGGCTACAACGTATTACAAAAAGTTACATCTACAAAGCTTCTCATGGGATTCTTTTGCAAGCCTAATCTATTAGCTGTATGGTGTCCCATTGTATAAAAATTAGCTGCTCTATGGAATTAAACATTTGAATTCTGGTATATACTGGTTAAATCACAAATTGTAAGCTGCATCAAGCATTTTCTTTTCATTAATATGCTTCTTCATTATGAATATGTGGCAAAGAAAACAATTTAAATACAATGAAGTCATATGGTGTGAGAAGAAGAGAAATACATTTTACATGAAACAGCACATTTCACAAAAAGGTCAAGCTCTATAAATCAGTTATAATGTTAAATCACTATTTATGAAAGTCATTTATTTTTCTTAAAGGGATAGAAAAGAATAAAAGAATAGTGTGGCCTAGCAGTCAGAGAAAGATAGTAATGAAAGCTTTCTGAAAATTGAAGCAGCATTTCCATTTTTGCACATTTAATAAAAGCACATTTCCTAACATTTACTTTATTATGCATTTCTATGTTAATGTTTTTAACACGTTTCAATATTATGTGGTAATTTTTCATAAAATTTTTCAGCTTCCTCAAAAGCGGTTGTGTTAACCATTGCCAATGGTGTTGAACGGTGTCTATTTCTTTCAGTTTATGCTCTCATTGGAACTGCCAATAGCCACAATTCAGCAAACTGATCGACTAGAAACCATCGGTTCTGATCAATTGGAACAGGAGAGCACAAAGATTGCATTTTTGAAAAGTAATTTAAAGAAACTATTTTAGGCATAACAAAATATCTTGTGGAGTTCATTGAAGATGGTAATAATGGACCGTGCAATACTCAAAATATGTGTTATTTAACTGTAGATGTTAGAAAGATGAAAAATAATGCCCCATCGTATAGGCACATACTTAAAAAACTGGGAAATACGTTATTTTTATTGTACAAGATTTGACACCAAGTATATTTCCGAGATTGTTATGTTTCTCCAGGTCGCCACTATCAAAAAAGCTGTTGAGCTTGCTATCATAGGAAGATCCATGCAGCCTGCCTGAGCATCGGTGCTTAATTGATGTAAGGTTAATTGAGAGCAAATAACAGGTGAAGTACAACATGCACTGGAACAAATGTGTCTAATCTCCTCCTAGTGCACGCCCTAAACAACAGTGAAAAAAGACTGCCCAAAATTGATTCCTGCCATTTAGTCGTATAACTTAAACAGTTTAAACGTCTGATTAAATATCTCTTGACCCTTTTTAAATACGTTCGTTTACATATCGTAGTTATTATTAAAGCATTGAGCTAAACCGTGTTGCGTGTGCCTCCAAAGCGGAAAGCTATCATGTATTCTATAAGCGCGACAATTCAAAAATCTGCCAATTTTTGTCTTCCATTTACAAATGCAGCACGCAGTATGCAATATATGCGTAGAGAGAGCAGCTACATCCTGTTCCCGCGATTCTCACTCCTCTCTATTCATTAAAATGTTTTCATGTTTAGGTGAAGTGAGTACACGTCTTATCATCACCTTCAAAGTCATTTTTGAAACCACCGAATAACAGTGACTCTACGTAGGTTGCCTCCGGGCTATATAGATGAGTACAAGTTTATGATATTTTGAGTTCTGCCTTCATGTCTCACTTAAAAGAGAACTGGATTTGATGCTCTCTGTTTTAGACCATCCTTTGATCTGGTGCAACATTGTGTGAAGTGCCTCAGTTTGGGCTCTCGAAGCCCAAGAGGGAAAGCCGAAGATGTATTTCCTGAGGTGATGGTGTTATCATCAATGATTTGTTTATGGAGGAGGAGAAAGAAGAAATGAGGTTCATTTCTCTGATGACATTTTGCTGTTTTGTTTTTATGAAGACGATTAAAACAGCCTTTTTTTATTCCTCGTTGGACTAAACCCGCATATTATGTGGAGGAAAAGGAAAGTTACTAACACAGACCTTGGTATACTGTCCCTTTTTAGAAGATCATGCAAATATTTTGTGCCCGTCTTCTGATGGTATAATCACGTTTTTTTTCTTCTTTACATTTGTTTTGGCGATGGCAAACAGATTATCATATCGTTAAATAGGGAAGAATCTGCGAAATAATACATTTGCTGCCCATTAGGTAGCCATTAGTGGACCTGAGACCAAAATGTTTTTACCTCTAAAGCCACAGAGATTGCTTGCCAAATTGGTATTTTGGTGCTGTAAAGACACACACACAGCATGGCATGTTGTACATTGACACAGTCAACTCCACCATTCCTGCTGATACCTGAAATGGTAAACCCCGGGCAATCTCCATGGAAACATGTCTCTCATAACTCTACTTGACAGAATTCTGGGCACTCTAATTGTTGTCAAGCAGATTTTTGACAGACAAATGACTTCTGTTTCCAGTTAATACTTCATCCAGTTTTTCACGTTTCACAGAAGTTGGGAATATCTCTATTTTCCTCACAAGTTTCCCGGGGTCAATGCTTTCATAGCAGTAACGCTATAGATTGGATCTTCCAGTTTGATCTTGGCTTTCTGCTGTATCACCTCAAAGTACTATCCACAGTTTTATCTCGTGTGCGCTTTGTTTTGGTTTTACTCTAGACAGAGCATGAAAGTTTATATTTGTGAATCACTCAAAATTTCACAATTTCAGTTGCATTTAGGTAATCAAACTGATGCATTAATTTCTCTGTTTGAATGCAGTTACTCTGATCAATACCTTGTGATTTCCCAGAGAAAGAGTGAACATTATCTGTTCATTTTTTGAGCATTTACTGGCTCTTGATCGTTCTCCACATGATTTGCAATTCTAGCTTCTGCACATTTGGTCCTGGGTGCAAAATGTTTCACCACGTCAGTCTGAGTTCCGTTATTTATATTGATTTAATATTTTTTTTAATTAAATGTTTAATTTAATAATGTTTTTAATTTAAGTAACTTACCCTTTGCAAATCAACGTATTTATCTAAAAAATATCAGACTGTAGTGGAATCTAGGTAATAAATCTCTCTTCCACCTAGAGACCATCGGTGCAATATAGGGACGTATTCTGATTTGTATAGCAGCCTTTTCCCTATGTAATACCCCCTGGTGCTTAATTTGGAAAAAATAAGAGAAGACCTTTATGTTTTTTCTTAGGAGCCTACCGGCTGTGCTACCAAATGTTAGGGCTGCTGCCTGGTTTTGATTCCACCTCATGCCACTTACACCACCCCACACTTCCTGTCTTTTCATCTCAATCTTGCAGGCACTTTTTCAACTCTACTTTTTCTCTTTGACAGTGTTTCTCGTTTTCTTTCTTTCTCCCTTTTCTACTTGCTCCCTCTTGTTCCAGGTCAAAACTAATAAAGAAGAATAAAATAAGGTGCTCAAAAAATAAGTGCTGTGTCATGCGCACTTCAGAGCCTGCAATCCCAGTGTTTTAAATGCATTAAGTGTTCGATTGCTGTTCAGGAGCTGGTGCCCACACTTTCTCCATTTTTCGTGTGGTTACAGAAGTTGCAGTAGTCACTTTAATGGCTGGCATTTCCATACTAACTCACAGTCTCTTCAGTTTTGGTGATTAATCTGTGATCTATTTGCCAATTGCTAAACATTTGCAGTTGCACATGCCAACTTCCTAATTTTATTATGCTCTTATTTGATGGTAAATCATTTCTCTGTGTTACTTAAATATTCTGGATTCCCTGGGTCTTTCCAATACATTTAGGGGCATATTATCAAGAAACGGCATTAAAATTATCACCGCTTTAGCGGCAGAAAACTGCCGCTAAAGCGGCGATAATGGGCTTGATAATATGCCCTTGAGAATTCCAAAAGAAGCCCATGTTCTGGTGTCAACATGGGCTTCTATTGGAATTCTCAAGGGCATATTATCAAACCCATTATCGCCGCTTTAGCAGCAGTTTTCTGCCGCTAAAGCGGCGATAATTTTAACGCCGTGCTTGATAATATGCCCCTTAAGTTTTTATCTATAATTTGGACCTGTTTAATAGTGTGAGTTCTTAAATAATGTGTTAAACCACACCTGTCAGCTTGTAACAACTGTAAGGACACACTCAGTGGCCTTTTCTTCGGTAAGTCATGCAGCTTTAGAAATAAATCATAGCGATATCATAAAACGTATGTGTTGGACCTAACCCTCTTTGCAGAGTTATCCCCAAACCTTTTGCCTTCCTCCGCTTAGTTTTTTACCTTCTTTTTGTTGGCTTTAGGACTCAGGCACTTTACCACTGCCGAGCACTGCTGAAGTGCATATGCTCTGTTCTCCAAGCAAGGTATGATTGGTTTAAACCTGTTTGGCATATTTAATTTACATGTAAGTCCCTTGTAAAGTGGTTTTGCATATACCCAGGGCCTGTAAATTAAATGCTACTAGTGGGCCTGCAGCACTACTTGTGCCACCCACAGAAGTAGCCTTTCAAACCTGCCTCAGCCTGCCACTGCAGGGCCTGTGTGAGCAGTTCACTGCCACTTTGACCTGGCATTTAAAACAACTTGTCAAGGTTTACACTCCCCTTTTATTACACATAGGTCACCCCTAAGATACGCCCTAGGTAGCCCTTTGGGAAGGGTGCTGTGGAAGTAGAAGGTAGGACATGTGCATTTATGTATGGCACATCCTAGTAGTGACAAACAGCCTATTTCGTTTTTCACTGCTGTGCTGCCTACTCTTGTAGGCTAGCATTGGGAATTCTCTTATATATTCTTAAGTGACAATTCCTGCTCTTAGAGGCGTTGCAATGTTTGGTATGTTTAGAATAGTGGTGATAAATCCTGCTAACTGGTTTAGTTGGATTTTACATTACTATTTTAGAAATGCCACTTTTAGAAAGTGGGCATTTCTATGTGCTTATGAATCTTTGTGCTTTGCAGCCTGACGCCTATACACGTCTAGGCCTGGGCGATAGCTACACTTGGTACATATTTTCCAAACAGCCACAACACTGGAAGGGCTGGGGCTTGACACGGGTGGCATCTGCATTCATCTGCATACTGTAGGTTTTCTTGGGCTTGGAGAGGGCCTGTACAGGTTGTGTCCTCCTGCCATCACACAAATGACTGATTTATCCCCAACTGATGTCTGGATCCAGGGCTGGGTTGAAAGGGGATTGTTGTGCACTTGAAAGGGTTCTTTAAAGTCACCCCTTGAGCAAAGACATTTGTGAGTATAAGTGCAGGGGCTCTGACCCCATGTTTTTAAACACTGCGTGGACTTGTAACCAGATGCTCCTGGCTCTACATGCTGGACATTGCCGGAGAACTGCTGTGCTGCCAGGAGGAATTTCCAATAGGACTATTTGCTTTGTTGTGCCGGCCTGCTGCCTGTTGGGCTGCTGGAGAGACTGCCGCCCTGCATTTGACCTATTATGCTGGCCTGCTCCTTGCTCTGTGCCCCAGTGCTCTCCAGGGGCTTGTGGGATTCCTCCGCCCCTCCCCCTACTCCTGTGGGACTGTAAGTATTCAATGGAACAGCCTGGAACTGGCTGTGGGACCCTGAGTCTGGCCATTTGTCTACTCAAAAGGACAGCACCTAGTGAGCGCTATTCCAGCTAATGTAATGGAGCGCTTTTGGCCTTAACAACAAGGAATTGCCCTGCGCGTATTGAGGGCTTCCTTGTTTGACCAAGGAACTCCCATTCTCCCCCGTTCTTCCCCCGCTGTCCTCTCCAGTGGGAGAGTCACTGCAGACATGAGGGAACACCCCTCTGAAGAGTTGTGCCCTGCCTACAAGCCTTTGGCCTCGCTGATGCCCGCTCGACCACAGTGCTTACAGCGCTGGCAGGGGAGAGAAATGCTGCCCTCTGTGAAGGAAGTTTGCACCCGCCTTCAGTCACCTGAGAAGAGCAGCGTGATCTTGCAGCTACTTCAAACATCGAGGGCTCTCCTGTCTGGCCTGGAGCTACACCGTTCTACTGCAGGAGCTGATGCCCAGTGATGCTAGGACCATTTTCTTGCCCAGACAGGTACTGTGCCTCCGAGTGGAGGCCCGTGGGTCCCTTGTTACTGCTGGGCCTCGTGCGGCGACCCAGACACCTTTGTTTGACAACTCCTGTGCACATTGGGGGCTTACTGGTCCTGAGGGGGCCCGTGGGGCACTTGAGTGGGAAAAGTGCCTACATTGCCTGATTTGTTGCTTCCCCCTTAAGTCTATACCATGACCCAAGGGCTGGTTGCAGTGTGGCTTGTGGCTTCTACAATGGGATAGTCTGGTTGTCGATCCCGATCAGGGATCATTGCCTCTGAAGGGGAAACCACTGCATAATGCTTAAGAGGAGTGCAGGTCTGCCCGTGCCCTGCGATAAGGGTTTGAATGTCATCATCGCATTAGGTGCTCACAAAAATGACCGGATCCACTGTAGTAGGTGAACAGATGCTACTGTGCCCTACGGCTTCGTGCTTTCTTACCTTATACAATTTAATAGGAGAGCAGATGCTCCTGCGCCCCAATCTTTTGGCTAATGCACTCGTTCCAGTTACTTCATAGTGATCACCGTAACCCTGCTAGTAGGAATGCAGGGGTTCCTGTGCCTATGTTTTTTTACTGTTACTGATGTGCTTTTCCGTTGCATTATATATACTGATGTTATGATGTATGTCGTTTTCATTCTTGCATTGCCCAGGATAACGAGTACTAGCTCAGTATTTGCACAATATGCACAGTATTTATGATTCATGTGATTTTGGTCTCTGTTATGTAAAATGTACTATATATATTTTCATATAATCCTATGTGGAGTCTCTTTTGTGGGGTATTCACTGTGTTTCTGTGTGAAGGTGTTGCGCAAATGCTTAACACATTGTCTCTGATGATAAGCCTGCCTGCTCTGCATCTAGCTGCTAGAGGGTGAGCACATATTATCTTTGGTGTGTAACCTACTTGCCCTGACTAGAGTGGTGGGTTATTACTGGTTTAGGTGTATACCCTAGCCAACCAAAAATCCAATTTCCAGCAATATGGAACAGACTTCAACTAATCTTCCAGAAGGAGGCATTTACTTATGTAGTACTAGCACCATGTTTTTATTACTGATGTTTTTAAGTAGTCTTTGATGTGCTTTTCCTAAACAAGGACCTCAGGTTCCTTTGAAGTGTTTACTATAAGTGACATTTCACCTACTGGAATACATTGAATATGCTTATCGTGTTCTGTAAAACTACAACACATATACACAGTTGGTAATCTTGCAGTACATTTGAGAGAATATTACAGCTGGATTCGATATTCTACCTTTCAGAAAAGTGGCACTGAGGCCAGCAGCCCTTCACAGGAGAGATAAAATGCAGCTTTTTTCTTTGGTCTTGCCATGTTTGAACAGTGGATATCATGAGGTCTTAGCTTTGAAATATTCTTTTAGGTCTTTCAGCAGTAGTTTCTTCGCCCATAGGCATGTTAGCTTTTTCAGCTTCTGATTTTATTAAGATAGATTACACACAGAAGAAAAAAATGCTCTCCTGCCATTTTAAAGGATACATTTTCTTCCTCGATTTTAGCCCTTTTTTTTTATAAAAGGGTGCTGATGGAGCAGGGGTTTTCAGAAAATAAAACCTGCTCGGATTAATTCCTCGGTAACATTTACTAACAGTGTGCGGTGAAACTAACATACAAAAACATGAAAACATGGGGAAATGCTTATGCGCATGCATGCACTAATGTGTGGACTAATGCATGAAAGACTAGGCCGCATTTGCGTTCTGCTCAGAAATAAAAATAATAACAATGCTGCTTTCTGCGCATTAATGCTTTAATAGACAAATAACGTGGGATAGTGCAAATAGTGGGTGATAAAATAGTGAGAATTATATTTCAAGAAATTAATAATGTCTGTGTTTTATTCATCGTAGTGATACTTGCATGGGCCTACATCGTTGCATAATGAGTTAAGGGTTAAGAAAAGAAAACTAAAAGAAGTCGAAAAATCGAGCTCTGAGAGAGAATGGAGAAGGCAATGTTGGTGTCCTTCGGAAAATCATTGTATGTCTGCCAAGTAACGGAAGGATGGCCGTGAGACCATGACCAAATGTACAAACTTCTTCCGCTGAAGCTGAAGAGGTGGACAATGAAAATGTAGTGATTTGAAACATGTTGCCAGATGAAGGAAGCGTGAATTCATAAGACGTGGCTTACGTATTGTTAGAAATATAAAACAAAGAATGCTGTGAAAATATGAACGTGACTATGGTGGTGTGATAGAACACCCCCTAAATTGACCAATGAGAGACTAAGATTCTGAAAATGTTGCTGCAATGGTGGGTTGGACATGAAGGTTTTTAGAGTATAACTGGGGTGTCTGGGGGGTGTTGTTAGCTAGCGTGCCCTTGAAGAAGCTAAAGAGGGGAGATCATCGCTGTCCGTCGGTTTTCTGTATGCAGATAGAGGCCTACCTGTTTCCTGTTCCTGTCCTACTCTTAGTTCCCTGAACTCTCTTGGGGAACCCCCATCTATTTCCCATGGCCAGGGGGTAGATTTTCAACTAAAATATTTAGGTTTGTATAGCTAAAATCTGAACTTGCATAATCATTTCGCAAATGTATTTTGTCTCTGAAACTTATGTCTCTTCATCTATCCACTCCTTCATTGCATTCTGTTCATTGTGATATGAGTTTGATACCTTTTGCCTTGATAAATGTTCTCTCTCTGTGATATATACTTTGTTTGCCTTGTAAAACTGTACATGATGAGCATTTACCTTTACATTATTTGCGATAAATATTAATAACCTTATTCTATGTTTGTGATTTATTCAGTAGTATAGATTGATAGTTAGTTTACTAATTATTACCATCAACTACTCAAATAATGGTCCATCGACCAGAGGAAAGAGAGTTGATTACAGGTTCATTTATGTACCTTGTGTGTTAGAACGAGCCTGTGGTTTAGGAACAACTGATTTAACGTTTAAACTTGAAACAGCGCAACAGGGATTCATGTGTTGGGTGTATGAGTATGGGCCAGTGTTTGTGTTTATTGATTATCGATCCCTGATTGGCGCTGGATCAGTTTTTGGTAGCAGAGGATGGTTATTTATTGATTAGTTTGGTAATAATTATTGATTATTGATTATTTGTTTTCTTAACATGAAGAGTTAGTGTTTTGTTCTATGTTGTCTTGAAGTACGGGTACGGAGTTACCTAAGATCCCGGGATGATAATGTATTAGCCTGAAGAGGCAGAAGAATAGTGTGGATAAGTTATCACACTGCAGAAGTACTTTGTCTGTTGTCATAATACTTAACGGCGAGAGGCTGTTGGTGTTATATTAGGGTCTATTCGGTTGAGAGTAGATTTTGTTTGAAATAGCGAAGGGTCCACTTCTGAAACTCTGGCCTTACATCCCCAAAGGAGTACCAAGACCTCTTTCCATGTGAAAGTTCTCTTCCGAAACTTTGGCTAGTATCCCCAGAGGAGTACCAAGTCCTCCTGTAGCTTGTTTGGGTGTAGAATAGCGCTGGTCGTTATTTTACTCGAAGTGAGAGAATAACTCTTTTTGAAGTGAAGACTATCTCTTTATTTAGTGGAACAGACAAGGTATCATTGTTTTATGTTTGTTTCGTAATTAGTTTTGTTGAGAAAAATATAGAAAAACATTGCCGTATTATTTTGTAAAGGGAGGGTCAGTAGTTGGAGTAATACTGATGTCACAAAAAGCCACGCTGGCATTGGTCAGACAGCTGACGTTCGAAGTGCTGTGATTGGTTGATTACTGAGAACCGCGCTGGTATTGGTCAAGGTACTGATTACGTAGGAGTGTTCTGATTGGTTGGTTGGTGTGAGTCGCGCTGGTATTGGTCGGTTGTTAGCAAATAGAATAAGCGGAAGTACGAAGAGTTTGTTGTTTGTTTATTGAGTTGTATTTTAGCGAGAAAGGATTGGGAAAAATGAAGCTGGTTAATAAGATAAAGAGTTTCTTTAAAAAGGACAAACCAATAATTACAAAAGAGGGAATTCCTATTCCACCTCCAAGAAAAGCTGCTTCTTTTATGATGTTGGAACGTGGTTACCATACGTGTACTTGGTTAGAGAATTGGGTGAAATATACGGATGATGATAGTGTGTTAGCTTTTCCGAAGCATGGTACATTTAATGTAAAGATTCTACAGAATTTGAGAGGAAGAATGAACTCTTTAGAACCAAATCCCAGACCTACACAGTATGAAGCACTTGAGGAATGGGAGCAGGAAGCATACGATCAAGAGAAGTATAGGGGCAGAAGGAGATATAGGAGTATAATGTCTAGGTATCCTTTTGAAAAACGGGAAGATAAAATGAAAAGATGGAGGAGAGCTATAATAGCAGATGTTTTGTATCCAGTTTTAGTTGCTGAAGAAGCAACGGGAGGCAAATGTAAAGAGAAGAAGAAAAATGTAGAGACATCAAGGATAGATTTTGACCCAAGTGATTCTGATGATGAGTTGTTAGATGACATTCTGACTAAAAAACCTCCACCTTATCAAGAGAACTCAAGTGAAACAGTCCCAAATGCACCATTAATGGGAACCCCACTAATTCCGCAGGTTCCACAAGTCCCGGTCGTTACTAGAGCAGTACAAGAGAGTGAAATGGATATGTTGAATAGGACAAGGGAGGAGTTGACTTAGAAAATTAATCAGTTGAATTTGAATGCGGAAGCATTAACAGTGCCAGTAACAATTGGACCTATACTTCCGTTGTATGGAGAAAAACAGAATATATCAAGAGCACATGCGTTGACAGTCCCAATGAATAGAGATAGGAATAAAGTGGTAATGATAGTTGATCAGGTTGAACAAACTGAAACTAGTACTTCATTAATTGATTTGCCAGTTAGTGAGATGATAACTGAAACCCCTAAGAGAAATGCGCAAATAGATCCGAGGAGATTAGTGCAGAATGTCACTCCGATATCAGGGAGTTCAATGGGACCTACACCAGATGAATTAGATGACTGGATAAGGGGAATGGAAAAGCAAAAACCTCAACCACAGAGTATAGATGTGAGTACACTGAGAGTGGATTTGAAAGAAATGATTATTGGTACAATAAGCCCAGACAGGTTGAGTAATTATCGAGATGAGGAGTTGTTATTCCTGTGCAAAAATATTACTTGGAGAGCGAGAAATCTTCATGAAAAGTTAACAGAAGCTGCTTGTGAATATGGAGTGGACATAGAGAAGTCGAGAGTGTTACAGAAAACATATAGACTGGATTTTACTGAAAAGGATTTAGAGAGCTTGAATGCATCTGGTAAAAGATTGCAAATAAAAGAATTAATGAATATCCTGAAGAAATGGGGAGATGTAGAACGGTGGAAAGGTAGATGGTTGAAAAAGAAAGAAGAAATGATTGCCAATAAAAACGCGTCTTTATTTCCACTGAGAGAGTCAGAATAGGCTGAAAGGGTGTGTCCAATGAGAGAAGTTCCAGGTGGTGGATATGTTCATGTTCCTTGGACAAGACAGGATATATTGTCTTTTACTCATGATTTCCCTAGATTGAGGGAAAAACCAGTTGAATGGTACAAACAAGTAGAGAGATTTGTGAAGGTTTCAAAAGTCTTATTGAAAGATCTGGATGGTTTATTTGAGATTGTTGTTCCAGCAGATTTATGGTCAGAGTGTAAGATTACTATTGATTGGCCTAAAGAAGAATATCCTAGAGATCCTAAAACAGGTGCACCTTCAGATGAGGTGATGAGGAAATATCATCAGGTAATTACTTACCTGAAGGGAAAAATTTCTCCAAAAGAAACAGATTGGGATAAAATTGACAGAACAACCCAAGAACCAAAGGAGTCGGTACATGCTTATTATGAAAGGTTGTTACAGGTGTTCAAACAGTACAGTGGATTTGAGAATATTGGAGATAAAGATATGGGACATTTTGTGTATCGTTTTGTATTTGGATTAAAACCAGAAATTAGTAACATGATTCAGCAACATTTTATTTGTTGGCAGAGTAAAACGGTTGATGAAACACTGAGATATTCAAAGTATTGTAGTGATGATATTGAATCGAGGCATAAGAAGCTAAAAGAGAAAATGATGTGGGCACAAGTGAAGGTAGCAGAACAGCAAGAAGGAAACAGTGGTTTCCAAACAGATTTCCAGATGAAGGGTCAGAACCAGAATGGTCAAATAATGAGTGGTGGTAGAGGTAGAGGTAAAATGAATAAAGATGAAATGAAAAGGAAATATCCTTGTCATGCGTGCTGAAAATTTGGGCATTGGAAGAACAAGTGTAGATCTGCTCAGAAAAATAATGGGATGAATCAAAATCTAAATTCACAGATGCAGAATGAGGTGGTTGTGAATCAACAACAGCAGCAGCAGCAGCAGCAGATAGTTACTCCACAGTTACAGGTACCACAAGATCCTATGCCAAATAATGTGAATGCTCAAGTGCAGAGATACAGTGGGAACACTGGTTTTCACGCAGGTGAACAAATTGGTAAGAATCAAAATGTGTAAATGGTTTTGCAATACTTGTTGCAGTGCAATGAGAGTGATTCAGACTCTTATCAATGACGGTGCCTGAGGGGGGAGCAAGAGGGCGTGCTTGGCGCAACTCTAGAGGTAGATCAGTCGGGTCCATTTGTTGATGGAAAAGTGGAAGGTAATGATATTACATTCCTAGTGGACACTGGTGCTACCCGTTCTACTGTGAGAGCAGCAGAAATTCCAAATCTACCCCTCTCGGGAGAAACTATCCAAGTCAAAGGAGTTTCCAATAAGCATATCAAACCCCAATAACAAAACCAATAGGAGTTCATATTGGAAGATTCAGAGACATGCATCGGTTCGTGGTATGTGATACAGGTCCGGTAAACCTTTTAGGGAGAGATTTACTGTGCAAAATGAATTGCACAATTTATTGTACACCAGATGGTATTACTTTCCAAACACCAGATGAGGATGTTGCGTTTAAAATGATGTTAGCGAAGCAAGGGACAGAGGGGGATGAACTGTTTTCACTTCTTACTGAAGAAGATTTGCCTGCAGAGTTGAGAAATACAGTAAGATCTGATGTATGGGATTTTTCAGGAAAAGAGATTGGTCTAATGAAAGGTGTGGATCCTATTCAGGTTGCGGTGAAACCGGGTGCAACTTTTCCAAACACACCTCAATACAAAACAAGTCCTGAGATAACAGCAGGAGTTATTCCTGTGATTGACCAAATGATTGAGCAAGGTATTCTAAAAGAAATACTAAGCAGTCCTTGTAATTCGCCTATTATGGGAATTAGAAAGCCAAGCGGAAAATATAGGATAGTACAAGATTTACAAAAAATAAACAAGATTGTGGTACCCTGTTGTCCAATAGTGCCAAATACAGCAGTGATATTGTATCAAATTCCCTGTGATGCAGAATGGTATACAGTAATTGATCTGTGTCAAGCATTTTTCTCGATTCCCTTACATCCGGATAGCCAGTATTTGTTTGCGTTCCGGTTCGGAGACCGTGTTTTGGCATGGTGCCGAGTTCCACAAGGGTACACAGAGAGTCCATAAATTTTTAATCAGATTTTGAAAAAATGTTTGGAGACTTTGATTATGCCAGAAAAATCGGTTTTGGTTCAGTATATTGATGACCTACTGGTGGCATCAAAAACACGAGAGGCATGTGTGGCAGATACAATTGCCTTACTGAATCATCTGGCAGAAGGTGGACACAAAGTGTCACCAGCAAAATTGCAGTTTTGTAAACAGGAGGTCCAATATTTGGGACACAAAATAGAGAAAGGAGTCAGGAAGGTGACACCAGAAAGGATCAGTGTGATTCAACATATGAGTCCTCCTAAAACTCAAAAAGAAGTGAGAATGTTTTTGGGAATGGTTGGAAACTGCATACAGTGGATCAGTGACTTTTCACTGATTGCAAAGCCTCTACAGAGGTTGACACACAAAGATGTGACTGATCCGATTGAACTGAATGATGAAAGCATGAATCCTTTTATTGAATTACGAGACAGTCTTTGTCGGGCACCTGCATTGGGAATGCCAGATTATACAAAGGATTTTGCGTTGTACTGTTGTGAGAGAGATGGGTGTGCACTTTCAGTTTTATCTCAGAGACATGGAATGGCACGATGTCCAGTCAGTGGCATATTTTTCTGCTACTTTGGATTCAGTGGCTGCAGCATTACCAGGTTGTTTGAAAGCAGTAGCTGCTACCTGTGTGAGTTTGGAACAGAGTGAAGCGATTGTGATGGGACATCCAGTTAAAGTATATGTGCCACACTCAGTTGAGATTCTTTTGACAAGAACACGTACACAGCACATGACCTATAGTCGGCTGACTAGGTATGAAAGAGTAATATTAGGTGCTGAAAATGTGACTGTGGTGAGATGTACGACAATAAATCCGGCAACATTGTTGCCTAGTCCATTTTGTGAGGAAGTAAGAGATGAGGCAGATCATGATTGTTTGGATGTGACAGATTTGTGCAGGAAACCAAGGCCAGACATTAAGGATACCCCGCTAGAGGAATCAGATTGTGTGATGTTTGTTGATGGATCTTGTCTGAGAAATGAAAAAGGCGTATTGAGTTCTGCTTATGCAGTATGTACAGTGGCTGCAGTTCTGGAAGCATCCTGTCTAAAAGGGGTAAATTCTGCACAAATTGCTGAGCACATAGCTCTGATTAAAGCATGCAAAATTGGCAAAAATTTGAAAGTAACCATATTTACTGATAGTCAATATGTTTTTGGGGTGGTTCACGATTTCGGACAGTTATGGATGGAAAGGGGATTTCTGACTTCTTCAGGTTCTCCTATAAGGAATAGCAAAAATTTGAAAGATTTATTGGATGCTTTGCAATTGCCAAAGAAAATTGCAGTGGTCAAATGTTCTGCACATAAGTCAGGAAATGATTATGTGACAAGCGGCAACAGATACGCTAATCAAGAAGCACGTTTCTGTGCACAAAATTCAATTGCGATAAACAGAGGGGTGGAGAAGAAAAATACTAATTGCCACCTGATGTTTTCCTCCTGGGAAACTTGGGATGAGATTAGACAGTTGCAAGAAGGGGCAAGTGATGAGGAAAAGGAAATTTGGAAAAAATCAGGCTGAAGAAGAGAGCAGAAGATGAAGTTTGGGTGTACATAGATGAAAGACCAGTTATGCCAGATTCTTTACTATCCCAAATTGCAAGGGTATACCATGGAATTGCACATGTTGGAAGAGATGCAATGATCAGGCTCTTCAAGCAGTCATGGTATAACCCGAAATTCAGAGTCATTGCAGAGAGTTTATGCCAGAGGTGTGTTACATGTCAGCAGCAAAATCCAGGCAGAAAGACAGTTGTGAGTTGGGGACGAATTGGAAAAGCAGCAGGACCATTTACGAGGCTCCAGCTCGATTTCATCGAGCTTCCCTCATATAACGGACTAAAATATGTGTTAGTTGTTGTTTGTTTGTTTTCTCGTTGGGTAGAAGCCTATCCAACAAGAAGGAATGATAGCTTGACTGTTGCAAAGTTACTTCTAAGAGAACTAATTCCAAGGTTGGGTTTTCCAGTCACTTTAGAGACAGATAGGGGATCTCATTTTAATAATGAGATAATTCGGATGATCTGTGCAGCACTACAGATTAAGCAAAAGCTGGATTGTGCCTATCGACCAGAAGCATCTGGAATGGTTGAACAAATCAATGGCACCATAAAATCTAGACTGGGAAAAGTATGTGCATCCGCAACACTGAAGTGGCCTGACAATTACCCCTGGTATTGATGAGTCTTAGAAACAGCCCAGATAAAAAGACTGGATTGAGTCCTCATGAAGTGCTAATGGGAAGAGCAATGAGACAAGCGATTGTACCAGCAAACAAACTGATGAATATTTCTGATGATCTAGTGCTTGACTATTGCAAAGGATTGGCTGATCTGGTGCGTTCTGTGTCTCATCAGGTTGGAGAAATTGCAACCACAACACATTCGGATCAAGCACATGATCTGAGTCTAGGAGAGTGGGTTCTTGTCAAGAAACACGTGAGGAAGTTGTGTTTAGAACCCAGGTGGCATGGACCTTACCAGATTATTTTGGTGACAACAACAGCAGTGAAGTGTGGTGGCTTGCCAAACTGGATCCACGCAAGTCATACCAGAAGAGTTCCATGTCCACTTGAAAAAGAAGGTGAGCAGCAACTGGTGAATAAAAATAAGAAACCAAAAGCTGAAGGTTGTGAAGCTAAAGAATCTAGAGTGACAGATTCTAAAAAGCATGATGATGATGAACAACCAAGCACAAGTCAAGTAGAGTGGGCACCAGCTACTGGGTCTCGTAAGACTGCTGTTGAGCAAGTAGAAAAGGAAGTTACAGAAAATCAAGAGCAAGTTCAACAAAGAAAGGGACTAAATAAAAGAACCTGTGAACCAGAAAGAAAAGGTGAAGAAGTGGTTCACGCTAAGAGAGCGAAGAAGGGTGACAATTGGCCAAGTGGAGTAAAAAGACTGAAATACACTATTGAAAAGAGGAAACCAGAACAGATAAATGAAGTATCAAGTCTAACTGAACAAGAAGAGTCAGAAGAAGAATCAGTACGAAGAGAAAAGAGAATAAGAGTCCCAAGCAAGAAATACAGAGCTCCTGAATGGACATATGTTATATTGGAGGAAATTGAGAGCACAGATAAAATAGAAAGAGAAGTTGGTACTGGTACTGAGCAAATTGATGAAAGCAAATTGAGACCGCCTTAAAAGAGAACAGTGAAAAATTAAGGTGCAACAAAATTCAGTGAAAATATTTGGGAAGTTCCAGATGATCTGAAGAAGACTCTTTAAAAAAAAAAAAAAAAAAGAGGGGGGTGAAGAAGAAGCTTGCTTCTTGAAGTGTTGGATACACTATTTTTTCGGTGGTTTTTTGGATAAGTTTGTCAAAATGTTTAGAAAGTTGTTAGGATTTTCTTATGTTTTTTCTTAGATTTTAATTTTTTTATAGTACACAAAATGGCAGAAGACATAGTGACTGGACATCAAGAACCTAGTTTTAAACGTAGATGTATTAGAGCTTGCTTATGTAGTGTCTTGCTATTAATGTTAATATGGTTAATATTAACTGTCTTTGTACCTATTCTAATGATAACTAATGATTAAGGGTGGGCGTAGTTCGCGAAGTAATGCTTCGCGAAGCTACGCAAAGTGCAGTTCGCGCTACGCAAGCTTCGCGTAGCACTACGCGAACTGCGTAGCGCACTGTTCGCAATGATTGCACAGTGCCGGATGCTTGTCCGCACTGTGCAATCATTGAAAACGGCAACTTGCACAGTGCGAGCTGTCTTTTACTGCCGCTCGAGTAGATTTTTACTCGAGCGGCAGCTTTCTCAACGCGGACTGGTAGTTTCTCATCGCGAGCGGTCGCAAGCATACGCGACCACTCGCAATGAGAAACCTGACCTCCCGCGTTGAGAATCTCGCCGGGAGGTTTATTTTCCACGCTCGCGATCGGCAACTTGATGTTGCTGATCGCGAACGAGGAAAAAGTCTCGCCGGGATGTCATTTTGCTTGCTCGCGGTCGCCAACTTGGCGTTGAGGACCGCGAGCAAGCAAAAAATGACCGCGGCACTACGCTACGCTACGCTACGCGTGTTCGCACTGTGCTACGTGCAATTCGCGTTGTGCGAAGTAGCGCAAACTTCGCAAACTACGCGAGCGTAGCGTAGCACTTCGCCCAGGGTTACTAATGATAAGAATAATACTAATAATGTGATAAGTGAAAGATTGGACCCTGTTACTAAAGAAACTCCTAAAATTAACAATAATCAGGCTGATAGCATTTATCATCATGATAAATCAATTAGGGGCATATCTACAAGGGCTGGCGATAAAATTATCGCCGCTTTAGCGTCCGTTTTCGGACGAAAAGCGGCGATAATTTGAACGCCCTATTAGCAAGGACACTCTAACGCGTGAATCCATGCTTCTTCGCCCTTTCCCTTATCGCCCAGCTTTGCATCTCTAATGAGATGCAAAGTGGGCGTTCCTCCCCAGAATAACGGGAGAAATGTCGCTAAGCGACATTTCTCCTATTATCAAGCCTCACGCAAAGAAGCATAGCGACAAGGAAAGTAGCGATAACCTCTGTTATCGCTACATTCCTTACGCCTGCTTTGAAACTGACTTAGCCATGATATCCTATGTAAGGTGGATATCATGGCTAAGTATGCCTTGCCCTATCACCAAGCTATCGCCAAACTTTGTGAGATTATCGCTGGATTTCCAGCGATAATCTCACATTTGGCAGTTAGCGCTTGGAATTTTATCGCTTTTGAGATAAGCGTTGCTAATAGCACGCTATCTCAGCGATAAAATTCCACGTTACCCGGCGATAATTATCCTAGCGCTAAGTGCGCTTAGCGATAATTATCGCCGGTCCTTGATGATATGCCCCTTAGTGATTTCTCGTTAAATGTCTTTACAAAATTGCTGTATGAATACGTAGACACAATGGATGTGAGAGACTGTTATGTATGCATGCAATTACCTTTGTCTGTCTCAGTGGGGGTGACTTACCATCACCTTCCTTTAACATATGGTGTATCATGTAGTGTTCTAACAAGTCTTTTTTACGTGACGGGGAAGTTGCAGTACTATTATTCAAATATGGATTTAGTGTTTTCAGAAATTCCTATTAGAAAAGATATGAATAAGGTGTATAGTAATAGAAATGCGGGATACATGGGAGAATTTTTTCATATTACACAGACAATAGATATAATATATGCTCATAGAAATAATCTAACTTGTAGTTTGCAGGCTGAAGAAAAAGAATTCATTAACATGGTTGAAGATAGAAGACAGGATTTTCAAAGAAAAGCTGCTGAACAGAAGTCACGTGTACCACCATGGGCTTTTAGAGAGGGAAATTATAAGAAAGGCGAGACTTACGCTGCAATGTCTCTGGATTGGTATCATAAAGGGAAACTTTGCTTACTTAGACTAAAAACTGACTATAATAATTATTTCATTGGTACTAGTGAATGTGAACACACTTTTCTGATTACTGGTGGATGGGGATTAAAAGGTGGAACTGATCCTGTATTTCCAGGAGTATATTATGTGTGTGGTAAAAATGCTTATTATAGGTTGCCTGCACACTGGTATGGTATGTAGATAGAAATAATAAAATCAATGAAATAAAGCATGGACTAACACGCAAAAAGAGAGCAAGTTTTTCAGAGATAATTGGTGATATTTTTGGTGCACTGATACCCTCAGTTGGAGTCGTTCTAAATTCGCATAAAATTCGGAAATTGTACACAGTGGTTGATCGCTTATCAACAGACCCTGCTGGTGGGTTTTTAATGATTGATACTGAAATGGTTGCAATTAGATCAATGGTTTTGCAAAATCGACTTGCCCTGGATATTTTATTGGCAAAAGAGGGCGGAGTCTGTGGCATGTTGAAAATACAACACTGCTGCACTTATATCTCTGGTAAAAGTAAAAGTCTTGAGGGGTATATAAAGAATATTATGAAATTACATGAAGATTTGACTCAACTGGAGTTTGACGGTGTTTGGGAGAAACTTGGTAAGAGTTTTACCTCTATAGGTAAATGGTTTTCCACATTTGGGAGTAGTTTATTAGGAAAAATACTAATACCAACTGTTTCAATAGCTGTCGTGATTTTGTTTATAATAATGGCATATAAAGGTCATAAGTGTAGATGTGGAAAGAAGGAGATGACAGAAGTAGACAATAAACGTAGAGCTAGGAAAAGAAGAAGAGAAGAAATAGAACTAGAAGATATGAGAGGAAATTAATACGAAATGATGAAAGATTTAGATGAGAAAATGGCAAAACGGGAAAGAAGTACACACCTTTAGATGAAGATAAAGGTGGTAATTAGTATGATGGTGATTTTGTGATGGCTCAAAAATGCCATCAAAGGGGGGAATTGATGGAGCAGGGGTTTTCAGAAAATAAAACCTGCTCGGATTAATTCCTCGGTAACATTTACTAACAGTGAGCAGTGAAACTAACATGCAAAAACACGAAAACATGGGGAAATGCTTATGCGCAAGCGTGCACTAATGTGTGGACTAATGCATGAAAGACTAGGCCGCATTCGCGTTCTGCTCAGAAATAAAAATAATGACAATGCTGCTTTCTGCGTGTTAATGCTTTAATAGACAAATAACGTGGGATAGTGCAAATAGTGGGTGATAAAACAGTGAGAATTATATTTCAAGAAATTAATAATGTCTGTGTTTTATTCATTGTTGTGATACTTGCATGGGCCTACATCGTTGCATGACGAGTTAAGGGTTAAGAAAAGAAAACTAATAGAAGTCGAAAAATCGAGCTCTGAGAGAGACTGGAGAAGGCAATGTTGGTGTCCTTCGGAAAATCATTGTATGTCTGCCAAGTAACGGAAGGATGGCCGTGAGACCATGAGCAAATGTACAAACTTCTTCCGCGGAAGCTGCAGAGGCGGACAATGAAAATGTAGTGATTTGAAACATGTTGCCAGATGACGGAAGCGTAAATTCATAAGACGTAGCTTACGTATTGTTAGAAATATAAAACAAAGAATGCTGTGAAAATATGAACGTGACTATGGTGGTGTGATAGAACACCCCCTAAACTGACCAATGAGAGACTAAGATTCTGAAAATGTTGCTACAATGGTGGGTTGGACATGAAGGTTTTTAGTGTATAACTGGGGTGTCTGGGGGGTTTTGGTAGCGAGCGTGCCCTTGAAGAAGCTAGAGAGGGGAGATCGTCGCTGTCCGTCGGTTTGCTGTATGCAGATAGAGGCCTACCTGTTTCCTGTTCCTGTCCTACTCTTTGTTCCCTGAACTCTCTTGGGGAACCCCCATCTATTTCCCATGGCCAGGGGGTAGATTTTCTACTAAAATATTTAGGTTTGTATAGCTAAAATCTGAACTTGCATAATCATTTTGCAAATGTATTTCGTCTCTGAAACTTATGTCTCTTCATCTATCCACTCCTTCATTGCATTCTGTTCATTTTGATATGAGTTTCATACCTTTTACCTTGATAAATGTTCTCTCTCTGTGATATATACTTTGTTTGCCTTGTAAAACTGTACATGATGAGCATTTACCCTTGCATTATTTGCGATAAATATTATTAACCTTATTCCGAGTTTGTGATTTATTCAGTAGTATAGATTGATAGTTAGTTTACTAATTATTACCATCAACTACTCAACTAATGGTCCATCAACCAGAGGAAAGAGAGTTGATTACAGGTTCAATTATGTACCTTGTGTGTTAGGACGAGCCTGTGATTTATGAACAACTGATTTAATGTTTAAACTTGAAACAGCGCAACGGAGATTCATGTGTTGGGTGTATGAGAATGAGCCAGTGTTTGTGTTTATTGATTATCGATCCCTGATTGGCGCTGGATCAGTGCAGAGAGAAAATGTTCATCATTGTACAAGTCTAGCAAGCCTGCATTTTAGCAGGAAACACACATTTTGAAATGTATATGCCCATTGGTTAATCAGAATTCTTCTTGTGGAAGGTAAGCTAAACCAGAAAATTCAAATTACAATCAGGGTCCATACTTAGCTGCACCTTGCATGTAACCACTTCAACAATCTCTCCCTTCTCCTGATTGTGTTTCAGTACAGAGCAAAGCAAAGTGTGATTTTTCTAATAGTCTTTGCTTTTGATTACGTAATTAGATACTTTCTTATCCTTTATCTACAGATAACTCAACAGTATGGTCTAATATTTAACTTACTGTTTTCAATGGACATTTCCACGTCTGAAAAAAACATAATTTTTTTAAGCTAAGTGCCGCTAAAAAAAGAGATATCATAAAAAATACTTAAAATGTAGCATGTGCTATGATTTATATTGACATTGTAGGGTTTTCGAGATATCTACAAGCCATTCAGCCTTAGATCTCAAAGCCTATGATGCCACCAAACTGTTTATAGTGTGCCTGTTCTGCAATGTTTTTTGTTTCACGAAAAAAACTCCCACAGTGGGAATTTATTTCATCCAATGGCCCTGATATGCAGGGAGGTGTCTCTCTGTGTATTGGGGCCATTGTTTCTCTGCCCAGGACTGCCTTAACTTTCACAGTGGTATGGGGCAGGAAAATCTAGTGGCAGTCACCCTGCCCTAAAAAGACCACCTTAATTTTCACACAACCAAGTGGCTTATGGGCAGCAAGTTCTGAGGTTTTGTCAGAAATGGGATTCCTGGTTGTCTGAGAAATGCACCCAGGCCAGGTAGGAACCACCACTCTAGTCAAGGTAAGCCAAATACATAATAAGATAACCTGTGCTCACCCTCTGGTAGCTTGGCAAGAAGCAGTCAGGCTTATCTGCCAAGACAATGTATAAAGTATTTCTGTAACACACGCAAACACACACACACACATACATACACACATATCACAAAAAGACTGCACACAGGGTAAAAATATAGATAATATTATTACGAATAAAACAAGACCAAAATGAAAAAAATTAGTAAGTAGAAAAGGAGTTATGTTTTTTTAAAGAATAAACCAAAAACATTGCTTAGAAGTCGGGTCAAGTCCAAAGTTCAGGCCAACTGCGATGGGGCGCGGGTCTGATTCAGTTCCAAACAGTTCCCGCTGAAGGTTTACCTTCTCAAGCAGAGGCAAGAGTCCCGTTTGTGGGGAATGCGGTCACCAGGAGCAAGTAGAGCATCGCTAGCAACGTGGCTGATGCCCGGTGGAGCTGCTAGACAGCTATAGAGGAGATCGGCCCTGGTTCATCCCCTCGGCTGTCACCTACCCAGCCGGACATTGGGCACAGTTCTCCCTGTTCTCCCAGTCTTCCCGCTGTGTCTCCTTCCTCCCCCTCCCTCCGACGAAATAGCGTAACATTGTTTTTCTTTTTCCTGTGTTTTACTATGCTCTTGTAACGGATGTAATGTGTAACTTTTAACTCTATGATCCTCATGTAAAGCGCTCTGATACCTCCGGGTCTAGCCAGCGCTATATAAAACTCTTCAAGTAAATCCTGTGGGTGCGAAGAGTCGGACAGACATCACAGATGGCAGTCGGGGCCTCACGGTCACTGGCAGTGATGCTTGCTCTGCGAGGAGATGATGTTGTGGCAGCTCCTGTTGATCTTCATGTGAGCGGTGCAGTCCCAGTGCGAACTGGCCTGTTCGCGATTAGAAAGAACCCAAAAGCTTGATTTCAAGGACCCAGGAGCTGTAGGTGATAAAAACAGCTGCATAACCCACTTCTGAGGCCCAGAGCTTGGAAGTGGGACCTCAGGCAAGGAAAGGACTCAAAGAAGGCAGATGTCAGAAGCATCAACAGAATTGAAAGAAGCCTTTTGTGTACCAAAGACTTCAGAAAATAGGAGGCAAGCCATCAAGCCCTTGGAGATCACTTGGAGGGAAGGCAGAGTTCAGCTCTCCTTCCAGCAGAGTCAGGGAGAGGCAGGCAGAAGAACAATAATCAGAAAAGCAGTCCTTCCAGAAAAGCAGTCCAGTTGAGTCCTTTAAGCAACTCAGCTGTCCTTCTGACAGAGGTTCAGTTCAAGATCCAGAAGCGTCTGATTTTAGAAGGTCAGAGACCCATACTTATACCCAAAATTGCATTTGATGTAGGGGGTGACTTCAAATGAACTCTCTGAAGGGCAAAAGGATCCCTTTCAACCCAGTCCTGTCTGCCAGCCCTGGGGGGAAACATCAGTGCTTTATGTAAGGACAGGACACAGCCTATACAGATGTAAGTGTGACCCACCTTTCCACCTTCCTGCCCAGGAAGACTATTACAATGCAGATGAATGCAGATGAGTGCTCAGTCACACCCAGCCCTGTTTGTGACTGTCTAGAGGGAATGCACAAAGTGTAGCTGTCACCCAGCCCAGACGTCAATCAGTCAATAATACTTTTATTTGATTTCGTTAAAAATCATAAAAGAATGGAAAACGCACATAATACAAAAAGATTTAAAATGGGGGTCTGTAAGGTACAAAAGATAAAAACACAGTGCAATCATATACTCAATCATCATCAATGGTTAAAATAAGAAACATTACATTTATAATCAATGCAATTTATAAAAGATACAAGGCGGTAAAATGAGGAGAAATCAGTAAGTAGTGTCAGAGCAGATGAAGAATGTCCGGACAGTCATAACATAGCCGCTCGAGTTAATTCATTTTTTTTGTCCAATTCTTTGGCTGCCATTTTCCAAAAAGTAATGGCTCGGCAGGACAGTTGGATTGACCGGCCTCCAAGGCATTGTATGACTGCTGCTCTGCATGACCTTAATTGGTTTTTCCTGAAGATCTCGCGAAGGACAATTTTTCGAGTTTCTAGTAGCAAGGGGCAGATGCATAAAAGGTGTAATAGCGTCTCTTCTCCTTGTCCGCACAAGCGGCATTCTTTTGTCGGCCAACTAAACTTCCATTTCGGGGTCAAATCCTTCGTGGGGAATGACCCCAGCCGCAACAGCGTCAGATAGTGCTTTTTGTGATGAGAGAAGTGTTCAGACAAATATGGTTGCGGTTTCAGCATCTGATAGGATTGAATCACTGCCCATGCATGGTTTCTCTTGGAGAAGGCAGTTTTGTCCGTTAACAACGAGATTCGTTTAGTTGCGCTATTCATCGCGTTTTTGAACCCACAGTAGGAGGTAGTTGTATGCCAGGCCTCTTCGAGGTGTAGGGCCACAAGTTATTCTTTTAAAACTGTGACGATGGAATTGTTTAGCCTCGCTTGCTTTTCGATTTCTTCCCAGCAAAAGTGGGCTAAAGTGTTGTCTTCTGCTTGGCTCATCCGCCAGTAATATTTGACCACCGCCCCTTGTCTGGCTAGTTTCTGATTTTTGAGCCCGTATTCCAATCGAATTTGTGCCTGGGAGATATACCGGGGAATTGAAAACAGGCTCTTGAAGAAACTCGATTGGGCTTGGTTTAAGGCGACGGCATCTTTTGTGTTCATGATTTCCGACCCATACTATATAGTTGGTATGAATTTTGCTGCGATTACCTTAAGCAGGTGACCAGTTGAGCAGCCTTTTAGCTTCCGCTGTAAGATTTTGAAGGCGTAGAGAAGTTGTTTTGCTTTCATTTTCCCTTGGTCCAGGTGTTGTTTAAAATTAAGGTTGTGGTCGAGTTCAAACCCTAGGTATTTGTACGAATCCACCTGGGATATTGGTTTATCCTCTAGTTTCCAGGTGAATTTGCCTTTTGACCCTGTTTTGTGATGTTTAGAAAAGCATATCACCTTGGTTTTCTTAAGGTTTATTATTAGTTGAGCAGAGGTGGTATACGCTCCTAGTTGAGTCATCGATCGCTGCAGACGTATCGGTGTTTGTGCTAGAAGAACAATGTCGTCCGCATATTGGAGGCTGGTGAATGGTGTTTTGCCTAGTTTTGAGGGGGTCAGTTTGAACTTGTTGGAGATGCTTCTCAAGGTCGGCGGTGTAGATATTGAATAGACAGGGGGCCAGCACACACCCCTGTTTTAGCCCGTTTTTAGTTGGAATCTTGTTTGTTATGCTGTGCCCGTCTCCTTTCCTTATCTGCACCCACGTGTCTGAGTAAACTTTGCATTTTGGCCCATAGCTTTGCTCTCGGTACTTTGTCAAATGCCACTTTAAGGTCGATAAAGCACGTGTAGAGGGTGCGGGATTTTGCATAAGCTTGATTAACTAGAAGTGTGACCGCGGAGATGTTAGTAAGGGTGCTCATTCCAGCCCGAAATCCGGTTTGCGTATTTGGCATCAAATTTGTGCGGCTGACCCAGTCCTCTAAATCTACCAGCAGGTTCGAAGCATACATCTTGGCCTCAACGTCAATTAATGCTATCATTCTATAGTTAGCAGGATCCGAGCGTGGGCCTGATTTATATATGGGATTTAAGATACTTCCTCGCCAGGAGTCAGGGATCGTGCCAGATGCTAGCACGTATATGAAAAGCGGGGTGAGGATACCGGACCAGAATGAAGGATCATGCCGGAATAGTGCGTTTGGCAAGCCGTTGGGCCCTTGAGCTCCCTCAGGTCTTAAGTGTTTTATGATTTTATGGACCTGTTCTTGTGTAATCTGTGGGGAGGATTCTGGTGGTTCTGACTTGAGTGTATCGTGGGCTATTCCTACAGTAGAGACTCCATGGTTTGTAACGCCTGAAAATGGAATAGCATTATATGTATGTTCGATATGGGCTCTCCAGGTGTCCTCCATTATATCCGAGTTGAAATGTCGGTTCTTGCCATTTGATAGCTGGTTAATGACTTCCCAGAAGAGCTTGGAGTCTCTCTGTTTACTGGCGTGGAAAAATTTCGCCCAAAGAAGTTCTCTGAAGTCTTTCTTGGCCGCCTTGATGTCCCTTTTTAGGTCTTTTCTTGTTTTTGATATTAGGGAGAGGATGTCCTGAGAGGATTCTGTGCCTCGAATTCGAAGTTGTCTTAGTAATTTATTCAGTTGATTTTTTTGTTTCCTTAGGCTGTTGGTGAACCATGCTGCCCCTGCTGTCCTTCCTACTTTACGGCCGTTGCCTTGTCTTGAGAATTTGTTGTTTAGATCGTGAGTAAAGGATACCCAGACCTTTATACACGATGATTTGGCTTTGAAACTCTCAAGAAGAGCAGCGCATGTGGCCATGATGTCACCAATGTTTTCCTTTTTCCAAGTGAGTCGTTTTAAGTTGTAGCATTGCGTTGGTAGGGACATCACATTATCTGTTATTGCATTTACCGTACTTATGAGCAAAGTGAAGGTTTGAGGATGGTGGTCGCTTTCTGCCCTTTCTTTTATTTGGAAGTTCGAGATGTATGGGAGAATGTCCTGATCAGTAAGTGTGTAATCGATAATTGAGCCTGTTTTTTGCGTAACCCTAGTATATGCTAGGGGGCACTCAGACGGGACTTGTCCATTTAGCACACACATTGAGAGTTCTTCCAGCCGGGATGCACATCTGTTACCGTGTGTATCACAACGTTTGCTGGGTTGTGCATGACCTAGTAATCTATCTTTCCTGCCATGTAGTAGGTTCATATTGAAATCTCTGGACAGAATGATGTTGGCGTGTGGGTGAGCAAGTTTGAGAGTGGCTAATGTTTCTATTAAGTTCTCGATACTTGACCTCTTTTGTTTAGGTGAAGGATGGATGTAGACATTCAATATTAGCAGGCTAAAGGAGGGCGAGGCCACTAATTTAATGCATGACATCCAAGTCGAATTAAGGTCTACTTCGGAAACTTGCCATGAGATGTCGGTCGAGACAAAAATAGAGAGGCCTCCTTTAGCTCTTCCATATTTTGACTCTCTCTTAGCCGGATTGAAAAATTCTTTATATCCTACAATAGGTGAAGGATTTGTCTGCCATGTCTCTTGAAAAAGAAGTAGATCGTACTGTATGATAAATTCCATAAAGTCGGGATCTTCAAATTTTGTGCGTAGGCCATTCACATTCCAGGAGCAGATGTTATAACCCTTGTCTGGTTTTGGTGCTTTGCATAGATTTGTTCTTGCCCTTCCGTGGCTGGTTCCGGATGTGTTCGTCTGCCTATGACCCGGAGCTTGACTGCTTCGGGGTGAGCGAAGGTGATGGTGATTTTCCTTCTGGTTCGGACTGTGCCCTTGGTTGGGCTATGATGATCCGGGCCTTTCGCACCTCTCAGCATGCCCTCTGGTGAGTTTAGTTGTTGTAGCGGGGTTGGATAACGGGGGGGGACGAGCTTTTTTTATCTCTATTCGCCATTTGGCAAATGAATCCTGCTGCTGCCAGATCTGCTCGGTGATGGAGTTGTCGAAAAAAGTTGCTGTGGTGATTTCATGACCGGTTGAGTCAGGATTGAGTCTAAATTCTATACTTTCTAAATTACGGGTGTCAATGTGGCTCAAGGAAGGAAGTGCTTTGAATAGTTTTAGTAATACACTTCTATTGAGGATGTCGTGAGTTCCCCTCGAGACGTAATGGGGGATAAAGTCCAGCTTATTGTTGTTATTGAAGAAGTCCGGCCCTCGTTCAGTGTCTAGGCTCTTATTGGTTTTTTTTCCTCCGCAATTTGCTCCGGGGAGGTCGTGCAAAGTTTCTGAACAGTGCATGTATCGTTTTGAAACTGTATATCGTTGTTCTTTGCGGACATTGCTGCACTGCTTCTCAGGCGGTGGCTGTTTGTTGTTTCAAGGTAACTCCTCTCCTCTCTGTCACCCTCCTTGGGCAAGATAGCTTCCTTTGAGCTGATTGTGGTTGATTCTATCATGTTACGCCCAGGAATGGGTATTGATTTCATAGGTAGTGTAACTTGGGTTGTTAAGTTCCGTTTCTTTTCCTTTTCAGTGGGCTTAAATATACTGTATACATTTAGTGGCTGTGGATTTTCCGTTATTGATTGATTGTAGCTTTTTGAAGTGGTGGGCTTATTGGTTGATAGGGTCGGGTGAACCTCCAGGCTGACATCCTCAGTGTTTGTCGATGTACCGTTGTCTTCACTTTGGATCACATCTTGCTCCATCGTGGTGCTGGTTGCGTTCGGTGCCTGTCTTGTTTTTTTTTCCTTTCTGGCCTTTCTCAATCGTTTTCTCTCCCGCTTAGATAATGGAGCTGTTACATTTATTTGTTTTGCTGATGGCTCGTTGCAATAGTCAATTGGTGGAGTGGCCAAAGCGCCTGTGTTGCCCAGAACTTTTGATGGTTGAGGATTATTTGTGCTTCCCGGTATATGTGCTGAGTTTGTCCCCATTACCCTTGCATTTTGCTCCCTAAAAGGGCTAGGACGAGCCTGATCCTCTTCCCTCAGTATTTCTTTTGCTTGCTCAGCTGATGGATTGGCCTTAAATGAGGTATCCCTGATGACCCCCAGTAATTCGGTCATTAAAGTTGGGACTACAGCTAGTTGATCTATTATTTGAGTGCAGTGGCAGTGACACATTTGGTAAGTTGTTTCTCGGTCTAGCTGCACCCTCATGATCATCTCGTTGAAGTTTTGCAGCTTTTGTTCCACCCCCTGAACATAAATAGCTAGGGTGTTTAGAAGATCCACTTGGGTGTCTAACTTATCTGCGTGGTAAATCATGGCTTTACCAATGGTGTCCAAAGTGTTTAGCAAATGCGGCCAGACTGCGGATGGTGGTGAGCTGGCTCTCTGTTCCTGTAGTCGTTGGAGGTCTGGGGACGGAAAATCCAGTGAACCCGGAATCTCACTTGATTGGTCTCTTTTTTGTGACGGTAGCATCGTGGGAGAATTTTCAAGGTTTTTAAATTTAAGGTGCATGTCATTGTATTGGTCGAAAAACAAAAGTTCCTATCCGCTTTGGTGGACTTTTTCCAATGACTGAAGTGGCGAGGCAAATTGGTCTTGCTTATTCGTGTTTACTTCGACTGAGTCCAAGACGTCTGCAGGTAAGACTACCGGCGACGTGTGTGTATTTCCAAAAGGACTAAGGATGTTTAAGCTCGTCTGATGTGTTGGAACGACCTCATTGTTGCCATTATAGCTGAGTGGGGATTGTTGTTGCTGCGACAGTTGTGATTCTGAAGAGAGCGGATGGCAGTGAATTAGTGCCTCTGTGGTCTTAACATTATGACTTTGTCCGCTTTCTAGGAGGACTTTAGTTGTTTGAGATTGCGAGCCTTGGACTTCATTATCTATCGCGTACTGGGAATCTGGTCCAGTTTCCCGAAGTTCTTCCGTTTCGTTCTTATCACTCTTGCTGCTTCTGTCTTGGAAAGGATTTATGTCGACTTCACTTTGAACGTCAGTGGTGTCGTGGCTAGGATTGGTGTGTTTGGGGTGTTCGAGGTCAATGCGGTCCTGGTTTTTCTTGATGGTTTTTGTAGCCACGTTTAAAAAGTCTGTGATCAGCGCCCGTTTACTGCTGTTTGGGCATGAATAGTGCCTAGATGGAACTGATGGAGTGCCTTTCTTGCCTCCTTCATGAGTAACATGTGGGGCAGACTCAATGACTTTTTTGCTGATGATTAACTTTGCACTGGCTATTCCAGAGGTTGCTGCACTAACCATGGTTAAAGCTCCGCTGTTTGTTTGCCTCAGCCCTATTTCGGTCGTTCCTCCCGGTGTGATTCCAGGTAAGGTGCAGATATCCTCCGTGACCGACGCCGGGGGGCTGTCCTTTTCCATCTCTTTTTTGGGATTAACTGACGATTTTTTTTCTTTTTTCTCCCCTCCTCTCGTTTTTCCCGATCTCATTACTAGTTATTGCCCACCCGCCTAGCGAGCTTGGGCTACTGGAACTGAGGTGGGGGTGAGCGAGCGAGCGAAGCTGCATTTGGCTGGGATGGCTTGTCCCGCTCAAGCTCAAGCTCCGACACCAAACTCCAAGCTCCTAGCTCCTGCTCCGTGGACTCCGTGGGTACGGACTCCTCCAATTCCTGCAGCTTCCGGGATCTGGGTCAAAATGCTAGTCTGACAACCACTCGCAGGATTTTTCTATTGGCCCCTAGGTTGGCCCCCTGGGCCTGGCCCTGGGTCTGGGGCTGGATCTGGGGCTGGATCTTGACTCCCAGCTCTCCCTGGTCCTAGCCGGTATCAAGGAGCATCAAAGATCTCGGAACCTTCGTGAGTCCTTGTGAGGCCCCCTCCCCTCCTGGGGGACAGAAGAATAGTGGCACAGGAACTTGGCAGCTGGATGCTGCACGTAAGAGGAAGAGACAGAGGTAAGGCAAGGGTAGAGTGGTAAAGTAGAAAGATGGCCGCTGGACGTTTGACGTTAGACGTTGGAGAAGCAGGAGAGCAGGGCTCACTGGGTGCTGCAGGCTGCACCCAACCTAGTTGGGCCGCCTCTGCAGCACACCTGGGCACAACACTTCGCGGTCAACACTAATGGTGATCGCGCTCTCCGCCTTGCTTTAACCACCGCAGCTGCTGCTACCGCGTCTGATGCCGGTGCCGGTGTCAAGTCCCCATCACCTCTCCGCAGTGCAGCGGCAGTTCAGCGGCTCGACGGTAGCTCCTGGCAGGCCCCTCACAGGCTCCTCCTGGCCCCTGGCTACCTGGCTACCAGCTTCAGATTGCTCCCAGTAGCCGGCGCGAGCTCCTCGCGGTTCGCCACTTGCTGCTCGCACAGGACTCCGCCTCTGCCTCCAGCCGTTAGCACATGTGCATAGCACCACTCCACTACGACTAAGGGGGTGTTAACAAGCAGCTGCAAGAAGGAGCCCAGACGTGTATTGGATACATGTTGTCAGACACAAAGAGCAGTAAGTACAGAGAAATGTTCACTGTCTAAATTAACATTGCTAAAACAGTAAGGTTAAATCCAACTTCACCAGTAAGGAGGATTTATCATTACCATTCCAAACATATTAACCATGAAAAAGCTACTCCTCTCTGATAAGGAATTACAGCTTAAAAGTATATTAAGGAATTCCCAATACTGGCCTATGAGAGGGGTGGGCCTCACAGTAGTGAAAAATAAAATAGGCTGTTTGGCCACTACCAGGACATGCAAAACATACAGGTACATGTCCTACCTTTTACTCATATGAAACCCTGCACCTTAGGGTTACTTACGGCCTACCTTAGGGGTGACCTATATGTACTAAAATGGGAGTTTAAGGCTTGGCAAGTAGTTTTAAATTCCAAGTTGAGGTGGCAGTAAACTGCACACACAGGCACTGCAGTGGCAGACCTGAGACAGGTTTGAAAGGCTATTTCTGTGAGTAGCACAATGAGTGCTTCAGGCTCACAAGTACAGACCCTAGGTATATGGTATACCACTTTAAAAGGGACTTAACAGTACAATATATATGCCAATCAGGTACACACCAATGTCATCATGTTTAGGGAAGAAGCACTTGCACTTTAGAACTGATTAGCAGTGGTAAAGTGCTCAGAGTCCTAAGGTGAACAAAAAGAATCGGCAAAAACGGGAGGCAAAAGACAAAAGGTTGGGGGAAAGAATACCCGAAGGATGACAGATATAACAGGTTTACTTTGAAAGAGTTGGTGTTTTTCCCATCTTTAAGCAAGGTACGTGAATCATGAGTTTCACGACGAGGGAACCCCATTAGCTTACACCTTGGTTCCTAATCTACCAAACTCTAAATGTTGCCTTATGCGTATTAAACTCCTGTCTAGTTACATGAAGACCAATGTCATTTTATTTTATATTAATGAGTTATTGCCAATGCTTTTAAAATAATTGTCAGTGTTCTGCTAGGGCATGGGCAGCATTTCATGCCTTCTTCTTACTGGAGCAGTCTGAGACAGAAAGGACACCAGTGGGAGTAACCTCAGAGATTTTACCCTAAATTGGACAGTCAATCAATCAATCATGGGTTTGTTGAGCGCGACTACTCACCCATAAGGGTCTCAAGGTGCTGGGGAGGGGGGAGGTGCAGGATCCAGTCCATCAAGGAGGAGGTCTATCGAAGAGCCATGTTTTGAGGTTTCTCGTGAAGATGGGGAGTGATGTCGTCTGTCTGAGGTGGAGTGGTAGGGCGTTCCAGGCTCTGGCCGCGAGGAAGGAGAAGGAGTGGCCTCCCAATCTGGATTTCCTGGTGCGGGGGACCACGGCGTAGGTGAGCTGGGCTGATCGTAGGGTCCTTTGGGGTGCGTGGAATTCAAGTTGGCTGTTCAGGTATGCTGGTCCGGTGTTGTGGAGGGCTTTGTGTGCGTGGGTGAGAATTTTGAAGGTGATTCTAGCCTCGATGGGGAGCCAGTGGAGTGTGTGCAGGTGCTGGGAGATGTGGCAGTGTCTTGGCAGGTTGAGGACCAGTCGTGCGGCAGCGTTCTGGATGTTTTGTAGCTTGCGGGTGAGGTCTTTGTTTATTCCGGCATAGAGTGCATTGCTGTAGTCAAGTCTGCTGGTGACGAGGGCGTGAGTGACGGTCTTTCTGTGTTCGAGGGGGATCCATTTGAAGGTCTTTTGTAGGAGGCAAAGGGTGTGGAAGCAGGAGGATGTGACGGAGTTGATCTGGCGGTCCATTTTGAGTTTGGAGTCCAGGATGATTCCGAGGTTGCGTGTGTGGTCCGTGGGGGTGGGCGGGCTTCCGAGGGCGGGGGGCCACCAGGTGTCGTTCCAGGCATCGGGGTATGGGCCCATGATGAGTACTTCTGTTTTGTCAGTGTTGAGTTGTAGGCAGCTGCTTTTCATCCATTTGGTGACTGCTTTCATGCCTTCTTGAAAGTTGTGTTTGGCTGCGTTGGGTTCGTTGGATAGGGAGAGGATGAGTTGGGTGTCGTCTGCATATGAAACAATGTTGAGTCCGTGGGTTCTGACGATGGGGGCGAGCGGAGCCATGTAGAAGTTGAACAGCATGGGGCTGAGGGAAGATCCCTGGGGGACTCCGCAGGTGGTTGGTGTAGGGTCCGAGAGGAAAGGAGGGAGTCTGACCCACTGCGTTCTGCCAGAGAGGAAAGAGTGGATCCAGTCGAGGGCCTTGTCCTGGATCCCTGCATCGTGAAGTCTGCGTGTTAGGATGCAGTGAGAGACTGTGTCGAAGGCCACTGAGAGGTCGAGGAGGATGAGGGCTACTGTCTCTCCTCTGTCCAGGAGGGAGCAGATGTCGTCTGTTGCGGCGAGGAGGGCGGTTTCTGTGCTGTGGTTTCTTCTGAAGCCGGATTTGGATGAGTCGAGGATGTTGTACTCTTCGACGAAGGTGGTGAGTTGGCTGTTGATGGCTTTCTCGATGACTTTCACTGGGAACGGGAGCAGGGAGATGGGTCTGTAGTTTTTGAGGTTGTGGGGTCCACTGAGGGTTTCTTCAAGAGGGGGTTGATCTTGGCGTGCTTCCAGTCATCGGGGAAGGAGGTGTTCGCTAGGGAGCGGTTGATGGTGTGGCGAAGTATGGGTGCGATGGTGTCGGAGGCTCTGTTGAAGATGTGGTGGGGCAGGGGTCCATGGGGGCCCCGGAGTGGATTGACTTCCTCGTCTTCAGTGTGTTTTCAGTGGTGAGGGCAGTCCAGCTTTCGATCGTTGGCTTCAGGGTGTCGGGGTGGTTGGTGAGGGTTCAGTGTGTTGGCTGTCTTCGTCAAAGTTGTCGTAAATGTTCTTGATTTTGTGGTGGAAGAAGGTGCTGAGTTTGTCACAGAGGTCTTGTGAGGGAGGGATGTCTGTAGACTCGCTGGTGGGTTGGGTGAACTCCTTGATGATGCTGAAGAGTTCTTTGCTGTTGTGTGCGTGTGTGCAGATTATGTCTATGATCGATGTTTTTCTCATATTTCTGATGAGTTGGTGGTGGGCGTTGGTGGCAGCTCTGAAGTTGTTGTGGGCTTCTGTAGATTTGGAGTTCCTCCAGGCCTTTTCGAGGTAGCGGCATGTGCATCTGGACTCTCGAAGTTCAGCGGTAAACCATCTGGCTTTCTTGGCGTGTGTGTTGTTGTTCTTCTTGAGGGGGGGTTATGGTGTTGGCGCAGTCGGAGATCTATCTGTGCAGAGTTAGGGCTGCGGAGTTGGGGTCATCGTCTTCCGCGATGGCTGGGGTGGTGTTGCCGAGTGAGGAGGTGAGCTGGTCGTCGGTGATTTTGTTCCAGTTTCTTCGTGGGAGCAGGTGCTGGGTTCTGTGGATGGTGGGTGTTCTGAAGGTGAAGTGGATGCATCGATGGTCTGTCCACGGGAGTTCGGTGGTGTGGCTGAAAGTGATGGAGTTTCCTGTTGTGAAGAGGGGGTCGGGGGTGTGTCCTGCTGAGTGTGTGGGTTCGGTCACGATCTGGCAGAGTCCTATGTTGTAGAGGTTGTCCAGGAGGGATGTGGTGTTGGGGTCTAGTTGGTTGTCGAGGTGGAAGTTGAGATCTCCCAGCAAGGTGTAGTTGGTGGGCGCGATGGCTTGCAGGGAGATGATGTCCGTGATGGAGTTGGTGAATGGTCCGTGGGGTCCAGGAGGTCGGTAGATGAGGGTTCCTCAGAGGGTGGTGGTAGGGCTGGCCTGAATCTTGAAGTGTAGGTGTTCCATCAGGTCTGTGGGCTTGTCAGGGAGTGTGCTCATCTGGAGGGTGGATTTGTGGACGATGGCGATTCCCCCTCCAGGGCGGGTGGGGTGGTCCTTCCGGGAGATCTTGTATCCTTGGGGAATGGCGATGGCGATGTTCGGTCCCGAGGTGGTGTTGGTCCAGGTTTCGATGAGGAACACGACGTCCAGGGTGGTGCTGTCGAGGAGGTCCCAGATTTCGGTGGCGTGTTTGTGGAGGGATCGGACTTTGAGGAGGATGTATTGCAGGGTCTTCGGTGCGGTTGTGTTCATACGGGCGGGTTGTGCTGGATCCGTGGTCTTGGCGGTGCTGCAGGTGTGTCGGCAGCGGTGACAGCTGAAGGGTCCGTGGGTGTCGGCTGGTGAAGCTAGCTTGCAGTTGTTGTTGCGACCTGGGTTGAGTGCGTAGAGTGCAGCTGGGTTGTAGCGTTGGCGGTTCGGAGGTCCAGGGTTCCTGGCACTGGTCGCGGACGGGCGCAGATGGGCTTGCCTTTGGCGCGCCAGCAGCACACCAGCAGCACGCCCGCTGCACGGCCACGCAGCGGCCGCCATTAAGTAGGGGTCGGGGAGGGCTGGACAGCTGGGAGGCAGGAGCGGGGCAGGGAAACTGGCTTGGGCTGGTCGTGCTTGGGGGGGAGGGGCCGTGGGGGCAGCAGCGGCGGGAAGAAAGCGGGTGAGGGGCGCACAAAGTAGAAAAGTGAACAGTGAAAGGAGGATGGAAAAAGATAGAGAGTGACAGTACAAAGGGTGAAAAAGAAACGAAGGTGAAAGGAAGAGGAAAAGCAGGCAGAAAAACGAAGCAAGAGAGAGGGTGAGAGGTCCACTGGACCACCAGGGATGAGGCGCAGGTATAGCCTGCGGGTGGAGGAGGGCCTCGAACATCAACACAGAGAGTGCAGGAGCTCAGGAGGGCCTCACTTGATGGTGGAGCTGCAAGGCTGGGAGAGCAATTTCACTGACAATGAGACAGGGCCTCCGGTGCCATATCCAGCATCATCCATTCCACCTTAAGGAACCGTCAGAAGCTTATTCTAAATAATGCAAGGGAAAGAAGAGACGAGTTGACAAGGCATGCACCTTCTTTTAGCAGGGGGCCTGACCACTCTTATTGAGGCTCTTTGACTTTTCAACTATCAAGCATGCAAAGAATTTATATTCATTCCTAAGGCACAGAAGAGCAACTGCAGGGCTCCTGACAATGAACACAGTAGTAGAATTACTAGCGGCAGTTGTAACATAGATATAACCACTATCCTAGAATGACATTGTCTGGTGCATGACAGGGCAGTCTTTTGCTCGGCCATTTTTCAAAGACAATTGACTCATGTGCATCAGTCGGAGCTTGAGAGTACCAGTTTGTAACTGAAGTGGCTCTTCCTACTGCATCCCTTATGCTACCAGTTAGCTTCTTCAAGTGCAATAATTGGCACAATATGAACTCTCTGACGATTTAGCTTTACAAAGTTTCAAAAGTGTTGCCATAATTCTGCTATGCTTGCGAAAATAAGTTTGGACAAACCGAAGGATGTATAAAAGATTGAAAGGTGTGCATTGTCAAAACATCAGACTCTATGTGGACATCATGTTTATCAAACCTATGAAATTCAGCTTGTATTCTCTTGTGTTTCATAGCTGCAGGATTGAGATAAAAGGCCAAGTAACCATTGATCATTGTTTTACTGATATTGATATGCAGCTGCAAAATAGTTCTAATTCATCCATGTGTTTTTCTTTTAAATGAGTTGGGGGAGAATACATTCTGCGGCATGCGCCTGAAGGGAAGGAGCAATGTTGGAGGGGAGGTTGGGTGAGAAAGCTTGTTGGCTTTTATAATCTGCACTGTTTCAGAGGGCAAAGCCTGAATAACTTTAAATGTAATCCCTGTGCACTGCACTCATTCTGTGTGATGACAATGGTCGCAGCCCCCTGCTTTCTCTGAAGTAATGGACCAAGCGGGTAGTGAAACCTATGAGCTTCTGCCCACCATGGTAAAGGACACTTGAGTCTTTTTTGGAATAGTGCTCTCATCTGAGAAATGCATAGTGGGTAGGGTGAAAAACCTTTGAAGTCCTGTCTCACAATATCCTTGTTGGATTGTGGGAGAAAGAGGCTAGTACATAGGAACTAAATCTGTGCATAGTAGAACTGTTTTTTGAATTCTCCCCATAACATACTGAGACATAGAGTAAACTGCTGGCTTCGTGGAGGAAGGCTCATGCACCACTTGGCCCATAACACGTGTCCCCATGGAACTGGATGCTCCACAACTGTATTTGTAGACAGTACAGATAACCTTTGGGTACTCGAAGCCGGGCCCTGAACTCTTTGAAAAAGGGTTGGGATGTGACAGGGTTTGAACTTTCCCATTATACACTACTTGGGAAAAAGTCTGGTCCCATAAACTGTTACTCTAATGACAGGGTGTTAATATGCCAAAATGGCAGCCTTGGGATGGGAGATTGACTTTCAAGAAAATGACAGTAATTTCAAGGCACAGTCTCTCTCTAAATGGTGGATTGAGGGTGCAGACTACACAATATCCCAGAGACTACAGGGGTAGAATAGCTGCTGGAAAGGGTGTTGACAAAAGGAGTGAGGACATGCACTAGAAGAGGTTAGACAACCACTAGAAGTTGCAACATAGGTTTATATGAGTATTTCTCTGTAGCATCATTCAACGGAATTAATTTCTCCTATTAACAGAAATCAGATTTCTGGTATGTACATAAATTGATGCAAAGATTCCCTTTGGCAATTGTCTTGTAACCATCAAATTATTAAAATATTATTTGGACATTGTGACCATTTAATTCTTATCTCGATGTATTGGAGCGATCCATTTTATGTCAGCTGTTTCACACTTCTTAGTTTAGGAAGAAGATTTTATAAATGAATGAATGAAGGAAGATTTGTATTGTTCCAACAGAAACCTTAATTCGTGTTTGGGTGTGAAGAATAGGAGTTCAGCTGCTCTGCAGATTAAAGGCTAAGGCCAGAGGTGGCGATGAACCAGATCTATAGTTGCCTGTCAAAAATGTATTTGGGGCTTGGTAGCATAAAGGCAATAGAGTCCTTCTCCAAAGTTTGAAAAATATGTAGAAAAGAAACATATGTCTGCTTGCTAGGAAAGTGGACCATGCCACTGACTGCAATTGGGAAAATAAAATGATAATAACGATACGTTATTATCATTTTATTTTCCTTTTCAGCAGTGGGGCGACGCTTCTCCGCCTTAGCGGAGGAGCCGCCACTGCATGCCTGTAATACAGCTGTATGACATTTTGAATGACCATACAGTCCATCCCTGCAGGTCTCAATCTAGCCCACTGACCAGTGTCAAGACTGGATGCTCTAAAACTCTTTGAATTCTAGTTGATACAGTAACAGCTTGAATCAAAGTTAGCCTTTAATACAATCCATCCGGTGAATCACTCACTACTTTCTCTCTAGACCCTTTCACGATTATGCAGATTGCTGATCTCTAATCTTGGCAACAAGCATTGTGAATGTGTTTATGGTTCAGCAGCCACATATATTAAAATAAAGTCATAAGAGAGCTTCATAATAACTCAAAGCAGCTGACTAAAAGAAATTGCACACCCTCTATCTCTTACTCTTTTCTCGTCATCACACTTTAAGTGTTGTGACCCAATATAGGATAAGAGCACCACTCTGGTCACTCAAAAAACAACAACACAATGCTTTGCAAATAGACTACAATGCAAATACAACATCCTTTCAACCAAGTACTCTGTCTTGGTGTAGTTTGCTACCCATCTGACAAAGTGCTTCAGCACCTCAGAAAAAGTATGTAGCACTATACAAATCCAATCACAATTATAATTTAAGTTTCAATTTAGGATGAAGGTATCAGTATTCATTTATTAATGTATTTATTGAGGGAAGCTTATATAGCACAACTATCACTCCGAAGGAGTCTCTTGGTGCTTGTTTAGCTTTCTTAGGAATAGAATAGACTAACCCATATTACTACGTAAAGAGCCATGTTTTTAAAGCTTTCTTAAACTTTAGGAGTTTGGTTTGGGCTCTGATTTCAAAGTGAATTTGCTACCACAGATTAGTTCCTTGAGTTCTGAAGGCTCTGCTACCCCAATTTATGGAGCTGAAATTGGGTACACCAAATGTATTCTTATGGTGGGATCGAAGGGTTCTCGTAGGAATGAATTTTTTTAACTTGCAGGTAAAGAAATTTGGAGCAGACTCATGGAAAATAATAAACATAACAAGAGTATACCCTTCCTTACAGGAAGCAATTGCAGCTGTGATAGATGTTCAAAGACAAAGAGTCAAATTTCTTCTGATCAAAAATTGCCCTGACCAATGCATTTTGATTCATTTGCAGCAGGTTCACGTTTCTTTGAGGGAGGCATAAGTAGGATGAACTGCCATAGTTTAGGCAAGATTGCACAAATGCATTGACAATCATGACTTTATGGGGGAATGAAAGAAGAGGCATGATTTGATGCATGGTATGGATTTGGAAAGAGCAAGTCTTAGGGGTCAATTACAATGTCATCTGGAAAGGCTCCAAACGCAATTCGATTCATCCGAATCCGATTCGGAACCCGCCTTTCCGAATAATTCAGACTCGTTTCCCAACGCCCAATTATGATGGCTGGAAAGCGTTCGAGCTGTCAGACTAGGTTCCGAAAGGCATTGGGAGTAACCAAGTCATTTGGAGCTGAATCGTAGCGGTCTATGGACCGTGTTTTCAGCCGAGCGATTAGGATGTCAGATTCGGTACACAGACAGAATATCGATAAGATATGGGTGTCTGAAGAGTTACTGTTTTCCAGGCAGGTCATTGAAGACTGTATTAACTTGGATAACTCTTTGAAGATCCCCTGGCTTCGTTTTGTGAGGGATAGGTTATTTGAGATTGGCTTGGGCGAGTACTTTGACACCCCGACGAGTATTCCCACAAATGCTAAGGTTACTATAAAAGAGGCGTATCATACCTGGGCAACTCTGTGTCATATCCAATTGGAGGTGTCAGGCTCCAGTTGCTCTTTCATGCCCAAACAGCAATTCTATTTATCCTTCACCACGAACATTCAGACACGCTTCCTTTTAACAAGATTCCGCTTAGGCACTTTGCACTTTTTAGTGGCATTTCCTAGACAATCTGTGTTGGACAGATAGCCTCTCTCCCTATCCTTGTGATAATATGACAACTCAGAGCACACAGTACTTTATTCTCTTTTGCTCACTTTACAGGGAACCAAGGAAAAGATTTATGGCACCACTTTTAAAGAATATTTGTCCATGTACATATGTTGAGGAGTTCAGATATTTGCAATCGCTGTCCAGCTCGGCTATCTGTAGTGCGGTGTCAGATTATATTAAAACTGCTATAGCTATCAGAAAACGCTATGAAACTCGATAATCGGAGGGGAAGGTGATAGGCTTTTATGGTATAATTTTATCCAATATGAAATTTTATGGCTATTGATGTATCTATTTCACATGTGTAAATTTTTTTTTTTAAATCTTTTTAACTAACAAGGATTTTTAACATTTCTTAATTGTATTGTCTGCTTGTCAAACTTTTGTGGTCTTGATGCCGAATAAAGTTATTCTTGACTTGACTTGACAGCAAGAATATCGTGGTTAAGAATATCGAATTTAAGTTAAGAAATATTGTTTTCAGTAATATAGAAGTCATTAATATCGTTTGCAAAAATATAGTTGTTTTAAAATATCGATTTTTTAATTAGTGTTACATATCTCAGTTTATATTTTAAATATATGTGATGTATATTTTTTTGTATAATTATTGTTTATGTTTTTTAAAATATGTGTTAAATTTTTAGTAGTTATCAGTTTTATTTTAATTACATTTTGTGTTTTTTAGTTCCATAGTGGGTTGTGGGTTTATAGGGGAATAGGGTGGGAAGTAATTTAATTATAATAATTTAGGGGCCCATTACGATACCCGGCGTAAATAAATCCGCCAGGCATGGAAGCGGCAAAAATCCGCCCGCACACACCGCCTGAACACCGACCACGCCATTATGATTACACAAACCGAAAACCGCCATCGGCGGAAAAATCACACAAAATACCGCCCGCCATCGTCCGAGTCTGAGTCAAACCGCCCGCCACGGACGGAAACACGCACGACAACACAAAACCGCCCGCCCACACGGCCGACACACCGCACGTGAAATTACGATCGCACCGCCATGAGCGCGGAAAAACCACAAATATACCGCCCGCCAGCGCAAACAACGCCGATGAGAATCGACACGGCAGAAGCCATGGCGCCAACGTACCTGCACAGAAACCATCCGCACACAAAACCAATAGCACACAACATGGCCAACAAGTCCACACAGCAAGGCACGCACAAATACACAAGCACAGTACACATCCCGAAAACACCCCCGGACAAACAAAAAATACAAAGGCCAGAACCCCAGACACAACACACCTGAAAACAACAGACCATGAGGACACACCCACATAGGTGAGTACAAAAGCAGCACTCCCACAGACCACAACCCCTTGCTACATTGCAAACCAGAGAGGAGAGGAGAGGACACAGTGACACAGCAAGGACAGCAGCACACCACAGAAACGCACACATCACAACCACCACCACCACCACCACACCCCGGCACCACTAACCCCCTGCACATTACACAACACACACCGCACCAGCACCACAAACACCATGGCACCACAAAGGATGCCCAAGTTCACGCCCATGGAGCTGACGGTCATGGTCGACGAGATCATCAAGGTGTACCCACAAATCTATGGGAACATGGTCCAGCACACACCACTAGCCACCAGAAACAGAATGTGGAACCGGATCGTAGACCAGGTCAATGCAGTCGGGACCCTGCCCAGAAACAGAGTCGAGATTAACAAACGTTGGAATGACGTAAAGAGCCTGGTCAAGAAGAAGGAGGGCAAAAACAGAGAGCTGGCTGCCGTCACTGGCGGAGGGAATCCCGCGCTCTTTAAGACCTTCAAAGCGTGGGAGGAGAAGGTGCGAGTCGTAATCCATCCGGAGATCCTCGCCGGATTAGCAGGGGGAGTGGAGGCTGGTAAGTACAAACTAATGTATACCAGCACACCGCTATGTACTCACATGCGCAACTACCATGCCACAGCTCCCAGGGACAAACACCCCCATGTCCAGCACACAATACACAACACATCACACACACATGCAACAGACACTACCACACACAGCCCAAACCGAACAACTGTAAGATGCGTGGGGACATGTGTACACTAAGCCAGCCACGTAACCACCAACAGGTCCCCAAATATGCCAGAAGCGCCACAACGAGCACCCACCACACCCATGTGTCCGCCACAGCTGCACTAACCGACAAGTAACAGGTAAGTGGCAGGAACACAAAGTGCAGTGGGTGGGACGGTGAACAGCCCAAGTACAACACACACCAGGCCCCAGTCCCACAGCACAGCAAGGAGGAGCATCCCCCACACCCCACAGCCACGTGTCAGCCACCGCAGTGCACAACGACAGCCGAAAGGCAGACATCACGGTCCACAGCAATCGGTGTCAGTGGGTGTACAGCCACCCCCACGACCCACTACACCCCCCACCCCCACAGACCTGCAACATGGAGCACCCCCCGCTTAGAGCCATGTGGCATCCAGTACAGTGCACGCACGAACAACTTGCAGGTGGGAAACTGGACAGGGCTGGATTACTGGAGGCATGAGGACCATAACACCACCAACACATGGGACATGTCACGTAGCAGACGAACACGCAGCACCGCCCACCGTCACGAACAAGTGAACAATGTGCACACGGACATGAACAACAGACTCACACCCCACATGACCCATCACAGACATAGCAACACCCAAGGAGCCACGTCTGCATGCACAAGCTACACTGAATATAGTCCCACACGGCAGCCACTGTGCAACTCATCACACACAACCGAAACACCATTGAAGTCCTGTCCATGTAGCCCCCACTGCCTGTCAACCCCACACCCCACAACTACGCCTATGTAAGACAAACAACACTAGACGCAACAGAGCGGAACAACATAAATGCACACGAACACCACTGAACCCATCAAACTCACAGACACACCATGCACATACAACATACCATCCATCCCATCCGTCAGCCCCAGTCTCATGAAAGGCATGTCATCCGCACAGCTGCCACACATACAGCAGTCACGCTAAGACACATGCCCATGACCAACCATGTGCCAGAAGTCAATTAAGCGCACGACACACTGTGAGCAACAACACACAACATGGGCCACACCCCCGAGCACTGCAGTGATGCACATGGCACAGGGCAGCACGCACACCAAGGAGATGGGACAACTGCAATACGTTGGCTGGCACACAACTATCACTCACTCATAACGATGCGTCCAATGCCATGTCCAGTAATCACAACAGACAGCAAATATGCAGGGCATGTCAGGCATGCACACACCTCAGACCATGCACTGTCATGCTGCCACAACACATGTCACGTTCGGCACCCATGGCTCACAGCATGTACCCCAAAAGCATATCCCCTCCCAAATGCGAATCTGGGGCATGGCCCCCATGTTGCCATATGCGTTCCTAAGCGTTCCATTTGAACCCCAAAAGCATATCCCCTCCCAAATGCGAATCTGGGGCATGGCCCCCATGTTGCCATATGCGTTCCTAAGCGTTCCATATGAACTCCAAAAGCAAAGTACAAACCAGACCCAGGATGGGCCAGGAGCCCGCATACACCAGAGTCACAATGAGTAGGGGCACAGCAACACACCCATCGGCATGGCCAATCCGTCCCATGCCACATGTGCACAGCACACAGTCCCATTGCCTAGCACACACAACTACAGATGCCACAGCCACACACTCGCCTCCGGGAAACCCATGTACGAGATTGCACGAACTGCCAATGTCAGACGACTAATACATACTTCGCCAGGTGCAACACAATAACAAATCTCATTCTCTCCACAGGTGACGAACTGCCGGATGCTGGGGATGGAGACAGCAGCCAGCACAGCCAGCCCACAAGCCCCCAACGAGGACACACGGATCTGGAGGATCTGTCCTCCTCTTCGGACACGGACCACCAAGCTGGCCCATCTGGCGTGGCAGGGCCCAGCCGCTCCCCAGGACCCCTCCTACCCACCAACCCATCATCCAGGGATGCTGAACAGTCCCAGTCCCCTGCTGCCACTGTCGTTGCGGCCACACCCACGGTCATTGCGGCCACTACCACTGCCGCAACCGCCACCATCGCCGCACCGACCACCACCGCCTCCACCACCACCACGTCTTCGCTGGCACCAGCCCCAGCGCAGGTGGTGGCCCGGCCGACTGGATCCCACCCTGGGAGCCACAGCGAGGACCGTGGTGTGCAATGTGGCTAGTGGGCAGGCCGGTGGCAGCAGGACTGGTAGGAGGAGCAGGGTCAGGGAAACGCCAGCCTCCCCTGGGAGCCATGCCCTGCCTCAAATGGCCAGAGTCCTTGGGGCCTATGAAGAGGCCCAAGGATAATGGGCCAGGTCTGCTACTGACACGCGGGAGGTGCTGGGGGTGCTGAGGTCCATGGACGCCCATATGGGCCAATTCGTGTCCCGTATGGACCAACTCGTGGACCTCATGGGCCAGCTGGTGGTGGCGGTGGGGTCACAGGCAAGGCCAGCAACACCACCTCCGCCACCACCTGCTAGGGCGCAGGGTCGGGCAGCAGTGTCCACTTCCCCTGCGTCCACAGCCAGTGAGCACACCTCACCCACCACCAGCAGGTCGCCACCACACACCCCCTCCCAAACGTGGAAGGGGCCGTCCGAAGAGGAAGCAGATCTCCCGGGAGGACTTCGCACGCTCCAGTCGCAAGTGAGGCAGCCAGCCAGCCTTCCGCCAGCCTTCCTTGACCAGCCACTGCATTGACTTGCTCTACGATCCCACTCCACACAGCCAGCTGGATGGCATGTGTGTGTTGGACTATGGACATAGAACCAGTGGGTACACCCTGATCATCACGCAGCCATGACCGACAGCTCATTGTCACTGCACGCACCACTTTTGTCATCACCTTACACACAATCACATGTCACAGTTTGTAATAAATGCACCTTTTTCACTAACTGCTGTTTGTGCCCTGTGTTTTATTTGTACGGAATACAACGGCCACCTTGGGCGGAAAGGCACCTGATGCGTGGCATGGCAATGGAATCCGGAGGGCCTGTAGGGACCTAGGGGTGGGAGACAGAACAGGAGCACATTCAATGAGTGTGTCACACACCCATCACACAGTACATGTCAACAACTACAAGCAATGTACACACATCGCACAGAGCAATAGGGCACAATGCCACAGTCACCAACAGTGGCATACTACCCTGGCCATGGAGCGTTGACACACTGCACGCAGTGAACATACGGCCACCCTGACACAGCACACACACACCTGCACAGATACAGACACATCATCCGTCGTACATGGACACTCACCGTCAAGTGAAGTAGCGGGCGATGAGCTGCTGGCGCACATTCCCAGCTTCCTCCTCTCCGCTGTCCACCTCACTCGAGCTGTCCTGGTCTGCGGGCTGGGGCCCTGGTTGATCTCCGTCATCCACAATGAGGGGGATCTGCTTCCGAATGGCCAGATTGTGCAGCATGCAGCACGCCACCACTATCTGGCACACCTTCTGTGGGGAGTACGCCAGTGCACCTCCGGTGAGGTCCAGGCACCTGAACCTGGACTTGAGGAGGCCAAAGGTACGCTCGACCACACGTCTGGTCCTCCCATGTGCCTCATTGTATCGATCGTCTGCTGGGGTGCGAGGATTCCTCAATGGACTGAGCAGCCATGCCCCATTCGGATACGCAGAGTCACCTGGGTGTGAGGGACACAGAGAACCGTTGCTATTCCAACTGGACAGGGGACAGCATCGCACAACCAGCACGCTACACCACTCCACATACTCACCGACAATACAGCCACGATCCTGTTGCAGATTGGCCATCAGTCGTGGCAAGATGCTGTTGCGCATTATGTGTGCGTCATGTGCCGAGCCTGGAAACTTGGCACACACGTGGGTGATCACCATGTCCGCAAGGCACACCACTTGCACATTCAGGGAGTGCGTGTGCTTCCTGTTGCGGTACAGGTGCTCAGTGGCCTGTGGTGGAACAAGGCCAACATGTGTGCAGTCAATGGCTCCCACGACGTGTGGGATTCTGCCAAGGGCATAGAATGCACCCTTCACTGCCGCCAATTCACGAGCCCTGGGCAATCTGATGTACCTGTTTCGGTACAGCATCATGGCTGCCAGTACATCCCTCAGCACCTTGCTGAACATGGGCTGGGACATCCCTCCTCCACTGCCCACTGTGTGCTGGAATGACCCAGTGGCGAAGAAATGCATGGCGGCCATCACCTTAGCCGTGGGGGTGACAGCAGTCGGATACACCCTGCGGGGACGGAGATGGGGCTCTAACATGGCACACAGTCGATGCAGAGTTGGCCTGTCCAGCCGAAACTTCCTGATTACCTCTGTATCGTCCATGTCCGCCAGCAATTGGTATGGGCGGTCAATGTTCGGTCTCCGCCTGGGTTAAATGGCAGAGGACACATGTCAAAGCAACACGGCACATAGCAATTTTGCATACACATCACTGACATGACTGAGCAAGCACATGAGCCACAGCCCAGCTGTCAAGCTGGGACGGCACGGCCACAATACACTTACACAGGTCTCCCAACAATGGCAATGGCAAGTGAGACATACCACTGCCATGTGCATGCACATGGGGATCTAGGCCCCAATGACTTGCGGGGCGTGCTGATGGGGACTGACTGCATATTCGTCAAGCGGCAACGCCACGGCAACATGAGTGTCTGCTGAGCATGGAACTGCTTCCGAGGCTGGATGAGTATGGCACACGACGACGACGATGTGGGCACGGGCTGAGCGGCCAATACAAGTGGGACCTGTGGCATGAGGGGATATGAGACAGTAGTAGGTGTCAGCACTGCACCCTATGTACAGCACTGTACGGATCACAGCTCCCGAAACATTGACTGGTGTCCACATTGACAGCCCCATGCCAAGACGGCTGTGTGCTTGCAGTCACACGTCACAGGTGAGAGGTTACATTGCACGTGCCAGGTGGCAGACGTACATAGTGGGAGCTGGCATGTGTGTGCATGTGTCCTGTTCAGGATCCACCAGATGGGCGCTGACTCTGTACTGACCATTGGACACAGCATGTTCCGTGGAAGGCTTGTGTGTGTGGGATGGTGGCACTGGATGTGCCTCCGTTGGGTGGGGGGCCATGCACAGGGCGGGTACGTCGATGATTGCGCATTGTTGGTCACGGTGGGTGCACCAACTAAGATGTGTTGCCCTGTGTTCAATTCCTATGTCCGCATGATGATGGACTGTGGATGTGAGCAGACTACACATTGGTCGATGTGCTGTCTATATGCATGTGCCTTCACACCAGGCACAGCTGCCCCTGCACATGTGACCCCTGCTGGACTCGCTGCTGGGTCTGTGGAGCTGATGCACCTTCTGCGCGTGGGGCGGACAGCTCTCCTCACTTCCCTCATTGCGCATGTCATGTCTTTGCCGCAGGTGACATGGATCATGGAGGGCCCACATGTACGCGTGGGTAGGCTACACATGATTGTTCACTGGTCGCCACCCCCAGTCAGTGTTTCGAATGGGAAGGTTGTCGTGCTGGTGGTATGTTCGATGTGGCGGATGGGCGGGCCTAGGTGCGGGCTTACATTCCGGACATGGGGGTAGTTGGATTGGCGACTAGTTGCAGTACACACGGGACACGTCTCTTCCTTTCCACATCTGGGTCATCCCTTGTACTAACTGACAGTGATACAGTCATCTTCGCCCCAGCCCTCATGTCCTCCCCTCGCCCCCCAATATGCATGCTCACCTGCGAGGCTAGCGCTTGCACAGGCAGCCCCAAGCTCGCACCAGAGAGGGCAAGGAGTGTTTGTGTGGGTCCAGTTGCACGAGTGGGCTGTCTCAGGGTATGATGTGTGGCGGGACGCCGTCCACCTGCGTGGTGCCCCAAATGGAGACCCGGCCTGCATGGACTATGCATCACAGTCTTCGCCTTCCGGATCCGCCACCTGCGACACCCAGTGGCTGTGGCTGCCCTTGCGGCCAGGCCGCGTCCGTCTGTGGCTGTTGGCCCACACATTCACTCTTTGGCCTCTCTGGGGAGGGCTCGGGGGTGGTGGCGCACGCGCTTGCACTTAGTCGCAATGGCATGTGTCGTGGTTGGTATGATGGGCAATGGATGGGATGGTGCGAGCCACCTCCCGTGACGTCAGTGCTGCTCGTGCTGTGGTGCGTCCCCCTACACTTCCATCTGACTTGTGCCATGCTAGACGTTGAGGTTCTATTGCCTGCGTGATATGACCAGGAGGAGCGTGAGGAGACCTCACACACACCATGCTCCACTGCCATCCCGTGCCCTGTATCGCCTGTGCGGATTGACTATGTTGGGGTTACACCTGGTCGACTGGGGCTGTGTGTGCCTTGTCAAGGGGCATGGCGGGCGCACAACAGGATCCAGCTTGTCCACAGAGGGTGGGCTGAGGTGCGCCTGGTACCGCTTTGTACGTGTGCCCGGCTGCTGTGCACACACGTGTTCACTCCCCCGACAGGTGTCCTCTCACAATGCCCAGGGAAGCGGTGGTGTACTGTTCATGACCCCTCCCAACACGGCGTGCTCCAACTTGGCATGTGCGCATCTACCCGTCACACCCACCCACCTGAGCACTGCGTCCATACGACTTCACACGACACATGTGTGTCTTCCACAGTAGTGCTACTCATTTGCGTTGACATCCAATACCAGTGGACTACATGGTCATGTCACGACTGCCGTGTACTTCACATACTCTCATCCTCTCTCATTCGTACTTGTGAAATGAGTCAGCGGAGACAGTTTTGGTTTCAAACATTATATTGAGTCTTCTGTCCTCTGTGATGCAGTATAGTGGACACTACTGGCAGCGGAATACATGTTGAGGATATACTGAGCATGATTACAAATGGGATAGGGTGTGGGGTTACATCTGCTTGGCCAAGGCTGTGCTAATGTACATTTACGTATAGCTGCGGAGCTGCGGACTTTGACACAGACGGTATACATGTAGCCTACCAGACCGCTCGGCATCATGGGCACAGTCCATCTCAGTTCCATGTGACAGGTTTGCTGCGGTTGTTCCTCATGCACGCGTGCATGTGAGATGACATCAGGGCATGTGCTTGCGTGCATGCAGCGGCGTGCCACTTGTTGTTGCACTGTGGTGGTTACTGGACATGTCACAGTCACTGGGGTCGTGTTGTTGTTGTATGCACTTGTCGTCCATGCAAAGGTCCTGGTATGGGATTCCCGGGGCGGGGTGGGAGGGGTGCAGCACCCACAGACTCCAGGCGACCTATTCATGTCCACTGAGCGGTGTGTGTGTCCATGTGCGCTGGATCCATGTCGTGTCCTGGTTGTTCGTGCAGTTCCGTCCATGTGGGTGCGATACACAGAGCCCATGCCACTGCCTCCCACGATGCATGCGGTGTTCCTGGATGTGATGGGGAACAGTGTGCATGTCCCGGTCATATCCGATGTCATGGCGATGTCGTTGATGGTGTGGTTACAGTTGCCGGTCGTTTGGTATGGCTGTTGTGGTGGTGACTGGCCAGTCCGTGCGGAAGCTGAGCATGGGTGCGGGGTTGGACTTCATAGGTCACTCGGGGAACCTGCGTTGTGGTCCGACGTATTTACAGGTTGTCAGGTATGCGATGCCGTCCAGCAGGGCTTCCATGTCATTGGTGGTGTACATGTTTGCCAGCCAATGAAGCGGATGGTGGCTGTCAAGGTGTTGTTCGTAAGTTGTCCCTTGGAGGACCATGATGGGGCATGCTGGGTGACATTCGATGTAGCTGTTCTTGATGATCCGTCGTGTGGAGGCACAGTGGTTCCATTTCAGTGCGGGTGCGATGTTGGCCACATACGCCATGCCCCCATAGGCAGAGCAGGCCCTGTCGTGTGCGTCCAGAGGGAGGAGTAGTGGTAGCAGGTCCGCCTTCAGACATGCCGGGTTGGAGAGGCATATCTCGACGGGATGCTGGTAGGGACACCTCCGACAGTAGAAGACGGGCATGACGCAGCTGAACAATGTGATGCGGTAAGTCAGTCGGTAACTTACGTTCAGCAGGGACAGGAGATCGCATCCCAATGTATGTATCGTGTTGGTTTTGTACAGCTTGAGCTGTTCGGCGTAGTTGGGTAGGTGTGTTGCGGTTGCCATTTCGCAGCGGTTCGTTGAGGTGGCGTGCTCCGGCTGTGTGTGCAGTCTGCAATGTGCACGCTCCGGGGTTGCTGTGAGCTCTGTGTAGTCGTAGGGAGACAGGACTTGTGTTCTGTTGGCTTGTTTGGAGGACACGGGCCCTCTTCCCACATGCTTCTCAGACAGTTCAAGGTCAGTGCTGTGTGACTCCTTCCAATTAACTTGCATGTGGCCGACATGGGGGAGTGTTTTCTTCTTTCTTCCCCGTCCGTTGTGTGCTTCTGTGATATGCGCTATCTGCCCTGTGGTCGGTCTCCTCGGCATGCCTGTGTTGGTCTATTCTTGGACAATGGCTGTATTCACCGGCTTCTGTCGTAGGGCTGTGGTTTCGGAGTTGGAATGGAAGGTCATTCAGTGCTGTCTGCTCTCCCTTGTGTGGGCGGCAGCCTGCCTTCTCCGCTCTGCGTTGGGCCTTGTGTGTGGATGTTATTCTTGGGCCACCTGTTGTCGGTCCCCGGGCTCTTTGGTGTTCCGTTTCATGTGTCTTGTTCATATGTGCAGGGTGGTATGGGTTTTTCAGTGTGGTACTGGCGTTCCTCTTCCCGAAGGGGCCCTGCTTCTCCTAGTTGGTGTTGCCGCCGCTGTGTGCTACGCCATGTTTGTTACACTGGGGTGTGTCCTGCAGTTGCGTGTCTTCACTGACATGTGTGCGTCGGTTGTGTGGCGTTGGGTGTTGTCCGTGAATTGGGCGTTGGGGACATGTCTGTGGCCGGCCTGTCACGTGTCATGTGCGTTCGGGGTGGGGCTGATGTGTGTGCTGCTTGGTTGTGTCCCTGTGTCTGTGTGCGACGCATGCATGGCGCTGCGGTTGACCTCTGCGTTGTGCGCATGTGTGGCGGCGTCATCGGCGCTTTGGGGCCGTGACGGGGTGGTTGGTTCCTAGTCCCAGGTGGTGTGTACACATGTGTTCCGCGATGTTAGGATTTGGCCTGTGTGTCATATGTGGATGCAATGGTGGATGTGTAGTGTGCACGCGCTGGTGGGGGTTGTCCGCTTTTCCGCCCTTGCACTGTGTGCGCTGTTTGCGTGCACTTGTTGTGTGTGTGCCTACCTGCGTCTCCGCGGTACGTTGCGTCCTTGGTGGTGCATCAGCAGAAGCATGGGAAGGGCCTGCAGTGCTGGATTCATGCCCAGGGTGCCGCTTCTTCGTTGTCCGTGCTCTGCGTCCGTGTTTCCGCCTCTCTTTCACGTGCGGTGTCTCTTTGCCGTGGGAGCCGTTTGTTTGCGGCATCGTAATTTATGCGCCGGGCGGGACGTGTTTCGTCGGACGGTGTGTGTCAGTTGTGCTGCGCCGCTACGTGTGCGGGCGCACTTTGATGGCGGACGGTGTTGCTGGCTTGCCGGCGGTGTTTGGCCTGCTTTTCGCATCGTAATTGGGCGGGCGTGTGGACTGCTGCGTGCCGGCGGTAACTGGTGGTTTTTGCATCCGCCAGCACGGCGGTTGTGCTTCCGCCCGCCATCGTAATGTGCCCCTTAATGATTATTTTATATTTCTCAATATTTATTTAATTGAGATTTTGTAGTGTTAATTGTGGGAAGTAATTTATGTGTAATTAATTATTAATTATTAATTGGTTGTTAATTAATATTAATTAATTAATTGGCAATTCATTATGGTAATTGTATAATTCTTTTGAGGTGCGGGTTGTGAGGTTTATAGGGGTAAAGGGTGGGAAGTAATTTATTTTTAATCAATTAATAATTAGTTGTTAATTAATATTAATTAATTAATTGAATATAAATATGGAAAGTGTGTAATTACTTTGAGGTGTGGATTGTGGGTTTATAGGGGTAAAGGGTGGGTAGTCATTTATTTTTGATTAATTAGTAATTAGGTGTTAATGTATATTAATTAATTGATTGTAAATTAATTATGGAAATTGTGTAATTAATTTTAGGTGCGGGTTGTGGGGTTTATAGGGGTAAAGGGTGGGAAGTAATTTATGTTTAATTAATTCGTTGTTAATTAATATGAATTAATTAATTGAAATTTCAATATGGAAATTGTGTAATTAATTTTAGGTGTGGGTTGTGGGGTTTATAGGGGTTAAGGGTGGGAAGTAATTTATGTTTAATTAATTAATAATTAGTTGATCATTAATATTAAATAATACATTGATATTTAATTAGGGTAATTCTTTTTTTTTTTGTGGGTTTTACTTTTATAGGGGTAAATGGTGGGGAGTAAATTAATTTTACTTACTTTATAATTAGTTGTTAAAAACTATTAGTTTTTACTTGAAAATAAGTTTTAATTGTGTAATTATTTTTTACAGTTTAATTTTAGCTGTGGGTTTTGGGGATTATAGGGGTTAAGGGTGGGAAGTAATTTATGTTTAATTAATTAATAATTAGTTGATCATTAATATTAATTAATAAATTAAGGTAAGTGTGGGAAGTTAATTAATTTTTATGACCTTTAATTTGTTTTTAATTAATAATATTTATTTAATTGGTAATTAATTATGTTAATTATGGAAGTACTTTTTTCAAATTTAGATGTGAGTTGTGAATTGTGTGGTGTTATAGGGTAGGAAATAAAAAAAGTAAATTTATGTTATGATTAATGTTTTTGTTTCTAAATAATTTCTAATTAAACATATTTATTTGTTTGGAAATAATTTTTTATTTTATTTAATATAATATTTGTAGGTATTTGTCATATGTATTTAACATTATAATATGTTTTTTTAATTTTTAATATTAAATATATTAGTATTTTAATTTTTAACATATTTATACATTGTTTTATTTATTTTGTTTTTTAAATATTTTTGTTGTTAATATTTTGTTTGTTTTTAATTTTGAACTGACTGGAGTGAGAATATTAATTGTTGCCCTCCGCAATCCAACACTTTCCCTACTGTTGCACTGATTGGAGTGGGAAAAGTAAATTTTATCCTGCCACCATCCAACACTTTCCCTACTGTTGCACTCACTGGAGTGGGAATAGTAATTTTTACCCCTCCCCTATCCAACAGTTTCCCTAGTGTTACAATTATTAGAGTGGGAATAGTCATTTTTTCCCCTCCGCAATCCAACACTTCCCCTACTGTTGCACTCACTGGAGTGGGAATAGTAATTTTTACCCTTCCGCTATCTAACACTTTCCCTACTGTTGCACTGACTTGAGTGGGAATAGTAAATTTTATCCCTCCGCTATCCAACACTTTCCCTACTGTTGCACTCACTGGAGTAGGAATAGTAATTTTTACCGCTCCACTATCCAACACTTTCCCTACTGTTGCAATCCCTGGAGTGGGAATAGTAACTTTTACCCCTCTGCTATCCAACACAATCCCTACTGTTGCACTGACTGGAGTGGGAATAGTAAATTTTATCCCTCCCCTATCCAACACTTTCCCTACTGTTGCACTCATTGGTGTGGGAATAGTAATTTTTACCCCTCTGCTATCCAACACTTTAGTTTCTAAGGCAGGTAAGAGTGTGTAGCGTCTCATTTAAAATGAAGTCAAACAAATGGATGTACCTATAAACATCTATATATTTTTCAGATGGGAAAGACATTTTTGTCAGTTTTCTTAAAGGTTTCTCAAATGCTTCTGGAGTGACAGTTTATAGACGTTGGGAATGTTGAATGTTACTAATGAATGAACCAACCATGGCAGTTCTGGGGCAGCAGTGACTGGGGAAGTTAATGAGTTTAGACAATGTCAAAAATAGATCAAGGTGTACCCTGCCGGTGAGTAGGGGTGTTCACTGGTAAGGGTTAGGGAGGTAACGGAGTTCAAGTGGGTGGAGTCCAGTAGTTTAGAGGGGGAGTCTGCCCAATGTTGTAGTCACCTAGGACTAACAACATCAGAGAACAAAGGGGCTTATTAGGATGGCGGGCGGACATTCGTCCGTGCGCCACCATAGCGGTGCTGGGACCGTCCGCCAGCGGTGCGGCGGTCCCGCACCACTAATTAGGATGCGACCGCCACCCTGGCGGTCGCATTGGCATCTTCAACATCGCGGCGGACGGTGCTGTAGGCAGCACCCGCCGCAATGTTAAAGAGGCACGTCGTGCATTGCCATGCCCAACTTGGCAGGCACCGTGCGGTGCCTGCCACCTTGGGCATGGCAATGTAGGGGGGTACCATAGGTACCCCCCAAGGGCAGCCCCCCACTCCCCCGGGGGCCCGCAACGGGCCCCGATGCTAAACACTGTATGCCTTTCCATGGCAGCATCGCCGCCATGAAAAGGCCGGTGTTTGCCTGCATCCTAATCTGGTGGACGGTGCCTGCTAGGCACTGCCACCATTTGGGCTCCCTGGGCCGTCCGCCAGGCAATCGGGATGATTGCTGGCGGTGGATGGTCTTTGCGTCCGCTGCGGATGCATTCCTGTTCCCACCGCCATCCTAATCTGGCGGTGGGACGAATTGAGTTTGATCCCACCGCCATCCTAATAGGCCCCAAAGTTTGGGCATGATAAATAAGCTCTTCAAATCATTGAAAGCAGTTTGTGTTAATTAGTGGTGGCAGGTGACATAAAATGCATCCTAGCTAAGAATAGCTTTTCAGTGCCTGAATAAGAGGTGCAGGGGAGGGAATCTACTTTAAGCAATTTATGATAGTTTATACATACACCTCCCCCATGTTAATTAATGAGGTTGCATTTAGGGATTTTGTAATCAGTGGGTATGAATTCATCCAATACTGGATTGTAGTTGGGGGATAGACAATCTTTTAGGAACATTAAATCAAAGTGCTCATTAGAAATAAGGGCATTTATTAAGGATCGCTTTTACCTATGATCGGGCATTACACAACGCTGCTTTAATTTTACTATTATGTTTGGTGATGAAGTTACTAGGCTTAGGTAATCTCCTGAAGGTATCTAGGGCTCATTGATTGAAATAGGCACCTTGATAGGGGAGTCATAGTATTCATCAAAATAATTTAATTGTTAGATTTGAATTAAAAGAGTGCAGAGGGTAGGGATTGAAAAAGCTTTCCTAAATGAGGGTTTATTGTGTGACTCATTTAACTGTTAGTGGTGTGAGAATCTCTTTAGGATCAGGTTGCAAACTGGAATTCTTTATCCACGCCTTTAGCATGCCAGCGGGGTACCTGCACTGCGGCCACCATTAAATGGAAACAAAGTAAGTGGGAGGAACAGGCTGACACGTCATAGTTGCTCACAAGAAGTACTTATTCCAGTTGTAACTTTATATAACTGTTCTACCCAAGACAAGAGAACATGCTGGCATGGATTGGTGAGGATTGGTGGCCTTGACCCAGATTTGACCAGTGGGTATCTGGAATGTTAAATAAGTGGCAACTGCATTATGATTTAATGCCATGTAAAAGCGATATTGTAATTTGAGCCTAAATCGGTGTTGAAGCGCTTACAATGCACTGCAGAGTCATGCAAAGTGAAGTTACTACACACTTCCACACAAACATGAAAATAAACAAGAAAACCTGCAAAAGAAACATTACTCAGCAACCCTCTGAAAATTTTAGAAGGAAAATACCATTCTAGAGACAAGATACAGGAGATTAGCCAATCTCTGTGGCCATTTTATCAGTCAAGCTATAAATACAGTACCCAGCCACGATGTGCCTTTGCTAGGCGATTGAGGTTGAGACTCAGTGGTGGCTGGTGACTCTCAAAAATGTTGTGGCATTCATAGGGCACTTGCTGCAGCTGCATTGCACTTTGTTTATCGCTTTCCCTTTGGTTCCTTTCATCTCCTTCCGCCCACTCCACCGAAACAGAAGATTTGTTCTCGTTTACCATCATTACATTTGCATTGTGGAAGAACCCACTACTCTGCTGGATCTTACTGATCAGTCCAGGGCTCAACCTCTTCAACACGAGGTCCATGGTTGCTGCGGTGGTTGCGCTCATCTGGCATCTAATGTCAATGCGGAGAGCACATCGGTCTCAGGGGCTGCATGCCTGTTGCTTCCTGAAGTTCAGGGCACAAGTGCTAAAAAAAGAAGTGGGGGGACTAACCTAGTTAATCAGTATGCAAGTGACATCACGGCGTCTGACATCACGGCGCGTGAGGGGCGTGACATCACAGGAAGTGGCATCACAAGAAGTGACATCAGATCTTAAGCCCTCACATATATGTTTAGCAGGTGTATCATGAGTACATTTGAGCCCATTTCCAGTATACTTGCAAACCCTCCTGATTTAGGCAGAAGATTCACACTTTTGTACGCTACACATAAAATAATGTTGCCTTTTCTCAGCATAAAGCTTACTCTAGCCATAGTGCTTTAAAAGACAAAATAGTGATATTTAAATTATTACAACGCCTCCTCAGGGGTAGTAAGCGCTATATAAATGCTATTTATTTTGTGCAAATACTGGCAAAGATCAACACATCTGACGTTCTTACAGTGCATGCATATCTCCTAAACAGAGCCTGAACAAAGTGAAAAGCTGCCTCTCCTAAGTATGTGTGAAGTGCTAACAAGATGTGAGCCTTTGTTTCCCCTCTGCTGCATTTGCTTCTAGGTGTGAGGCTCCTGACTGCTGCCAGCCGGGAGACTCGAACAAAAGGAGGCCTAATGACCCCTCAGATTCGGCCTTTGTTATGGGCCCAGCAGGATTCAGAAATAAGAGAGCCACATCCCGTCCCCGCCTGCACGTTGTTGCGATCAAAAGCAGACAACGTGCAGGCGCTGCTGAAAGTGTCCCGGTGTTTGGAAATTACACCGGGACGAATTCAGCATCTTTTTCAGTGGGGCCCAACTTCTTGGCAGGGTGGACGGTGTCCACCCTGTGAAAAAAGTGGGTGGACGCCGTCCACCCGCGTGTACCCCCGACTCGTGCCCTGCTGAAGTTCACATGGAGACCAGCAGGCATACGGAGTTCTCGGGGCATTAGCGCTCACAATCACAAACACACAGATAATTACCTAGCGTTCAAACCAAGAATTAACATGGTTTATTTTTTGCAGTTTTTACATAGGGTGAACTTGAACTGACAGTATTGGAACACTTTACATGAGTACCAGTTACATTACTTTACAAAACATAATTAAAAAAACAAATCTTACATCAGTGATCCTCTTCTTTGCTTCCCTTGGGCCAACTCTTCAAAATCCACCCGCGCCACAATGCCTGGCTGTACTGAAGTGCTGAGCATTCCATGAAACTAAAGCGTCATGCATTTCAGCCAATGAAAGCACTTCTCTCATGCTGTTTATAGTAGTAAACAGCATGAGAGCAGTGCGAGTATTGGCTGGTACAGGTGAAAACAGTGCTCCATCTGAGACCAATGCGGTTGTGTCTCTGCTTCCCAGCTCCCTTTACAGCAGTGACAGGGGAAGCCTGAACTAAGCATGTCGGGCTGGCTGATAGCAAAATATCAGTCAACCTGACATGCACAGTTTAGTTACACTGCCCGAGCTGGTCACCGCAATAAGCAATGCCTAGACAAGAGACAGTTCCGTGGTAGCCCCGCCCCATAAAGGAAAACAGGAATCCACTTGCATTAAATAAGGTATATGTGGAATGTAACGGCTCGCAGGTAGGGGGTCAACTTGAATCCTTTTGAAGACCACACCCTTCTGAATGTCTGTCACCAGCAAGTCTCCACGTTCCAAAATGAAAGAAATGAAAAGATAAGTAAAATTGATATATTTTATAAAGAATTTCAATCAAGTGGCACCTGCATGTGCACATTACAATTTTAAAGAAAAAAATAATTGAGGAAAAGACAGACAATGTGAAATAACTTTCAGAGTCTGCCTGAGTTTTATTCATTTGATAATTCACAGTTCAAGTGACAAGGAAAGTAAAAGGTCGAGCAACAAGTGACATTCAAAATATTTATAAGAAAATTTGTGAGGAAACTTGCAAAGGCCCAGAGTGATTAAAACTAAAGATAAAATATATACTGTTGATGGAACAGTTGAAAGAAAATATCAAGTTTCAGTAATTATTCACTTATTCAAGTGATTTGAGAAAAATATTGTGGACAATGCAGACTTAGGGGCCTATTACGATGGCGGTCGGAAAACTTCCCCGACCGCCATGGTAGCGGGAAAAGACCAACCGCATGGACCGCAACATCACCGCCGGTCGAATTACGATGACCCGCGGTCGGACGGCGGTCGAATCGCGGGCCTTAACATTCCGGCGGTTGCTGCTGCCCGCAGCACCGCCGCGATGTCCAAAGGAGCATGTCCTGCATTTCCCTGCACTGCGTGGCAGGCACTGCACAGTGCCTGCCACCTGGTACAGGGAAATGTAGGGGGGGACCATGGGTACCCCCCAGTGCACCCACATCCCCCCAAAACATTGGGGGCCTACAACGGGCCCCCGGAAGACAATATCCACATGCCTTTCCATGGCGGCCTGACCGCTGAGGAAAGGCTGGCTACCGCCAGCATCATAATCCTGCCGGCGGAGCCTGCTCTGCACCGCCACCATTATCCCGGTCCTGCTCCGTCCGCCAGGCAGGGGTGCGGATGGTAACAGGCGGAAAAGCGGCGGTCGGAATTTCCCACCGCCGCGGTCACCACCGCCATCCTAATTTGACCGGCGGATTTCTGGCTTGCGATCGCGGTCGGATGTCCACCGCCGGTCCGGCGGACACCACCGCCGGCCCGGCGGTGGACATCCGACCGCCATCGTAATAGACCCCTTAGAGAGCAACTTGAAATAATATAAATGGGGCAACATTTGGTCAGACTGTTTTAATGGTAAAAAGAGAGAAATTATGAAATAAGGATATATATAGATGAGTAGCTGTAAAGTACTCTGGACACGAGTGAATGAAGAATAAGTACTTTATTACGAGAATACACCACCCACAGGAAACACCTCCAGCTTGATGTGGATCGTAACGGCAACTGTCAAGAAGCGGAGCCTACATTCTAAACCGGAATGCAGAATGCGGACTTGACAGCTTTCACGTGCCACATACAAGCAAACCATAAACACAACACATCTTCTCTTCTTTTTTTTAACAGAAATAAAGCAAAAGCAAAAGAGATAGTTCAATATTATGAATGTATACATAAAAAAACAAGTAAAAGGCACGTAAATTAGGCAGAAGAGCTCAAGATGCATAATCTGACAACCATGCAGGTTTCTACCTGATTCTTTTGCCCATCGCATTTGAGTTGATCCAGACTTCCTCCACAGAACAGTTCTGGTGACTACAGGCTCACCCAGAGTGGTATTCACTGGTCTGTCCTTTACCTTCTTATCCTCAATGAGAGAATCAGTGTCATCCCAAATGTCACTCCTAACACAAGGGGAAGTTTTAACATAAACACTTTTGTCTCCCCTAAGGATAGCAATACGTTTAAGGTTCCATACCTTACCATCTCTTAATTTAACAGCATTTTTTAAAACATTTGTTACCTCAAAAGGTCCTAAGAATTGGCTTACACCTTTTTTGACTCTCCATGGTTTCTTGACCTTGACAAGCATGCCAATCTCAACATTGGTGTTTACTTTAGAACCTCTCCTGCGATCATACATGGACTTATACATCTCATGAGTGTCTTTGATCTTGCGTCTCACACAATCCAAATCTATGTTGGTAGAAGAACTTTCCACTAACCATGCAGGATTCCTTTTAGTTCTAGCAACTCTACCCCTCATAATTTCAAAAGGAGTGCATCCAGTCATACCATTAATAGTGGTGCGATATATCCAAACTGTTTTGTGAACACCTAATTCCCAGTCATCATCATTCACACCGGCAGATTGGACAGCACCCTTAGGTACCCTGTTAAAGCGTTCAATCATGCCGTTGCCACTGGGATTATATAAAGATGTAGTGTGATGTTTCAAACTTAATCTATTAAAGTAGCTCTTCGCTTTGAGGAATAAAAACTGTACACCGTTGTCCGCGATGATTTGAGTGGGAATCCCTTCCTCCGTGAAAATAGTGTCTAAAAAAAACAATACAGCATCCGTATCCACCTTGTCCACAATCTTGACAACAGGCCACCTTGAAAACACATCTATGGCAGAGATAACATACTTGGATTCGTTACCTATAGGGCCCATTATGTCTACCGCAATGGTTTCCCATGGTCCATTGGGAATACAGGGAACACTCATGTTGGGTCTCAAAGTCTTGAGAGACTTGTCTGCATTGGCACAAACTACACAATTCCAAACTGTACGTTCAACTTGTATGTCCAACCCAGGCCACAAAAAAACATTTTTAACAGATTGCTTAGTCCTAACGATGCCACCATGGCCTTCATGACAAAGCTTGATAATAGAATTTCTTAACTCAAAGGGAGGAACAGTTTTATCGCCTCTCCACAAAATGCCATTAGCCTCAGATAACTCATTACGCACCTCCCAAAAACACCTTAAATCAGGAATTAAAAAACTTTTACTGGGTCATCCATTATTGATAAATGACAGGACTTTTTGTACAGTTACATCTTTGGTGTAGGCATTTAACCAAACCTGTTTTTCAATGAAAGGAATGCCCTCATCATGTACTAAGGCAATATGAAAATCATCCCAAACATTACCTTTATTCTCCTTTATTCTATCTTTAAAGGCATCCTTGAAAGGAAATCCTCCGAGACGTTATCCTTACCCGGAACATAAAAAAATTTATGAATAAAATCTTGAAGTCTCATAGACATTCTTGCAATACACGCTGAGGCTTTATTCATACCATCAGTGGTGAGGAGATTAACCAAAGCTTTGTGATCGCTTCTCAGATCACACTCCTTATCCCGAATAAAAGCCCTGAAGTGCTCTAAGGCCCACACGCAAGCTATTGTCTACCTTTCTATTACTGAAAATTTTTCCTCAGCAGCAGTAAGTGCTCTAGAACGATAAGCAATGATAGCCTCCCCACCACCTTCCTGCTTCTGGGATAAAACAGCTCCTAAACCTTTGGAACTGGCATCGGTCGTGATCACACTATGCAGATTGGGATCAAAACCAGATAAAGTCGTGGCTTCAGCAACGGCGCATTTAACATCCTTGAACTCTCTCTCACATTCACTATGCCAGTATAGTTTGGATTTATTCTTCAGGAGTTTTCGAATTTGAAACACTCTACAAGAGAAATTCTTAATGTACTTGGTGTAAAATTCTATAAGCCCGAGAAATGATTGCACATTATCTTTACTATTGGGGGCAGGAGCAGAAAGTATCACCTCAATCAATTCTGGTTTTGGTTTCACACCATCCATGCATAACACGTGACCTAAATACCTTACAGAATTTTTTGTAAAATTTCACAGTTAGACCCCTCGAGTCCAGAATTTCTAACACTTTTCCAAGAATCAAGTCATATTCTTCTTTATCCTTCCCATACAAAAGAATGTCATCCTGAAAGCCTTGGACGTTATTAAGTTGACCAGATAACAAATGCATTAATCTTTGAAAGACAGCCGCTGCTGACGCTAGTCCAAAAGGCATTCTTTTGTATTGATAGCACCCCACAGGAGTGATAAATGCAGTACATTTTTTACAATCCTAATGCAGAACAATTTGGTGGTACGCTGCAGATAGATCTATTGTTGAAAAATATTTGGCCCCCTTTACAAAAGCCAGCATTTCTGATGTACGGGGTAAAGGGAATCGATAAATGAGAATATTGTTATTCAAATATCACAAATCTATGCATAGATGAATATTCCCATTAGAACGGTCTGGCAATAACAACAGGAGATACCCATCCAGAGAATTCAATTTTTCCTATAATATCTCCAGCAACCAAAGCATCAAGTTCCCTTTCCACCTCCCTCCTGACTGTAATTGGTATGTTTCTAGCTTTAAAAGTTTTAGGACAAGCATCCTTTTTAAGATCAATGTTGTGTTCAAAACCAGATAATTTTCCAATTTTGTCACTAAATACTCTGAGGGATTTGCTAAGCATATCTTTCCCAGTAATCTCACCTTCTTCTAATACCATAACAGGTTCAGGGCTATTGGGATCAAGCAAAATACCAAGTTCACCCTGATCAAACCAACCTAAGACTGAGGGTCCTTTTTTAGAAATGTACAATTTGCCTAGACTTTCACGGTTCTTGAATCTAAAGACTAAATTACGAAAACCTAATAAATCAATCCTTTCCCCAGAATACCCTTCTGGAGAAATGTCAGGTTCTTCCAGTGCAGTACCTAATTTCTCTGAGAACATGGTTTTCCTAACATTCTCATTGATGATGGTGTAGGGAGAACCAGAATCAGCAAAAATTTGTATATCCACCCCACCAATTGTCATATCAGAAAGTGTTTTTTTTTACAGAAGCATTGTTCACATTAAGAATAATGTCCTCTTCACTATCCTTGATATTGAGAACAAATTTTTCATTGCTAAATGAGGGAGAAAGGTCTGCTTCCTCTTCACTGAAATCACCATCTTCAACACACTTAACTTTTTGTTTCAACTTCCTTCTGCATACCTTCCCAAAATGTCCTACCATCCCACAAAGTGAACATTTTTGTTTCAAAGCAGGACACAATTTACTGTTAGCAAGATGCGATTGACTATCGCACCTAAAACACTTCAAAACTTCTTTAGTACTGTTAGAAATGGGATCTCTAGTTGGCAAGGGCTTGCACCTTTGTCCAAGTAGGGACCCTTCTTCCTAGTCAGGGTAAGGGTTGTTACACTCGTGAAGTAACCCCTGCTCACCCTCGTGGTAGCTTGGCACGAGCAGTCAGGCTTAATTCAGAGGCAGTGTGTAAAGCATTTGCACATAACCAACAGTAATACAGTGTAAGCACTACAAACGGACACCACACCAGTTTAGAAAAATAACCAATATTTTATATACTCAAGACAAGACCAATTACGACAAAAATCCACAATACTGTACTTTACGAATGAATACTTGATACGTTAACTTCTTCTTTGCAGGAATAGCACAAAAGCAAAGTTCGTACGAGTCGGTAGCTCCGTCCGAGCCTACCGTGATGCTGAGAACCACAGAGTCTAACAGTTCCAGCCGACCGCGTCGATTCGGGCCAGCAGAGTCGTGAACAGACTCGGTTACAGTACCTTTCTCGTTGTGGCTGGTACGGAGTGTACGAGCCGGTCGGCATTCGTCGCGGTTGCGGTACAAGACGGAGCGATGCAAGGTGCGGTGTCCCTCGATGCGGTGCAGGCAGCGGCTCGATGAGCGTCGTGCAGACGGAGTCGGTGAGTCCAAGGCGTGCGATGCAGGGTGAGACGATGCTCGATGTGGTGCTGACAGGTTGCGATGCAGGCGACCAAGCCGGAGTGCGGGAGCTGGCGTCGGACAGCGGTGCGAGTCGGAGCGGTGCGTCGCAGACGTGCGAGCGGTGCCCCAAATGCTGTGCGGTCACGACTCTTGAGCCAGTTGCAGCGACCTCGTCGGTCGGGTCCGGTTGGTTCAGTGAAGCGATGCGATGCGAACTGCGGTGCCCACAGGTCACAGTGCAAGCAGCGGCTCGATGTTGGCGGCGTCGGACGTCGCACACGGTGAGACCAGGGTTGCGATGCGAAGCGGGGCGATGCGGTCTGCGGTGCAAACAGGTCACCGGCCAGGGATGGATTCGGTTGACGGAGTCGGTTGCAGTTCCCTTCCTCTGTGGCGACTGAAACAGCGTTCCAGAAGCGGTACCCAGAGGCTTGTGAAGTCTTTGTAGTCCCTGAGACTTCTTAACAGGAGGCCAGCTCGGTTTCAGGCCCTTGGAGATACTCAGCACAAGTTTGTAGAAAGTTCAGTCCAGTCCTTTCACTGCCCAAGACAGAAGCAGCAACTGCAGGCCAACCCAACAAAGCAACAACACAGCAAAGGGGCAGTACTCCTCCTGGCAGCTCTTCCAGCTCTTCGTCTTGGCAGGTTCCTTGATTCCAGCGAGATCTAAATTCATGGGGTCAGGGCCCCAATATTTATATCCCAAATTCCTTTGTTCTCTGAAGGCAGAGAGGCCTTTGCCTAGTCCAAACCAGTTCTGGAGCACTTTGTTGACAAGTCTCCGTCCCTTCTTTCAGTGAGTAGGCCAGGGACATCAGACGCACCACAGGAGGTGGAGCCAGCATTGTGGAGGGAAGGCACTGTCCTATTCAGGGCCCAGGTGCGACCCCTCACACCCATCTACATGTAGATCTTGCTATTCAGCCCTGTGCTGACTCACCCTGTCTCCTGGCATCCCCCAGCCCCTGTCACTCACACTCCAGACAAGGAATACACAACCTCGCAGAGGCAGGCTTGGATGGTTAGACAAGAAAATACCCACTTTCTAAAAGTGGTATTTTCAAACACAGAATGTTAAAACCAACTTTACTAAAAGATGCATTTTATCATTCTGAGTCCAGGCATACTAAACTCGAATTTCTACCATGTTCCCGGGGTCAGTTAGGATTATAAGCTGTAATAATCAAAACTGCCCGTTCTGGCCTAGGGGAACAGGTAGCCTTGCAATAGTGAAAAACGAACTAGGCTGTAATTCACTATCAGGACAAGCCGCACACACCCGGGCATGTCCTACCTTTCGCATACACCGCACCCTGCCCACAGGGGTACCTTGGGCCTACCTTAGGGGTGACTAACATGTAGCAAAGGGAAGGTTTAGGGACTTGCAAGTGTGTGCACTTGCCAAGTCGACATGGCAGCCCCAGGCTGCGCACAGGCTCTGCGATGGCAGGCCTGAGTTACACTTTATGGGCTGTTTGCGTGGGTGGCACAATCCAGTGCTGCAGCCCACCAACAGCATTTGGTCTATAGGCCCTGGCACTCGCAGTGCACTTTACAAGGGACTGACACATAAACCAAATAGGCCAATCATGGAAATACCAATCCATAACACATTTTATACAGGAGCACTTGCACTTTCCCACTGGACCGCAGTGAGGAAAGTGCACAGAATCATTACACCAGCAAAAACAGAGTCAAAACCGGGAGGTCAGAAAGCAAAAAGTCAGGGGAAACACGCCAAAAGATGCCAAGTCTAACACATGTCCCCTCCAGCTGAAAGTAGGGAGAACTACCCAACCCCATTGGAGTTCTCTTCACTAAGGCGGAAGAACCTGGACAGACCATCTGCGTTGGCGTGTTCTGTACCAGGACGGTGCTCCACCGTAAAGTCCATTCCCTGTAGGGAGATGGACCACCTCAGCAGTTTTGCATTCTCACCCCTCATTTGCATCAACCATCTGAGGGGCCTGTGGTCTGTCTGAACCCGGAAGTGAGTCCCAAACAGGTATGGTCTCAACTTCTTCAGCGCCCAGACCACAGCAAAAGCTTCCCTTTCTATGGCACTCCACCTCTGTTCCCTGGGAAGTAGTCTCCTGCTAAGGAAGACTACAGGCTGATCCAGGCCCTCTTCGTTCAGTTGTGAGAGCACCGCTCCCACACCATGCTCTGAAGCGTCAGTCTGCACGACAAATTCTTTGGAGAAGTCAGGTGCCTTGAGCACGGGCGCCGTGCACATGGCTGCCTTCAGGGCATCAAAAGCTTTCTGGCAGGACTCAGTCCAGATCACTTTCCTGGGCTGCCTCTTAGAGGTCAGCTCTGTTAAGGGAGCAACGATGGTGCCATAGCCCTTAACAAATCTCCTATAGTAACCGGTGAGACCTAAGAAGGCTCTCACCTCTGTCTGGGTCTTGGGGGTTCCCAAGCCAGAATGGTGTCAATATTGGGTTGTAGGGGCGCCACCTGGCCGCTTCCTACCTGGTGTCCCAAGTACACCACAGAACCCTGCCCGATCTGGCACTTACTGGCCTTGATCGTGAGGCCTGCACCTTGCAGAGCCCTCAACACTTTCTCAAGGTGCTGCAAATGTTCTTCCCAGCTGGAACTGAACACAGCAATGTCATCCAGGTAGGCGGCACTGAAATCCTCCAGCCCAGCCAACACCTGATTGACCAACCTCTGAAAGGTGGCAGGGGCATTCTTCAACCCAAAGGGCATCACCCGGAATTGGTAATGACCTTCTGGGGTTGAGAATGCTGATCTCTCCTTGGCCCCATCGGTTAAGGCAATCTGCAAGTACCCAGACGTTAAATCAAACGTGCTGAGGAACCGGGCAGCTCCCAACCGATCAATGAGCTCATCAGCTCTGGGGATGGGGTGCGCGTCAGTCCTGGTGACGGCATTGAGCCCACGGTAGTCCACACAAAACCGGAGTTCTGGAGTGGCACCGGGCGCCGCAGCCTTTGAGACCAAGACCACTGGGCTTGCCCAAGGACTGTGGGAGGGCTCAATCACCCCTAACGCCAACATCTTAGAGACCTCCTCCTTGATGCTGGCTCTGACCCGGTCAGTCAACCTGTAAATTTTGTGCTTCACAGGATGGCTGTCACCGGTGTCCACGTCATGGGTACACCAGTGAGTAACACCGGGGTCAGAGAGAACAGCGGGGCGAACTGTCCCAACAACTGGCGACAGTCCCCTCCTGCTCCTGAGTCAGAGTAGGGGAGAGGATCACACCCTCTACTGACCCATCATGCTCCTTGGTAGACAGGAGGTCAGGGAGAGGCTCGCTCTCCTCTTCCACCCCATCATCTGTCGCCAAGAGCATACTCACTTCGGACCTCTCGAAGTGGGGCTTGAGGCGGTTCACGTGAAGGACCCTCAAAGGGTTCCTTGGAGCCTGCAAATCCACCAGGTAGGTGACGTCACTTTGCGCTCCTTTACCTCATATGGCCCAGTCCACTTGTCCTGCAAGGCACAAGGTGCCACTGGGGCCATGACCCACACTTTCTGCCCAGGTTGAAATTCGACCAGAGTGGCATTCTGGTCATACCATCTCTTCATTTCTTCCTGGCTTGCTTCTAGGTTCGCCTGAGCGAGTTTTCTGAAGCGGGCAGTTTGGTTTCTAAAGGCCAGCATGTAGCTAAATACATCCTGGGGAGTTTTCCTGGGAGCCGCCTCCCAGCCTTCCTTTACCAAACTCAGAGGTCCTCTGACAGGGTGGCCATACAGGAGCTCAAAGGGGCTGTACCCAAGAGACTTCTGAGGCACCTCCCTGTATGCAAAGAGTAGGCATGGCAAGAGGACGTCCCACTTACGCCTCATGGGTTCTGTTAGACCCTTGATCATGCCTTTCAAGGTCTGGTTGAATCTCTCCACCAGACCGTTTCCTTGTGGGTGGTAAGGAGTGGTGAACTTGTAGGTTACACCACACTCCTTCCACAGGGATGTCATATACTTCGATATGAAATTGGTCCCCTATCGGAAACCACCTCTCTGGGGAATCCCACACGGGAAAAGATCCCCATTAACGCCCGGCCCACCACTGGCGCCGTCGTTGTCCTGAGAGGGATTGCCTCCGGGTACCGGGTGGCATGGTCCACCAAGACCAGGATGTACCTGTTGCCCATGGCTGTCTTGGGATCCAGTGGCCCCACTATATCCATCTCTACCCTTTCAAAGGGTGTTCCAACTACAGGAAAAGGTTGGAGAGGAGCTTTGACCTTCCTCCCACTCTTACCACTTGCCTGGCAAGTTTGGCAAGACCTACAGTGCGCATCTGACTGCCTTCGCATTTGGGGCCAAAAGAAGTGGGTGACAAGCCTGTCAAAGGTCTTGTCCTGCCCCAAATGTCCTGCCAAAGGCACGTCTTGAGCCAGACCCAGTAGGAAGGTCCTGAAGCGCTGGGGTACCACCAGCACACGGGCTGACCCAGGCTCAGCAACCTTAGGCTCACTGTATAGGAGACCACTCTCCCAGTAGATCAGATGTGACCCGACTGATTACCAGCTGCCTGGTCTGCGGCCTGCCGCCGCAGACCCTCCAGAGTAGGGCACTCGTTCTGCTCCCTGCAGAACTCCTCCCTGGTGGGACCCCCTTCTTGCTGCCAATGGGTCAGCTCAGAGATGTCTCCCAGTTCGGCTACCTGCTCCCCTGTAGGCACCGGGGCGTCCCCTCGAGGTCCGCCTCCTCCCGGTCCGTGGGAACTTCGGGGGCCGGTTTCCCGCGCCCCTGCCCTTTCTCTTGGCAGGGACTTGGGCCACTGTTTCAGGCTCCAAGTCCTCTTGATCACCCTTTCTGGCCGCCATTGACCGAGTAGACACGCATGCCCACTCTGGCAACCCAAGCATCTCCAAGTGAGACCTGAGCTCCACCTCCTTCCATAAGGACTGCTCCAGGTCGTTTCCTAGCAGACAATCTACAGGCATGGTAGGGCTCACAACCACCCTCAAGGGACCTGAGACCCCCCATTCAAAGGGAACCTGCGCCACCATACACTGGTGCTCAGAGTTGTCGACAGCAACTACTTGGTGGAATGCTCCTGGGACTACTTGCTTCTCAGACACCAGGTGACACCGGACTGAGGTCACACTGGCTCCAGTATCTCTGAGAGCCTCTACCCTGTTCCCATTAATGGTCACCCAGGTGCTATATTTCTTTGTGTTAGGGGGCACCTGGTTTCCTGGGACCATCTCACTGTCCCCTAGTGAGACAAGGGTCATTTCTGCGGGATCCCCACCCTCCTGTGGGCACCCCTCCTCCCCAAGCGCTACACTAGCCAACACTTTGGACTGTCCACCGGTGGGTGGCTGTGCCCCTTCGGGCACTTGGGGTCCCCTTAAAGTGACCTACCTGGTCACATGCATAACACTTGCTGGGGCCGGTCTCAACAGGCTTCCCTGTGGAGACCCCTTTCTTCTTATCACCGGGGGCTGGGAACCTTTACCCTGGGTACTAGTTTGGGGCCCCTTTAGAGAACTCCTGTGCTTTACCCTTGTCCCCCCCACCTTTCTGCTGGGGACCCTGCCCACCTTTGGCTGAGTCTCCCCCAAACGCTTTCTTGTGGACCCTGGTACTCACCCAGCGGTCCGCTTCCATAGCAAGCTTCCTGGGGTCAGTTAGCTTACTATCAACTAGGTGCTGGCGCAGATCTGCAAAACATAGACTAGACAAGTGCTCCCATGCAATCAAGTTGTAGAGCCCCTGAAAATCTGTTACACTACTGCCCTTCACCCAACCATCCAGAGACCTGCAGAACACATCCACACATTCCAACCAAGTGTTGGCATCAGACTTCTTACTGGACCTGAACTGATCCCTGTACTTTTCAGGAGTAAGACCATACTGTGAGAAGGGCATCCTTCATGTCAGCATAGGTGAGGTGATACCCCTTACCCAAAGCTATCAGAGCATCCCTTGCTTCTTCAGGGAAAAGTGGCCACAATCCTGCTCCCCAATTCTCCTCAGGGACCCCATTCATGTGTATGGCTGCCTCATAACCCTGAAACCACCTTTGTATGTCATCCCCCTTCTTGAACTCCTTGCCTACGTTCTTGGGAATGTGCACAATCCTGTCTGCCTTTCTGGACGAATTGCTGCCACCATCTGAGCCTGACTTACTCCTAAGTTCTAGCTCCTTCAGTTCTCTCTCATGCTCTAAGAGCATCTTCCTCTCCTCTATGGCCAATCTCTTCTCCTCCCGCTCACTCTCCAGCCTGAGCTTCTGCAGCTCGAACTGCCTTGCCTCCCGCCTGTCCTCCAGCTCCTCTGGGGACAGACTGCTGCTGCCTGACCTGGCGGGTTCCCCCTACCCAAAAGCACATCCACCCTGGAAATAGGCTCCTCCACCTCCTCACTGAGATCACCAGGCTGCCCATTGGCATGTCTGGCTGCTACCCAGGCCCTCAGCGCCTTTTGTAGCTCCTCCTTCCTTGTGAGGCCTTTAATTTGGACTTTCAGGTTTTTACAAATCGCTCGTAACTTCTTTACGGCGTAGGATTCCAACCTGTCCTCCTCAAAGATAACTTCCAGAGATGCAACGGATGATGCAATTGATTCAGGCATGACAAAAGTCGTGAGTTGAAAACTGGCAAGATCAAAAATAGGCCAAAAGAAAAAGAACCAGTATGTGGTACGTAATGGTCTGCGATATGGTAGTAGTGCACACCAATCACTGTAAGTCAAGTGCAAACACAAGTCCTATCCTCACCGCTGACAACCAATGTTAGAAATGGGATCTCTAGTTGGCAAGGGCTTGCACCTTTGTCCAAGTAGGGACCCTTCTTCCTAGTCAGGGTAAGGGTTGTTACACTCGTGAAGTAACCCCTGCTCACCCTTGTGGTAGCTTGGCACGAGCAGTCAGGCTTAATTCAGAGGCAGTGTGTAAAGCATTTGCACATAACCAACAGTAATACAGTGTAAGCACTACAAACGGACACCACACCAGTTTAGAAAAATAACCAATATTTTATATACTCAAGACAAGACCAATTACGAAAAAAATCCGCAATACTGTACTTTACGAATGAATACTTGATACGTTAACTTCTTCTTTGCAGGAATAGCACAAAAGCAAAGTTCGTACGAGTCGGTAGCTCCGTCCGAGCCTACCGTGATGCTGAGAACCACAGAGTCTAACAGTTCCAGCCGACCACGTCGATACGGGCCAGCAGAGTCGTGAACAGACTCGGTTACAGTACCTTTCTCGTTGTGGCTGGTGCGGAGTGTACGAGCCGGTCGGCGTTCGTCGCGGTTGCAGTACAAGGCGGAGCGATGCAAGGTGCGATGTCCCTCGATGCGGTGCAGGCAGCGGCTCGATGAGCGTCGTGCAGACGGAGTCGGTGAGTCCAAGGCGTGCGATGCAGGGTGAGACGATGCTCGATGCGGTGCTGACAGGTTGCGATGCAGGCGACCAAGCCGGAGTGCGGGAGCTGGCGTCGGACAGCGGTGCGAGTCGGAGCGGTGCGTCGCAGATGTGCGAGCGGTGCCCCAAATGCGGTGCGGTCACGACTCTTGAGCCAGTTGCAGCGACCTCGTCGGTCGGGTCCGGTTGGTTCAGTGAAGCGATGCGATGCGAACTGCGGTGCCCACAGGTCACGGTGCAAGCAGCGGCTCGATGTTGGCGGCGTCGGACATCGCCCACGGTGAGACCAGGGTTGCGATGCGAAGCGGGGCGATGCGGTCTGCGGTGCAAACAGGTCACCGGCCAGGGATGGATTCGGTTGGCGGAGTCGGTTGCAGTTCCCTTCCTCTGTGGCGACTGAAACAGCGTTCCAGAAGCGGTACCCAGAGGCTTGTGAAGTCTTTGTAGTCCCTGAGACTTCTTAACAGGAGGCCAGCTCGGTTTCAGGCCCTTGGTGATACTCAGCACAAGTTTGTAGAAAGTTCAGTCCAGTCCTTTCACTGCCCAAGACAGAAGCAGCAACTGCAGGCCAACCCAACAAAGCAACAACACAGCAAAGGGGCAGTACTCCTCCTGGCAGCTCTTCCAGCTCTTCGTCTTGGCAGGTTCCTTGATTCCAGCGAGATCTAAATTCATGGGGTCAGGGCCCCAATATTTATATCCCAAATTCCTTTGTTCTCTGAAGGCAGAGAGGCCTTTGCCTAGTCCAATCCAGTTCTGGAGCACTTTGTTGACAAGTCTCCGTCCCTTCTTTCAGTGAGTAGGCCAGGGACATCAGACGCACCACAGGAGGTGGAGCCAGCATTGTGGAGGGAAGGCACTGTCCTATTCAGGGCCCAGGTGCGACCCCTCCCACCCATCTACATGTAGATCTTGCTATTCAGCCCTGTGCTGACTCACCCTGTCTCCTGGCATCCCCCAGCCCCTGTCACTCACACTCCAGACAAGGAATACACAACCTCGCAGAGGCAGGCTTGGATGGTTAGACAAGAAAATACCCACTTTCTAAAAGTGGTATTTTCAAACACAGAATGTTAAAACCAACTTTACTAAAAGATGCATTTTATCATTCTGAGTCCAGGCATACTAAACTCGAATTTCTACCATGTTCCCGGGTCAGTTAGGATTATAAGCTGTAATAATCAAAACTGCCCGTTCTGGCCTAGGGGGAACAGGTAGCCTTGCAATAGTGAAAAACGAACTAGGCTGTAATTCACTATCAGGACAAGCCGCACACACCCGGGCATGTCCTACCTTTCGCATACACCGCACCCTGCCCACAGGGGTACCTTGGGCCTACCTTAGGGGTGACTAACATGTAGCAAAGGGAAGGTTTAGGGACTTGCAAGTGTGTGCACTTGCCAAGTCGACATGGCAGCCCCAGGCTGCGCACAGGCTCTGCGATGGCAGGCCTGAGTTACACTTTACGGGCTGTTTGCGTGGGTGGCACAATCCAGTGCTGCAGCCCACCAACAGCATTTGGTCTATAGGCCCTGGCACTCGCAGTGCACTTTACAAGGGACTGACACATAAACCAAATAGGCCAATCATGGAAATACCAATCCATAACACATTTTATACAGGAGCACTTGCACTTTCCCACTGGACCGCAGTGAGGAAAGTGCGCAGAATCATTACACCAGCAAAAACAGAGTCAAAACCGGGAGGTCAGAAAGCAAAAAGTCAGGGGAAACACGCCAAAAGATGCCAAGTCTAACACATGTCCCCTCCAGCTGAAAGTAGGGAGAACTACCCAACCCCATTGGAGTTCTCTTCACTAAGGCGGAAGAACCTGGACAGACCATCTGCGTTGGCGTGTTCTGTACCAGGACGGTGCTCCACCGTAAAGTCCATTCCCTGTAGGGAGATGGACCACCTCAGCAGTTTTGCATTCTCACCCTCATTTGCATCAACCATCTGAGGGGCCTGTGGTCTGTCTGAACCCGGAAGTGAGTCCCAAACAGGTATGGTCTCAACTTCTTCAGCGCCCAGACCACAGCAAAAGCTTCCCTTTCTATGGCACTCCACCTCTGTTCCCTGGGAAGTAGTCTCCTGCTAAGGAAGACTACAGGCTGATCCAGGCCCTCTTCGTTCAGTTGTGAGAGCACCGCTCCCACACCATGCTCTGAAGCGTCAGTCTGCACGACAAATTCTTTGGAGAAGTCAGGTGCCTTGAGCACGGGCGCCGTGCACATGGCTGCCTTCAGGGCATCAAAAGCTTTCTGGCAGGACTCAGTCCAGATCACTTTCCTGGGCTGCCTCTTAGAGGTCAGCTCTGTTAAGGGGGCAACGATGGTGCCATAGCCCTTAACAAATCTCCTATAGTAACCGGTGAGACCTAAGAAGGCTCTCACCTCTGTCTGGGTCTTGGGGGTTCCCAAGCCAGAATGGTGTCAATATTGGGTTGTAGGGGCGCCACCTGGCCGCTTCCTACCTGTTGTCCCAAGTACACCACAGAACCCTGCCCGATCTGGCACTTACTGGCCTTGATCGTGAGGCCTGCACCTTGCAGAGCCCTCAACACTTTCTCAAGGTGCTGCAAATGTTCTTCCCAGCTGGAACTGAACACAGCAATGTCATCCAGGTAGGCGGCACTGAAATCCTCCAGCCCAGCCAACACCTGATTGACCAACCTCTGAAAGGTGGCAGGGGCATTCTTCAACCCAAAGGGCATCACCCGGAATTGGTAATGACCTTCTGGGGTTGAGAATGCTGATCTCTCCTTGGCCCCATCGGTTAAGGCAATCTGCAAGTACCCAGACGTTAAATCAAACGTGCTGAGGAACCGGGCAGCTCCCAACCGATCAATGAGCTCATCAGCTCTGGGGATGGGGTGCGCGTCAGTCCTGGTGACGGCATTGAGCCCACGGTAGTCCACACAAAACCGGAGTTCTGGAGTGGCACCGGGCGCCGCAGCCTTTGAGACCAAGACCACTGGGCTTGCCCAAGGACTGTGGGAGGGCTCAATCACCCCTAACGCCAACATCTTAGAGACCTCCTCCTTGATGCTGGCTCTGACCCGGTCAGTCAACCTGTAAATTTTGTGCTTCACAGGATGGCTGTCACCGGTGTCCACGTCATGGGTACACCAGTGAGTAACACCGGGGTCAGAGAGAACAGCGGGGCGAACTGTCCCAACAACTGGCGACAGTCCCCCTCCTGCTCCTGAGTCAGAGTAGGGGAGAGGATCACACCCTCTACTGACCCATCATGCTCCTTGGTAGACAGGAGGTCAGGGAGAGGCTCGCTCTCCTCTTCCACCCCATCATCTGTCGCCAAGAGCATACTCACTTCGGACCTCTCGAAGTGGGGCTTGAGGCGGTTCACGTGAAGGACCCTCAAAGGGTTCCTTGGAGCCTGCAAATCCACCAGGTAGGTGACGTCACTTTTGCGCTCCTTTACCTCATATGGCCCAGTCCACTTGTCCTGCAAGGCACAAGGTGCCACTGGGGCCATGACCCACACTTTCTGCCCAGGTTGAAATTCGACCAGAGTGGCATTCTGGTCATACCATCTCTTCATTTCTTCCTGGCTTGCTTCTAGGTTCGCCTGAGCGAGTTTTCTGAAGCGGGCAGTTTGGTTTCTAAAGGCCAGCATGTAGCTAAATACATCCTGGGGAGTTTTCCTGGGAGCCGCCTCCCAGCCTTCCTTTACCAAACTCAGAGGTCCTCTGACAGGGTGGCCATACAGGAGCTCAAAGGGGCTGTACCCAAGAGACTTCTGAGGCACCTCCCTGTATGCAAAGAGTAGGCATGGCAAGAGGACGTCCCACTTACGCCTCATGGGTTCTGTTAGACCCTTGATCATGCCTTTCAAGGTCTGGTTGAATCTCTCCACCAGACCGTTTCCTTGTGGGTGGTAAGGAGTGGTGAACTTGTAGGTTACACCACACTCCTTCCACAGGGATGTCATATACTTCGATATGAAATTGGTCCCCCTATCGGAAACCACCTCTCTGGGGAATCCCACACGGGAAAAGATCCCCATTAACGCCCGGCCCACCACTGGCGCCGTCGTTGTCCTGAGAGGGATTGCCTCCGGGTACCGGGTGGCATGGTCCACCAAGACCAGGATGTACCTGTTGCCCATGGCTGTCTTGGGATCCAGTGGCCCCACTATATCCATCCCTACCCTTTCAAAGGGTGTTCCAACTACAGGAAAAGGTTGGAGAGGAGCTTTGACCTTCCTCCCACTCTTACCACTTGCCTGGCAAGTTTGGCAAGACCTACAGTGCGCATCTGACTGCCTTCGCATTTGGGGCCAAAAGAAGTGGGTGACAAGCCTGTCAAAGGTCTTGTCCTGCCCCAAATGTCCTGCCAAAGGCACGTCTTGAGCCAGACCCAGTAGGAAGGTCCTGAAGCGCTGGGGTACCACCAGCACACGGGCTGACCCAGGCTCAGCAACCTTAGGCTCACTGTATAGGAGACCACTCTCCCAGTAGATCAGATGTGACCCGGACTGATTACCAGCTGCCTGGTCTGCGGCCTGCCGCCGCAGACCCTCCAGAGTAGGGCACTCTGCTCTGCTCCCTGCAGAACTCCTCCCTGGTGGGACCCCCTTCTTGCTGCCAATGGGTCAGCTCAGAGATGTCTCCCAGTTCAGCTACCTGCTCCCCTGTAGGCACCGGGCGTCCCCCTCGAGGTCCGCCTCCTCCCGGTCCGTGGGAACTTCGGGGGCCGGTTTCCGCGCCCCTGCCCTTTCTCTTGGCAGGGACTTGGGCCACTGTTTCAGGCTCCAAGTCCTCTTGATCACCCTTTCTGGCCGCCATTGACCGAGTAGACACGCATGCCCACTCTGGCAACCCAAGCATCTCCAAGTGAGACCTGAGCTCCACCTCCTTCCATAAGGACTGCTCCAGGTCGTTTCCTAGCAGACAATCTACAGGCATGGTAGGGCTCACAACCACCCTCAAGGGACCTGAGACCCCCCATTCAAAGGGAACCTGCGCCACCATACACTGGCGCTCAGAGTTGTCGACAGCAACTACTTGGTGGAATGCTCCTGGGACTACTTGCTTCTCAGACACCAGGTGACACCGGACTGAGGTCACACTGGCTCCAGTATCTCTGAGAGCCTCTACCCTGTTCCCATTAATGGTCACCCAGGTGCTATATTTCTTTGTGTTAGGGGGCACCTGGTTTCCTGGGACCATCTCACTGTCCCCTAGTGAGACAAGGGTCATTTCTGCGGGATCCCCACCCTCCTGTGGGCACCCCTCCTCCCCAAGCGCTACACTAGCCAACACTTTGGACTGTCCACCGGTGGGTGGCTGTGCCCCTTCGGGCACTTGGGGTCCCCCTTAAAGTGACCTACCTGGTCACATGCATAACACTTGCGGGGGCCGGTCTCAACAGGCTTCCCTGTGGAGACCCCTTTCTTCTTATCACCGGGGGCTGGGAACCTTTACCCTGGGTACTAGTTTGGGGCCCTTTAGAGAACTCCTGTGCTTTACCCTTGTCCCCCCCACCTTTCTGCTGGGGACCCTGCCCACCTTTGGCTGAGTCTCCCCAAACGCTTTCTTGTGGACCCTGGTACTCACCCAGCGGTCCGCTTCCATAGCAAGCTTCCTGGGGTCAGTTAGCTTACTATCAACTAGGTGCTGGCGCAGATCTGCAAAACATAGACTAGACAAGTGCTCCCATGCAATCAAGTTGTAGAGCCCCTGAAAATCTGTTACACTACTGCCCTTCACCCAACCATCCAGAGACCTGCAGAACACATCCACACATTCCAACCAAGTGTTGGCATCAGACTTCTTACTGGACCTGAACTGATCCCTGTACTTTTCAGGAGTAAGACCATACTTCGTGAGAAGGGCATCCTTCATGTCAGCATAGGTGAGGTGATACCCCTTACCCAAAGCTATCAGAGCATCCCTTGCTTCTTCAGGGAAAAGTGGCCACAATCCTGCTCCCCAACTCTCCTCAGGGACCCCATTCATGTGTATGGCTGCCTCATAACCCTGAAACCACCTTTGTATGTCATCCCCCTTCTTGAACTCCTTGCCTACGTTCTTGGGAATGTGCACAATCCTGTCTGCCTTTCTGGACGAATTGCTGCCACCATCTGAGCCTGACTTACTCCTAAGTTCTAGCTCCTTCAGTTCTCTCTCATGCTCTAAGAGCATCTTCCTCTCCTCTATGGCCAATCTCTTCTCCTCCCGCTCACTCTCCAGCCTGAGCTTCTGCAGCTCGAACTGCCTTGCCTCCCGCCTGTCCTCCAGCTCCTCTGGGGACAGACTGCTGCTGCCTGACCTGGCGGGTTCCCCCTACCCAAAAGCACATCCACCCTGGAAATAGGCTCCTCCACCTCCTCACTGAGATCACCAGGCTGCCCATTGGCATGTCTGGCTGCTACCCAGGCCCTAGGCGCCTTTTGTAGCTCCTCCTTCCTTGTGAGGCCTTTAATTTGGACTTTCAGGTTTTTACAAATCGCTCGTAACTTCTTTACGGCGTAGGATTCCAACCTGTCCTCCTCAAAGATAACTTCCAGAGATGCAACGGATGATGCAATTGATTCAGGCATGACAAAAGTCGTGAGTTGAAAACTGGCAAGATCAAAAATAGGCCAAAAGAAAAAGAACCAGTATGTGGTACGTAATGGTCTGCGATATGGTAGTAGTGCACACCAATCACTGTAAGTCAAGTGCAAACACAAGTCCTATCCTCACCGCTGACAACCAATGTTAGAAATGGGATCTCTAGTTGGCAAGGGCTTGCACCTTTGTCCAAGTAGGGACCCTTCTTCCTAGTCAGGGTAAGGGTTGTTACACTCGTGAAGTAACCCCTGCTCACCCTCGTGGTAGCTTGGCACGAGCAGTCAGGCTTAATTCAGAGGCAGTGTGTAAAGCATTTGCACATAACCAACAGTAATACAGTGTAAGCACTACAAACGGACACCACACCAGTTTAGAAAAATAACCAATATTTTATATACTCAAGACAAGACCAATTACGACAAAAATCCACAATACTGTACTTTACGAATGAATACTTGATACGTTAACTTCTTCTTTGCAGGAATAGCACAAAAGCAAAGTTTGTACGAGTCGGTAGCTCCGTCCGAGCCTACCGTGATGCTGAGAACCACAGAGTCTAACAGTTCCAGCCGACCGCGTCGATACGGGCCAGCAGAGTCGTGAACAGACTCGGTTACAGTACCTTTCTCGTTGTGGCTGGTGCGGAGTGTACGAGCCGGTCGGCGTTCGTCGCGGTTGCGGTACAAGGCGGAGCGATGCAAGGTGCGATGTCCCTCGATGCGGTGCAGGCAGCGGCTCGATGAGCGTCGTGCAGACGGAGTCGGTGAGTCCAAGGCGTGCGATGCAGGGTGAGACGATGCTCGATGCGGTGCTGACAGGTTGCGATGCAGGCGACCAAGCCGGAGTGCGGGAGCTGGCGTCGGACAGCGGTGCGAGTCGGAGCGGTGCGTCGCAGATGTGCGAGCGGTGCCCCAAATGCGGTGCGGTCACGACTCTTGAGCCAGTTGCAGCGACCTCGTCGGTCGGGTCCGGTTGGTTCAGTGAAGCGATGCGATGCGAACTGCGGTGCCCACAGGTCACGGTGGAAGCAGCGGCTCGATGTTGGCGGCGTCGGACGTCGCCCACGGTGAGACCAGGGTTGCGATGCGAAGCGGGGCGATGCGGTCTGCGGTGCAAACAGGTCACCGGCCAGGGATGGATTCGGTTGGCGGAGTCGGTTGCAGTTCCCTTCCTCTGTGGCGACTGAAACAGCGTTCCAGAAGCGGTACCCAGAGGCTTGTGAAGTCTTTGTAGTCCCTGAGACTTCTTAACAGGAGGCCAGCTCGGTTTCAGGCCCTTGGAGATACTCAGCACAAGTTTGTAGAAAGTTCAGTCCAGTTCTGCCCAAGACAGAAGCAGCAACTGCAGGCCAACCCAACAAAGCAACAACACAGCAAAGGGGCAGTACTCCTCCTGGCAGCTCTTCCAGCTCTTCGTCTTGGCAGGTTCCTTGATTCCAGCGAGATCTAAATTCATGGGGTCAGGGCCCCAATATTTATATCCCAAATTCCTTTGTTCTCTGAAGGCAGAGAGGCCTTTGCCTAGTCCAAACCAGTTCTGGAGCACTTTGTTGACAAGTCTCCGTCCCTTCTTTCAGTGAGTAGGCCAGGGACATCAGACGCACCACAGGAGGTGGAGCCAGCATTGTGGAGGGAAGGCACTGTCCTATTCAGGGCCCAGGTGCGACCCCTCCCACCCATCTACATGTAGATCTTGCTATTCAGCCCTGTGCTGACTCACCCTGTCTCCTGGCATCCCCCAGCCCCTGTCACTCACACTCCAGACAAGAAATACACAACCTCGCAGAGGCAGGCTTGGATGGTTAGACAAGAAAATACCCACTTTCTAAAAGTGGTATTTTCAAACACAGAATGTTAAAACCAACTTTACTAAAAGATGCATTTTATCATTCTGAGTCCAGGCATACTAAACTCGAATTTCTACCATGTTCCCGGGGTCAGTTAGGATTATAAGCTGTAATAATCAAAACTGCCCGTTCTGGCCTAGGGGAACAGGTAGCCTTGCAATAGTGAAAAACGAACTAGGCTGTAATTCACTATCAGGACAAGCCGCACACACCCGGGCATGTCCTACCTTTCGCATACACCGCACCCTGCCCACAGGGGTACCTTGGGCCTACCTTAGGGGTGACTAACATGTAGCAAAGGGAAGGTTTAGGGACTTGCAAGTGTGTGCACTTGCCAAGTCGACATGGCAGCCCCAGGCTGCGCACAGGCTCTGCGATGGCAGGCCCGAGTTACACTTTACGGGCTGTTTGCGTGGGTGGCACAATCCAGTGCTGCAGCCCACCAACAGCATTTGGTCTATAGGCCCTGGCACTCGCAGTGCACTTTACAAGGGACTGACACATAAACCAAATAGGCCAATCATGGAAATACCAATCCATAACACATTTTATACAGGAGCACTTGCACTTTCCCACTGGACCGCAGTGAGGAAAGTGCGCAGAATCATTACACCAGCAAAAACAGAGTCAAAACCGGGAGGTCAGAAAGCAAAAAGTCAGGGGAAACACGCCAAAAGATGCCAAGTCTAACAAGTACGTACTCTAGATTTTTCTTTACTTTTATCCACCTGGTTGTACTCTGTTTTATTAGGAGTGCTCTTAGTAGATCGTGAACCAGCACTAACTTTGTTGACACAATCATTATGCTTAGCTTCTGACTCAGCTTGTATGACTTTGGCACTTCTGCTGGACATTTCTGCCTTCCTAACCAAGGCCAGGATATATTGTAAATTGGAGTCCCCATTAACCCACAATCTCTCTTAGATAGACACATGCTTAACATGCATGACTACTTGATCTCTGATGAGATCTTCTTGTAACGATCCAAATTGACAGTCTAAAGGTAAGGTTCTGAGTGCAGCTACATATTCATCGACACTTTCATTAAGCTCTTGTTTTCTGTGAAAAAAACATTGCATCTTACAATACCAATACAAACCTTAGGAGAGAAATGTCTGTCAAAGTCCGCTATAGCACAGTCAAACACATTACTGTCCCCTTCCCCACCAATTACTTTAGACATTTGTGTAAAGGCTTTTAGACCTTCCGGACCTATACAATGCAAAAAAATGAATTTTTTGGTTCCGGTGACTTTTTTCCTTGGCCATCCAAAGTCTCAATATAGTTTAATAAAAAAGGGTTTTATTCAACCCACTTCATGCATGGCACTTCCTCCAGCCAGCCAAAATGTTTGGAGCAGATTTAATGAAAATTTTTGCGCACACATATTAGGCTGGCTAGTTGAAAAAGGAATTAAAAAGCATATTGTTAAGTAGAGGAATGAGAAACAAAACAGAGCGACTAATTCACTGAAAGCAACAAAGCTGCTGAATGCAGTAAACGTTGGTCAATCTGTACTAACCAGTGTCCCTTCTTCACCCTCTGACTGCTGAAAAAGAAATTATGAAAAAAGCTGAGAAGGATCAAAGGTGTAGAACTTCCTACCACTTCAACAAATAGTAGAGTCTTACCACGAGTTCCTACAGAGATGAGGAAAGAGAAGAACTGGAGACTTGTAGAGGCGGAGCGGCATGCAGAAATCCAGGGAGCTGGAGGCAACGGTTTAAAACTGATTGAGGATAAGACGTGACGGAAAGGCAAAATCCAAGATGGCGTCACATAGCGTGCATATGCTAGAAGGCTGACCACAAAAAATAAGATGGAGTCACGTAGAGTAGGTCATGTGTGAGAGCACGACATCACAACGTCACATCAATGACAATCAAAGCACGCGTGAGTTGGTGAGGAATGCGTTAGGAAGGAGGGGCCCGCCCAACTGCCAATCGTGACTGAATGAATCAAAAATGGAAAAATAGGCACAACTCACGTCCGGAAAGGAGCTGGTGGACCGGGTGAACAGCAAAAAGCTTCTCCGGGAGAGCTGCGAAGAACTGTAGCCTGTAGTGCCACAGATAGTGCAGGACCGCCAAGGAGGTAAACGAAATAAAGATTCACAAACCGCAGGGTTCGTCAGGGTGGTGTAGCAGGTCGTTGCTACAATTTTAAAGTACTCTGGACATGAGTGAATGAAGAATAAGTACTTTATTATGAGAATTCACCACCCACAGGAAACACCTCCAGCTTGATGTGGATCGTAACGGCAACTGTCAAGAAGCAGAGCCTACATTCCAAACCGGAATGCAGAATGCCGACTTGACAGCTTGCACGAGCCACATACAAGCAAACCATAAATACAACACAAACCCAGCAATGTATTAAAGAAAAGGGAGTAGATAGTCATGAGAACAACACTTCTCTCTTCATCTTGTGTCTGTTCAAAATCCAAATCCCTTTTCCCCTGCATCATTACCCAATAGCACAAGATCATTATCATTGCTTTGGTAAATGAGGTTGGGAGAAGGAGGGCTAACCTCATTCATCAAAACCCACTGGGTCGGAAAACTGCAGGTCAGTCAATTTAAGTAGAAGCTAAAATGTGAATGCTATAACCATACCATAATTAGAGGTGGGCAGAACTCACGGAGTTTCACTCCACAGAATTCTGCAGAGATACATGAAAACTCAGTGAGATTCCGTGGAGTTCCACGATCAGACAGAAATAGGCACGTTGCGCTGCTTGCACGGGGAGCTTGTTCAGTGCTGCAAAATCAGAACAAATGGCACCATGCGGCGTGCCAGAGGGCGCTGCTTCTTTGCGGCAGCTTAAGTAGATTCTCTGCTCAAATGGCTGCTTTCTCACCACAAATGGTCACGACCAACTACGACTGCCTGCGTTGAGAAAATTTCACTGGGTGCCCTCCTAGCACCCAACATTCATGTTAGGGGACACTAATTTACCATTGGCGTGCCGCATGGGTGAAAAACCTCCACCATGCGACGGTTGGGTAGATTTCGCCTGAACTCCTCGTTACATGTGTAAAACAGAGTGGCCAAAACTCCGCCAACTCTGCCGGAACAGCGGGATTTAGCAACCATCCTTAGGTGTAATTTTAGTCCTATCCTTTTTGAAAATGAGTTCTGACATGACATTATTGGCTCCGCCCAATTCCACGTGAAAGTTATGCAAACATGAGCAAAATAACTGAAACTGTGAAGTAAAAGAGCTAAAAAAAGATGAATACTAATAAAGGCAAGAACAGGCCAGGCAAATAAGCTTTAACCAGCTGGTTTTCCTCTAAGTACCAGTGGCTAATATATACTGATGGAACCAATTTTCAGTACCTGATATATCTGAATTGAGCCTTACAAGAAACCTTTAGATGAAGGTGGAGGAGAAAAACATGAACCCTAAAGTCTGCATACGAGAGGAAAGCAGATGAGCATAGTTATTAAATCATGTGAGACTCCGGCAGGATTCCTTAGGGATTTCACATGGTAAAAGTTTGAAACTTCACTGCTATGGTGAACAGGAGGCTGCTTAGGAGTAGTCAGAAATTAAAGTAGCCAGATGATCCCTTGCACTCCTTCTCATCCCATAACTTAGCGATGATCAAGAGGGGTGCCTGAGAGACCGCATTAAAGGTGGCAGAGAGATAACAAAAAGTGAGGGCGGTACAGCTTCCCACATCAAGCATCAGCCTGAGATTCTCCATGGCTTCCCCAAAGCAGACAATGTACTGTGGGATCACTGACATAATATCGTCAGTCAAAATATCGAGGTACCAGAATATCGTCGCCAAAATATCGATGGTCAAAATATCGACTTCCTATCTCCATAAAGGTAAGTACCAAAATATCGAATCAAAAATATTGTTGTTAAAAATATAGTTATACAAAAATATCGATTTTTTTTAATGTCTTAAAAATAAAATAAAATTAATTAAATTATAAATATCATTAAATAAAACATAGGGGCCTATTACGATGGCGGGCGGATGTCGACCGCCCGTCCGGCGGCGGTGTCCGCCGGACCGGCGGTGGAGATCCGCCTGCACCGCAAGCCAGAAAACCGCCGGTACGATTAGGATGGCGGTGGTGACCGCGGCGGTGGGAAATTCCGACCGCCGCTTTTCCGCCGGTCGCCATCCGCACTCCTGCCTGGCGGGCGGAACAGGACCGGGATAATGGTGGTGGTGCAGAGCAGGCTCTGCCGGCAGGATTATGATGTCGGCGGTAGCCAGCCTTTCCTCAGCGGTCAGACCGCCATGGAAAGGCATGCGGAGATTGTCTTCCGGGGGCCCGCCACGGTTTTTTGGGGGGGTAGGGGTGCACTGGGGGGGTACCCATGGCCCCCCCGACATTCCCCTGTACCAGGTGGCAGGCACTGTGCAGTGCCTGACACGCAGTGCAGGGGAATGCAGGACATGCTCCTTTCGGCATCGCGGCAGTGCTGCTGGCAGCAGCGACCGCCGCAATGTTAATCGCCAGAATCCGCCCGCCGCGGTAGGATTTCGACTGCGGAGCATCCTAATCGGACCGGCGGTGATGCCGCGGTCCATGCGGGCGGTCATTTCCCGCTACCATGGCGGTCGGGGAGGTTTTCCGACCGCCATCCTAATGACCCCCATAGTTAGAATTATTTAAAAAATGTTAAAATTAATAAATAATAAATGTAATGTAAAAAAATATTAAACATGCATAATTATTTTTTTATATATATATTAGCTTAATAATATTAATAAATAATTATTAAATTTAATTATAAAATGTTAAAAACATAATTTAAATTATAATTACATATATATCTAAATAAACCTGTAATATAAATATAAAAATTAATTTTCTATATAATAAATTAAATTATTTAAATTATTATTTAAAAAAATAATAATATTTCACACTACATTAATTATAACAGTAGGGAAAACATTGCATAGCGTAGGGGGTAAAATTACTATTCCCACTCCAACAAGTGTAACAGTAGGAAAAGCGTTGGATAGCGGGAAGGTATAAATTACTATTCCCACTCCAGCGAGTGCAACAGTAGGGAAAGTGTTGGATAGCGGAGGGGAATAATTTTCTATTCCCACTCCAGCAAGTACAACAGTAGGGGAAGTGTTGGATTGCGGAGGGGTAAAAATTACTATTTCCACTCCAGTGAGTGCAACAGTAGGGAAAGTGTTGGATAGCGGGAGGGTAAAAATTACTATTCCCACTCCAACGAGTGTAACAGTAGGGAAAGTGTTGGATAGCGGGTGGGTAAAAATTACTATTCCCACTCCAGCGAGTGCAACAGTAGGGAAAGTGTTGGATAGCGGGTGGGTAAAAATTACTATTCCCACTCCAGAGAGTGCAACAGTAGGGAAAGTGTTGGCTAGCGAATGGGAATAATTTACTATTCCCACACCACCAAGTGTAACGGTCGGGAAAGCGTTGGATAGTGGTAGTGTAAAAATTACTATTCCCACTCCAGTGAGTGCAACAGTAGGGAAAGTGTTGGATAGCGGGTGGGTAAAAATTACTATTCCCATTCCAGCAAGTGTAACAGTAGGGAAAGTGTTGGATAGCAGGAGGGTAAACATTACTATTCCCACTCCAGTGAGTGCAACAGTAGGGAAAGTGTTGGATAGTGGGAGGGTAAAAATTACTATTCCCACTCCAACGAATGTAACAGTAGAGAAAGTGTTGGATATCGGGTGAGTAAAAATTACTATTCCCACTCCACCGAGTGCAACAGTAGGGAAAGTGTTGGATAGCAGGTGGGTTAAAATTACTATTCCCACTCCAGCGAGTGCAACAGTAGGGAAAGTGTTGGATAGCGGGTGGGAATAATTTACTATTCCCACTCCACCAAGTATAACAGTAGGGAAAGTGTTGGATAGCATAGGGGATTAATTTAGTATTCCCACTCCTGCAGTATAATTAACATTAATTAACAATTAATTAATTTTAAAAAAAATTACCTCCCACCATATTCCCCTATAAACGTCACCACCAATATTGTAAAATAATAATAAATTAACATAATTAATTATCAATTAATTAATTAACTTATAACAATTAACGATAACATTAATTTCCATCAAATATAAATTAATTCACACAATTAACACTATAAAATAACTTAAAAAAAATATTATATAAAAAATATAAAAATAATTAATAAAAATGTAATTACTTCCCGCCCTACTCCCCTATCAACAATCAACCCACTCCTAAAAAAAGTACACAATTAATATATTAACAAATTAATTATTAATAATTAATATCAAATGAATAACTAATTATTAACTTTTTTTAACACAATTAACATATTTACCAATAAATTATTAATTATTATTAATACATTTATAATTAATTAATAATTAATTGATTAACTCAATTAGCAATATAAATTATTAAATACAAAAATATTAATTAATTAATTTATTAATTAATTAATTTAAATTAAATTACTTCCCACCCTATTCCCCTATAAACCCACAACCCGCTACAGAATAAAATTACGCAAAAATGTATTAAAATATAGTTAATTAATTCAAAAAAATTCTTAATTAATATATTATAATTAAATTACTTCCCACCCTATTCCCCTATAAACCCACAACCCGCTACTGAACTAAACTACGCAAAAATAATTTAACATAAAATTCATTACTTTTAAAAAATTCTAACATACATTACAAAAATAATATATACTTTTAACACATATACTAACATTTACAACACTAAAAAAAATCGATATTTTTAACAACGATATTATGACTGACTATATTACTAACTTCGATATTATGACAATCGATATTTCTTACCTGCATTTCGATATTCTGTACCACTATATTTTTGACAGTCGATATTCTGTCCACTCAATATTTAAAACTCGATATTTTGTCATGTCGATATTTAAAATTCGATATTTAGACTGTATACCGTACTGTGACATGGGCAAACATCAGCATGGGTGAGCTCAAGCAAATTGGTCTCCTAAATTAACTTAAAATGTTTGTGGTCACAACATGCTCAAGAAATTTGAAAGTGATGGGCAGACGTAAGAGGAAAGATGAGTTCTTTTAGAATCCCTCCAGAATCAAAGTAGTAGTGAATTATGTTAGCTTTTTCTGTTGAATTAGACATAACAACATGCCTAATAATCATGCTTAATACATCAACCAATGAACAGTGTTTTTTTAATAATCATATACTTTAATTTGCTTTTTGAGGTGACTACTTTGATGTCAAGCAAACTTAATCAAATAAGTCTGTAACACTTTGTTTACTTTCTCAAAGTTAGTTTATCAACTATGGTAAAATAGCAGTAGATATCAAAATCACCTGCCACAGACTAAAGAGGTATTGCTTTTGAGGATGACAAAAGGTTCAAATCTATAGATAGCTTATCTCTACAATGTTTTCTCTATTACTTTCATTAATAGTCATTTGCTGTGATTGAGGAACAGATGGTGGCCTGAGCCTTTTGAGTATGGTGTCACATGGTCATTCTTTTTTCCCCTACCACGGTGCTTGTGATGGAGGTATTAAGCATCCAAAATCCACTGATCAGTTATTGAAAAACTGCTGCAATAATCACACTTCGTACAAGGATACAGCTCTGTAACATTTGTCAATAAAATATTTGTCAATTAAAATTGATAAGAAAGGAGTAGACATTAGAAATTACTGTGGACAATCTTAACAGCTTACCAGAGTCCCTCATTTGTCTCCACCTAGCAAGCATAAAAGACTCAAAGAGCTCTGGATGAGCCAAGTAACACCAAGACGGTCCTAGCAAAGAAGTGCCTGGATAGTGAAGCATGCCACCTATAGTGGGTGAGGGTTTGCATGATTTAAAAAAAAAAAAAAGAATTCCTTGAAAACACTTTCTCATATATATTTCTTCCAAAAAGGTTAGTTTAGGCCCCTTGGAAGAAAAACTGAGCAAGAGCCTAGCAAGTCCCTCTGAGTGCCTTGAGCTGGAATCATTGTTGATTTTGTTCCTCTGACATGTCTATAGCCTTATAGCCCGCTGCCGAGGGCTATACCTGTTCTTAAAGGCCCTAAACCTGATATATAGGACAGAGGATGAGGGCCTTTAACAACTGGTATAGCCCGAGGCAGAAAGGCTAAAAGGCTATTAGAACATTCCACCCACCAAGGGAAGAATGTTCCAAATTAAAAAGGAAGAAACAGAAAGACAAACATTGGAATGTTGGAGCTCCAGGCTCATACCATCCATTATAAGCCCGGAGCTAATCCACTATCTTGATTAGAGCGCTCAACATTCTAATGTTATAATATGTCAAAAAACTTCCGCTAGAACCTTATAGCCCGACCGTCTATTGAAGGCCAACTCCAGCGTTAAATGCCCAAGCCGAAGCTGAGGGCCTTTAACAAGGGAGTTGGCCTTTAATGGCTGGTATTGTTCAGCTATGGTGGGCTATAAGACTATTAGAAAATTCTGCCCCTATGTAGCGCCCTGCCTCAGCCCGGTTACATGTAAATGATCATGCTACACACGGAGCTTGGTATTACACATCTTTATTCCTCAGCGTATAACCGTTACCTGAACATTCTACATCATGAATTCCATCACCTACGCACTTACGTCACTGTTCTACGGAGTCCGTCAAGAACCAAAAGGGTCCTGTCATCTCTACATCACAAGACACTACATCTCTCTCAAAAGTAACAATCATACATATATACATTACAACTCCTCAATAAGTCGTTTTGGTGCTCAAATCAATCGCCCAGATCCATGACTGGCATTGGTGACAGAGACATCGGGGCAGTCATTGGGCTCTCTAGATTCCCAGGTGGACTAGTCTCACTCCTGACATCTGGAGATGGTGATGGTCGAGGCAGGTGCTTAAAATGCAAAGAATATTGTGTAATGGACTTTCCAGGATGGTGAGCAGTCAACATGTGTACTTTACTAGTTACAACCCTCAGTGGGTCAGGATCAAAAGAAGCCTCAGACTTGCGTTTCCGTTTCTGCCTGATGATAAGTTGGTCTCCCCTGTTAGACACAGTGCTTTGAGCACAGTGGCCTCTGTCCACTTAGGTCCTCATTTTGAGTTTGTGAGACCAGCCAGTGGTTCAAAGCTTATCAATGTCAATAGATTTCTCAGTGGTCCATTGTGGCAATTTGGTTACCATGGATCTCCCAAACATTGATGTGGCAGGGCACTCACTGGTGGTAGGATGGAGAGTTGACCTGTATGCCCGAAGCGTAGACAGAAGAACTGATGTGAGTTCAAGCTTTTCCAGCGCAGTACGCTGAACGGTCTTCTTGAGCGTACCCATAAATCTCTTGACCACACTTTTCGCCTGTGGTCATAGAGGTGTCCTTTTCTGATGCTTGATATTTAAATGAGTGAGAAAATCTTTAAATTCTTGACTATTGAAAGGGGGGCCATTAGCAGATTTCAAAAACGAAGGAACACCCAATGTTGCAAAAATAATTTCTAGTCTCTGAATGACTGTCATGAGTAGTTGATGGCAGATTTTCTACCAGGGGAAAAGGGTAATATTCATCAACAATTACTAGTAGATGATGTCCATTGTCAAGGGGTCCAAAGAAATCAATTGCAATACTCTCCCATGCACACTTTGGGAGATCAGACATGTTTAACACATGTGGGGTTGTCTTAGATGGCAAACAGTTGCACAAATGGCAGTCCTTTAACTCTTTTTCAACTCTTTTATCAAGACAGGGGAACCACACTCATCCCGTAAAGCTTGTTTCGTAGTAACAACTCCACGGTGTCCCTCATGGGCCAGTTCAATAACTTGTTTTCTCAGACTCTCTTGTATGACAATTCTTGACCTTCATAAGATGTTGCTTTCTGGAGTACCTGAAAGTTCTTGTTGCACATTTTTGAAATTCTGGTATTCAAGGTCATCATGAAGAGGTTGAGTATGAGTTCTCCATTCTTGAGTCCCTTGGGGAAGCGATGCATCAGTTCTGCTGCACGCAGGAGAAGTGTTACGTCGGTTCTGGTCTGTAAGGAGAAGCGATGCGTCGAAATCCAAAGATGGTTCTGGTCTGCGGGTGATGGGGAGATAAACTTGGTACACAGGTGCGATGCATCAAAATCCAGATGTGCTGAGGTCAATGCAGTGGTGGCAACAGGTGCTTTGTCGATTTTCTCAGCCATCGGCAGATGATGCATCGATTCTTTCAGTCGCACAGCAGGGCCTGTGTTGGAGTCAGTTCGGTGGTCTCAGACATCAGAGATGCGGTGCGCGAACAGGCGCTTCATCGATTTCTTCTGCTGCACAGAGGTGGTGCATGGGAACTTCGCCCACACAGCAGTGCTGCATTGGAAAAATAGGAGCAAGAAGGGCGATGCATCGATTTTGCAGTCTTTTACAGCAGGAACCACCTCCAAGGGCCCAGAACTGGAATAAGCACCACTGGGCAGGTCAGAACTCCCAGCAGTGGAGTTCAGGGAAGATGCAGGTGAAGTCTTTGATTACCCTGAGACTTCTAACAGGAGACAAGCACACCCAAGCCCTTGGAGAACCTTTGAAAAGCAGGATTCAAAAGCAAAGTCCAGTTCTTTCACTGCCCACAGACAGAAGCAGCAACTGCAGGCCATCCCAGCAAAGCAACACACAGCAAAGGGGCAGCATTCCTCCTGACAGCTCTTCAGCTCTACTTCTTGGCAGAGTCTTCAGTCCAAACGTGTTCTTAAGAAATGGGGTTATAGATCCGATACTTATACATATTTTGGCCTATGAAGTAAGCATACTTGAAAAGAAAGTCTCTGTTGTCCACAAGATCCTGCCTTGCCCTGCCTTGGCTCCAGACACACTACAGGGGGTGGAGACAGCATTGTGAGCAGTGTTGGCCGGCACAGATCAGTGGTGGCAGGGCGGGGGCGGGGAGGTAGAGGGGTTGGGGAGACGGGGTTGAGGGGTAAATAAAAAATAAAATTAAACTTAACTCCTTGCTGCATCCTCCCTCGCCGCATTCTCCTCGTCGCGCTTCTCCTCCGGCCTGAACACGGAACAGGAAGCACCCAGGCTGAGGCTCCCCTGAGCCAATCAAAACGCTGCAATGCAGCATTGCGATTAGTATGAGCGTCGTGGTTCCGCGCTCAGATGGGGACAGGGAGCCTGGGAATGTTCTCCACCCAGGAGAACACGCTAAGTGCGCATAAATGTTTGGCTGGCCTGAGAGTGAAAACCACTCCACTCCTCCCCTGCCCTGCTCTGTCAGGAGAGAAGCCCCGACCCGCCTGTCAAAGCTGCAGGGCCTGCAACAGGAGCAAATAAAATGATAATAACATTCAGTTATTATCATTTTATTTTTCCTTACACTGCTAAAAAGCAGTGGGGCGATGCTCCTCCGCCTTAGTGGAAGAACCACCACTGATTAAGAGAGGCCTGGCCCAGCCCTATTCCGGTGTCAGTGACAACTCCACCCATCACTCTAGCTCAGGAAGGCCCATTAGCCTGTGAATGGGCCATCAGGATATGCAGGGCACACCTCAGCTCCCTTTGTGTGACTGTCTAGAGTGAATGCACAAACAGCCCAACTGTCAGTCTAAACCAGACATTGATTCCACTGGCAGGCAGAGGCACAGGATGGTAAAGCAAGAAAATACACACTTTCTAAAAGTGGCATTTTTAAACACACAATTTAAAAACCAAGTTCACTAAAAGATGTATTTTTAAAATTTAAAATTCTGAGCTCAGGAAGCCCAAACTCCAATTCTCTATCCCTTCTCAACTGAAAGTTACACTTGTAAGATGTTACAAGGCAGCTCCAATGATACCCTATGGGAGAGAGAGTGCTTGCAATAGTGAAAAAAACGAAATTGGCAGTATTTCACTATCAGGCCATGTAAAACATACCAGTACATGTCCTACCTTTCACATACACTGCACCCTACCCATAGGGCATCCCTTGGGCCTACCTTAAGGGTGCCTTGCATGTAGAAAAAGGGAAGGTTTGGGCCTGACAAGTGGGTACACTTGCCAGATCGACATTGAAGTTTAAACCTGCACTTGCAGACACTGCAGAGGCAGGCCTGAGACATGTTTACAAGGCTACTCGTGGGTGTCCCAATCAGTGCTTAGGCCTGCTTGTAGCATTTGATTTACAGGCCCTGAGCACACACATCGCATTTTACTAGGGACTTTCCAGTTAATCAAATATGTCAATCATAGATAACCAAACATAATCACAATTTACACAGGGAGCATGGGCACTTTACCACAGCATGTGCACTTTAGCACTGATCAGCAGTGGTAAAGTGCCCAGAGTACATAAACCAGCAAAACTAAGTGCAATATACAATCAGAAATATAGGAGGTAGAGACAAAAAGACAGGGGAAACCATACCAAGGATGCCAGGTCTAATAGTGTGTCATAATGTCTTTCAGTATTAGCAATTCCCTGTCAGTATTTGTGGCAGCAATGATTTGTTCTACCGATATGGCAGCAGGGTACTGGACTTCACAATCAAGTTAACATAGGCATCAGCCGCTTTAGAAGTAGTAATTATTTAATAGGAGAACACCACTTGGCCATAGATCAAAAAATTATTTCAGAAAACACAACATACACATCCATCCAGTGTGTTTTTAGAATTGATCGAATTGTTATTTTAAAACATTCAATCATTACAATCATGTTACCTGGTTCCTAAAAAACGTTATCTTTCCAAAGATTAAGATAGACCCAACAATGTATAAAAAGTATCACAAAATTAAATCAAGACAACATCAAGAATCTAGAAAAAAACGTCGATATGTATGAGCTATATGCAACCAATCCAAACATGTGCTTGAAACATTCAATGTATTCCCCTATTAATACATGAGGATGAAAAAACAGTTTTTATATTATCATTTCCACTTATTCAATACAAAAACGTACCATAGTTCATTTGAGGATTTCCAACCGAAATTGCCAAATAATGAGGAAAATATTCCCTTTCATTCCGCAAGTTGCTGTCAACATCTTTCGACCTAAGGTAATCATAGGGGAGAACAGTAAATTTTAGGAGGTCATCATCAAGGCGTAATATCAATCTTTAGGTCAGGATACTATTTATTTATTTATTTATTTATTAATTTATAAAGCGCCAGAATCGACCCCCGAAGGGGTATCTCTGCGCTCAGGACGGGGCACCTGAGAGGAGCTAACTGCTAAAAATCAGGAACAGAAAAGGAAGGTCTTGAGCTGTTTCCTAAAGAGGGAATATTCTGTGCACTGTCTGAGCTGCACAGGAAGCTTGTTCCAATATCAGGGGCCTAAATAAGAAAGAGACTTCCCACCTTGTCTGGACCGTTTGATTCTAGGCACTGCAAGGAGGGATTGAGATCCTGAACGAAGGGACCGCTGAGGTGTATAGGGAATAAATTTATCTGCAAGATAGCTAGGGCCAGAATTGGACAAGGCCCTATGTATGGTGCAACAAATTTTAAACTGTACTCGTTCTCGTATTGGGAGCCAGTGAAGCTGAAAGAGCAGAGGCCGAGAGGCTGTCCTGGGCGGGGCGTTCAGGATCAAGCGTGCCGCCGTGTTCTGAACAACGTGCAATCTATTAAGAGCAGCCTCATTAGCACTCAACAATAGGCTGTTACAGTAATCCAGGCGACTTAAAATAAGCGCCTGGGTTAGCGTCTTCCTGGATGAATCAGGAAGCAGGGGAAGGATGCGACGCAGTAGGCCCAACACATGGAAACAGGAGCCAGCTGTCTGTGCATCGTGCTCCTTCATGGTAAGGGTCTGCTCCAGGCGAACACCCAAGTTTTTACACAAGACTTGGGGGCGGGGCGGTACCCAAATCTGTGGGCCACCAATTGGGGGTCCACAGAAGTTGAGCCTCCCCAAAAGCATAATCTCCGTCTTTCCCACATTGCACTGAAGAAAGTTACTCCTCATCCACTGCGAGATGTTTCTCATTCCCATAGAGAAAGCAGCCTGTACAGAAGGTGTGAATTTTGCGAATGGAAAGAGCAGCTGGGTATCGTCAGCATAGGAGACGGGGATAAACCCGCTACTCCTTAACAGGTTGGCCAAGGGAGCCACATAGATGTTAAACAAAGTCGGGCTCAAACAAGAGCCCTGTGGTACTCCCTTGGACAACTCTGATACAGCGGAACGGTACGGACCAAGGTTAACCGCCTGTGAGCGGAATGAAAGAAAACTCGTCAGCCACTGTAAAGCCAAATCTCTGAGTCCAATCTCCTCCAATCTCCTGAGCAAAATCTTATGGGAAACCGTGTCGAACGCGGCAGAGAGGTCCAACAGCACCAGAATCATAGAGTGGCCTCTATCTAGGGTCATCCTGATGTTATCGGTGACCACTAGTAGGGCCGATTCTGTGCTGTATTTAGGACGAAAGCCTGATTGAGAAGAATCAAGACTACCTCGCCGTTCGACATAGTTGGAAAGATGGATGTTAATATGTTTCTCCAATAGCTTGCCCAGGAACGGAAGGAGAGAGATGGGACGGAGATTGGAGAACTCAGTTAGCGGGGCCTTGGTGTTCTTTCGGATAGGCATAACCTGTGCTGTTTTCCATTCCAGAGGGACCAGGCCTCCTCGCAGAGAGAGATTGAGGAGATGTGCAATGAAGGGAGACAGGTGACAGGCGAGAGAGATAGTAGTTTTTGCCGGAATACAATCCAGGGGGGATCCTGATTTAATTGAACGGATCAATGATTCTACCTCCACCTGCGTCACTGGGGGAAAGCTTCCCAATGATTGAGTAACTGTCAGCCCAAGTGCTTTGGGAATCGTAATCGAAGGGGGATGATATCCTAATTGGATTATTTTATCATAGATGGTCTCAATTTTTTGTGTGAAAAAGGTGCTAATATCATCACACAATTTTTGTGTCGGGGCTATTAGGTTCTCGCATGCTTTGGGATTGGTGAAGGACTGAAGTATGCGGTATAGCGCCTTGGGGTCATTATTAGCCTGGTTGAATTGTAGAGCTATATGAGCTTTACGTGCTGCCCTAATTTCCCCATGATACTTAGCCAAAGCTATATAGAACCGCTCCTTATCTTCCTCCACATGAGTAAGGCGCCACCGTTTTTCATGCTTCCTACAGATTCGTTTTTCGGCGCGAAGTTGAGGGGAGTACCAGGCATTCTGGGGATGCTTAGGGGAGCTAGGAAAGGATTTCAAAGGAGCTAACTGGTCCACAGCTCTAGAAACTGCCAAGTTATACTTATCAAGAGCCTCTTCGATGTCGTCTGATTCCAATATCCGAGGCTCTTCAAAAAACTGATTGAAGCCCTCTGGCGTAACTCTCTTCCACTGTCTGAAAAGGAGAGGGATATCATGGGTGATGTGAGTTCCTTTCCCTGGCGCCTGAATGCAAAATTCGATTGACGCATGGTCAGACCAGGACATAAACTGGGGGGATTTACAGGCGACATTGAGGGAATTAGAAAAAATGATGTCCAGTGTGTGGCCAGCTACATGTGTAGGGCCTTCGTTGAGCTTGGTCAACCCTAGAGTAGTCAACTCCGTTATTAGTGACCCTGTGTCCGCTTTAGAACCGCACTCACTGTGTATGTTAAAATCGCCCAGCAGCAAAAAATTGCTGCTCGCAATTACATGTGGGGCGATTAATTCGGTTAGTTGAAGAGAAAAATCATGCATCGGACCAGGAGGCCTGTATACCAAGGCCCCCCTCCAGCTCATGTGGGGCGAGAAATCTATACGGAAAACCATTGCTTCCATGGTTGGATCGCAATGTTGTTCCAACTCGGTGATCTTAATACCATCTCTATGCACAATAGCAATTCCACCTCCCATTTTATTTGGTCTATCCATGCGGACAAGTCTATAACCCTCTGGTAAAGCAAGAGCTATGGAGGGACCGAATGGGGCTTCAGCCAAGTTTCGGTTAAAAACCCAAAGTCAGGCTGGACCGAGGAAAGGAGATCCCAGACCTCGGCAGAATGCTTAGGAAGAGATCTCACATTACATAGTAAACTTTTCCACCCCTGCTCCGGGCTGGAAGATGGTGTATTCTTTGTAACTGAGGGGGCACAATGGGGTGTGTTGGCCCTAACATGGTTACTAAGTGCCTTCTTATCGATGGTGCCTTGAAAACGGCAGGTCAAACAAGAGAAAGGACCCTCATAAGAGGGCCAGACGTCTGACCTGCCAACAAGGCAAGGAGTAGGCCTCAACTCTACCATCTCTTTGACGGAATAAATCCGTCTTGGAGGGCATTCATGGTCAGAGGAAGAATGACCAGAGCTTCTGGCATCTGGCAACTTCTGGGCGCGGACGGGCGCAGACGGGCTTGCCTTTGGCGCGCCTTCAGCGTGCCTTCGGCGCGTCCGCTGCGCGTCGCGGCTAGCATCCGGAATCAAATTGTTTGCCCTCTCAGATTCCACTAAATTGCTGTTCTTTTACCATCAACACTATGTACACAATGAATGGTGTAAGGGATCATTTAATTGGATAATATGGAACATCATGTTGGTGTGCCTGCCCCTTTATATAACTGGACCATATTTCTATCTAAATGTATTTAATTTGATTGTTGCCTATAGCTCGTACATATCAAAGTATTTTTCTGGATCCTTGATGGTATGGAGCACCCATTCACTTTCAGTGTGATCTTGGGACAGTATCCAGATGGATTTTTCACTTTGACTTGTCGGCCTAGTTTTGACCATTATTCTTTCTGGCAAGAAGCTAATTCTGCCTGTGCATGTCATCTGCAGTCAACATTAACATTGCACACCAATCTTCCGCTTTGTCATTTGACGATGACGGTGACAAACTTTTAGACAATTTGATGACAATCAATGTCATTCAGTTTCTACTTGAATCAACTGATGTTGCCGATGGGCCTTGTGAGCATGCGTAGAACATCGTGCCTGGAATTTTCTGCCATCCATTTTATTTTCTCGACATGACGCACTTGATCTTGTCTCCATTTTGTTTTTTCAACATGATGCACTTGATCTTTCCCTCGCTTTGCAGACTGTTACAAAATGGTTATCTTTCCCGCAGCCTTTGCATACCTGTGCAATGGCAGGATATCTACCCTCATGTGGAAAGGAAAATCCACATCGAAACCACAACTTCTTTTCTTTTGAGACATAACTTTATGGCCTTCTGACTTGTGTTTTGACTCACTATTCACAATCAGCACTGATTCATTTTGGGCCATTTTGCCCTCCATGTTAGCTGCCTGTCTGTCAGCTCTCTCTTCCGCTCTGGCAGCCATGAGCACTCGCTCCAAGCTGAGAGTCTGTTTCAAGATTTTTCATCTGAAGGAATCCGAGAGGCAACCATCTATTACCCTGAGATGCATGGCTTTTACATCGTTATAACCATTGAACTTGCAAAGCTTTATGAGCGAATCAAGCTTCTCTACAAACTCATCCATCATTTCACCAGCTCTCTACCTTTCCTGACTGAGGATTTGCCTTTCATAGTCGACATTCGGCATTGGATTGAACTTGGTGTTTAACACCTCTTTAATTTGACAGTACGTCACCTCATCACCTTTTGGTATCACTTTTTTTATACCTTCACCAACTACGTTCTTGAGATATTTAATGATCATTTTGTCATTTGCTTCTTCTAACATGAAATCATTAAAGGTTTTGATCAAGGTAGTCCATTTGTCATTAATATTTTGCCTTTTGGCAGTGTCAAAGGGAAGCGGTGGTTTGAGGAATGCGGCAGCATCATAAACTGTGGAACTTTCTGCTACCATGAGCTGAGTTTTCTCCGGTGGCCTCTGATGCTTCTTGTACTGGCACCCTCATCACACACTAGCCATGTACTGACATTTGGGTTGACGTGCCCGCTCTCAGGTTGTACGACACTGTTTTCTTCTTTGGCGGTGAGAAGGGGCTTTGTTTCTTGCATGGGTTCTACACCGTTCTCACCTCTTTGCATTGTATTAGGGTTCTATTTCCTTCAGCATTTCTTAGTGTTCGCATGCCTCTGCGCACAACATTCTCCTGCACCTGGCTGTCACTGTTCGTTGCACTTTCCAAAGCTGGTTGTCACAGCCTTTAGTGTTTCTTGGAGTTGAAAATGTTTCTTATTTTAGTGCTTCCTTGAACTCGGCTAGCATTGCCTTTAGCACCTCTCTGTACCTTATTGTCACTGCCTTTAGCGTTGTCGTAGTATGTGACTTACGGCTCTATGTCATGGTCTGGCACAGTACCTCCTGTCTCGACTTTATCAGCAAGTTTCTAGCAGACGACAAATAAACTTTCTGTAAGGCCTTCACTTTCTTCACCACCCTTGTACTGGCTGGAGTGGTGCTTTGACTCCACATACACCAACTGTCAGTTTTCACTTTGACTGTGGCACACGTGGAATGCGCGAGCAGTTTGCTGGACCATAACCAAACTCTATGGTTCTTCGGGTCGCGGGGTTTATGTAATCCCCTATCTCCCATCATTCCCAGATGTAGCGTCCTGCTCCAGCCGGGAAAATGCAGATGATCACACCACACATGTAGCTTGGTATTACATGTCTTTCTTCCTCAGCGTGTGATCCTTAACTCAACATTTTACTTCATAAATTCCATCACCCACGCACTCATGTCACTGTTTTACCGAGTCCGTCAAGAACGAAAAGGGTCCCATCATCTCTAACTCACAAAACACTGCACCCTAGAGGGCAGAATGTCCTAATTATAGAAACAAAGACATAACTGCTCAAGAAGGTTGAAATCCCCGAAGCTCCAAAGCCTTAGTTTCACTGCTATTGCTGTGATTGTTCAACACCTTACAGCCATGCACAGGGCCACAGCTGTTAGCTGTTGAACATTGACTGCAAAAGCAGTGAAAGGGGGCTGAAGTCAGCCCCAGCTCTCCCCAGCTTGGATAAACTGTTTTTATTTTTGTTCAGCGGAGGCAGGGAGACCCAGGACCTGAGCAGCATTACCCCTCCCTCCCACAGAGGCTCCAGTGACTGAGCTAGGAAGGAGGGAGAGGGAAGGCTCCGGTGTGCTCTGCAGCACAGCCTCTGCCTTTCACTTTCCCCTGCCCACTCCATGTATTTTGGAAAGGCAGGAGAAAGAAGATGGCAGAGGCTGTTTATTAGTACATTGACATGTTGAGAGCAGCGGGCCTATACCAGTTTATATAGGCTTCTGCTGCTCCATTGTCTTCAATGGTGCTCTCAACATTCCAATAGTCTAATACTATTTAAATATCTGTGGCCATTGTCAGAGCTCTACTGTGAAAGAGCATGCCATGTTAGAATCGAGGGGCTGAGTTTATATTCCTATCAATTTTATACTACCCAATTGTCCTGCTAATTGCCAAGGAAGGTCTCATTCTCATAACAGTTTCACCAATTTCTCCAATGTAAGACATAGATGTAAAATGTAACAACAACCAGGATGTCCATGGGTCTACTCGGGCACGGAAATCATGCTCAGTACAAATGGCACAACAAAATAGACCAAGAAAAAAGGGAAAAGAAGAAGAAGCAGACCATATAGTCTAAGAAGATCCTTTAAAAGGACGGAATCCCATCACTCACCTAGGTGACATGCTTCATCATCTGGGATCTCCTCCTGATTGCAACCTAGTACAACCAAGGGCTACAACCCCCTCTCTAAGAGGGAGGAGCTCAGGGATGTTTTGAAGTGAGATGTCTCAAGGATTTGCTACAATCCAACAGATGTGAAGAACTAGAGGTTATAAGAGTGATGGCGCAGTGCAAAAATAACTGCAAAAATAAGGTTGACCTTGTTTTGGACTTATGCAGTTATTTTTTCAAACTGCTTTTGCACTGTTTTTAATTTGGTGATCAATAGATGCTGAATAAAGTTGTTCTCTATTGCTGACCAATTTTAAATTGAACATCACTGTTCATATTTTTTGCACTGCGCCATCACTCTCATAACCTCTAGTTCTTCACATCAGTTGGATTGTAGCAAATCCTTGAGACATCTCACTTCAAAACATCCCTGAGCTCCTCCCTCTTAGAGAGGGGGTTGTAGCCCTTGGTTGCACTAGGTTGCAATCAGGAGGAGATCCCAGATGATGAAGCATGTCAACTAGGTGAGTGATGGGATTCCGTCCTTTTAAAGGATCTTCTTAGACTATATGGTCTGCTTCTTTTCCCTTTTTTCTTGGTCTATTTTGTTGTGCCATTTGTACCGAGCATGATTTCCGTGCCCGAGTAGACCCATGGACATCCTGGTTTTTGTTATATTGTGCTTGTGGAATATGTCCATGCAGTGGTCTTAAAACGTTCCCTTAGACCCTCTACGTTGTTGTTGTTATAGAAGTAAAATGCACAATTAAAGTGAACTCTTTTTCTTTTACTTAGATAACAGAACTGCCATTTTTTTTTAATTTCTTTAACAGTAATGAGAGCTTTTAAAGACAACTTCAAATATTTTAATGGTGCAAGCAATTATCCTCCCAATCTGCAGTTTACTTCTTTTATGTAATATCGTTTAATGAGTATCCAAGTACCAATGTAAGATTTTATACGTTCTTGTAAACCAGTACTATGCTCAGTAGTAAAACGTGCAATTCATATCCATAGGCCTCATAGAGAACCTGCAGAAGCACTCTCAACAATTTACAGACATGATTCGAAAATTGAAAGTTTTACAAAATCGTATGTATGCCAATGGTTCTCCGGCACGAATTCCATAGCATTACATGTGCAAACTATTCGTCATCCTTCAGATAGTTGACATCATGTTTTTAACTTCACGAACTATTCCCTTTTCGAGCGAATCGAAGTACAATATGTTGCATATAATGACAACAAGTATTGAAGCAACCAATAGCCTGGCAAGCAAAATGATTGCACACACAGACCACTAAAAAAAGAAGAAAAAAAGAAAACATGCCGCATGTGAGACATATTCTTCCAATACAATTTTGAATTTTAAAAAACGGAACAGTGTACGCGGTTCCAAGCAGGTAGGGTATTTCAGTTTCAATACACATCACAGGAAAAGGTGATTCTTATTATTGCAAATAAAATGTAATATTGGCTTTCAATTACAGTTACCTGAAGATACACACAAGGCTGACGAAACAAATAAAAAATAAAGAATGTAAAGAAAAGGACATAGACAAAGTATTGACCCAGCAGACCTAGTCATAATTAAGGCGTCCGTTTTTCCGTTTTTACTGATTTTACAGCTAAACACTGACAGAAAACAATGTGTTTCCTGTCTGTATTTATTTTTTAAAGCAGAAAAACACAGAAAATGATGGTTCTTGTGAGAGACTCTCCATGCTGTCTTTCACGGATTCTAGGCAACAGCTGAGCATATGGACAGCATGGAGAATTAAAAAACAGGATGAGATATCCTTAATACAGGCATATGTTAACATATATGTGTAGTATAACGCTAATATGTACCTGTGAGTGTAGTGTTTTGTTACACGTGGCTGCTCAATCAGCTGAAATGTGACAGGCATCCATGTATGAGTGCATGTCTAAGAGGTATATAAACGTGGAAATATACAATTTTACAGCTCCATTCATTATCAAAACACAAAATAAATAAGGATAAATACCACCAAGATAGCCAAAAACTAAATATGGATAAATACAGACGGAAATGTTAAAAAAATAAAAACCATAAAACCGGGAGCCCTAGTCATAAAATATACTCCCTTTTAGCTGGATGTGCACATGTGGCCAGGCAAAATGCTGTCCCTCAATGTGTAAGAAAGTCATTTCATGAAGGGGGCTTTTCCTTTCTGTCGTGAGTGAAAGAAAAATGTGATTGATAGTTGAATAGACCAATAGATGATGAGGGCTTTAGCACAAGCCCTTCTTCGTATGATATTATATTACGTTAGGCTGTCACTAGGACAAACCTAGCGTTTATGCCCATTCTAGTAAAATCTCAATCTGGTTTCTGCGTGGAGATGGGAGTCCGTTTCTAGAAGGGGCTACATTGTGTCACATAAATCTGTATTTTGGAAAAGGTTCAGGCGAGCCATACACATGCTGCAGCTTCAAACTGGTGTATGGTGTCAGAGGTGAGTGCTATGTCGTGCAGGATTCACCTGCAGCACTCACCTTTGTACAAACTATTTAATATACAAGTGGCAGGGAAATCTCCATGGTGGCTGTGTTCATTTTTCAAAGAGCATGGGGTTCTTTGAGAATGTTGTTTGTTTTTAAAGGAAGTGGAAAGGTTTGAACCGTTATCTTACTTCATCGCTTTCTTATTTTATCAACAGAGGAGAGCTTTTTCCTATTTCCACAATTAAAACCAGCCATCATTCATTTTTGAAAAACAAAGCAGGCCAGTAATAGATACTAGTGTATTACAAAAAATGGCAAATCACCTTTAAAAGAGGAAGCCTCACTCCCAAGCTCAATATTCTAGTTTTGTTAGCATACATAAACAAATCCAATTACCACTCCACGATTTATTGTGCACATATGGAAAATAATACTTGTATAACAGAAAGGGGATTGTGCCTTGTGCTGTCAATACTGTGAGGGATGAGGTGATTATAAAGCAAATTAACAATACTTTTAAATGTGCATTCACTTATCTTTCCAATTAAATCCTTGTTAAACAACTGCACAGACAGTAATGGCACCCCTGAAAAGCACGGATCAAGACAGTTTTATTGTAATTTTTACTCAGCGCCAATTAATCACGTAGGCGTTTTCGTTATTATTAAATAATGTACTCGGTAAGTATTCAGTAGTGGTGAACATACGTGTAGTTAACATGACAGGAACAACTCTGACTCTTTAGAAATGACCGCTGCAGTATGTCTTTATTTTGTTCTTTGAAGAATAATAGAACGCCATTGAAATGCCAAGAAGGGTTACTGTCATTTATTAGTCTCTCCGAAGTACCTGTGATGTATGAGTGTTAAAAATTAATATCTGTAAACAGAAATAAATAAAAAACACGAAAAGAAGATAATGTACTTGCTTGCTTTGTGCAAACAACACAAGGACTTGTATTCTCGTATATCTATATAGGCATATAGATGGTCTCGAACGATATTTGTTTTACTTATTAATGTATACACTAGTAGTACATACTTTCAGGTTTGTCTCGCCTCTTTGCGCTTCTTCATATTATCTATGGGGCTTATTTACAAGTCCCTTGCGCCGCCGGTGTGTCACTTTTAAAATGGGAAAAAGTGACGTACCAACAGCGCACGGGGCTTGTAAAGCTTGCTGTGACCCAGGACATGGGTGTCCCAATGCTATGCTTCACAGCTAAACTCAAGCTGGTGAATTTAGCTAGCCCTACGGGTGTCAACATGGGGATGCTAGGGCAAACAGTCAAGGAAGGCTTCCCTTGTTTCCTGAAGGACATATGATTTTCCAAGGATCCGAGAGTGGGAGGGAGAGAATTCAGTGCCTTTGCTGCATTCAAAGAAAAGGCACATCCGGCACCTGAAAGTGGCGGATTCCGGATACTGCTACTGATTACCAGCATGTGAGCTCCAACATCTATTGCCAGTGTAATGATTAAACCTATTCCCAGTGAATGCTGGGGGTGGTCCATTAAATGCTCTCTGAGTCATGCGCCTTTGTCAGAGACTCTGACAGAGGCGCATGCCTCGTCTCAAGGCGCTTCATCACACTGCTTACACACTACTTACATTTCAACAAACATACAATGAGGGACATCAGTTACCAGGAACTGTTCTGCAATTATATACTCACTCCTCTGAGATAATGTTAGTTTCCACACCTTGTCTCTACTGCAGATACAGCGTGCTTTGCAAATAAAATAAAGCATATATTCATAGCTAAACAAATATCTTAAACATTATAAATCAATTATTGAGCATTTTAAAGATCAGACTTTATGCAAATCCTGAAAAATGAGCGAGCAAGTGGGCTGTGGTTCTGTGCTTCTTAAATTACCAATACCATCTCAAGCATGTATTTTTGAAATTATGTTATCCTGTGGGATTGCCCTGTGATACTATTATTTTACTAGGCACAGGGTGTGTTGATGTAGCTTACTATTCAGATCCATGTTTCAATTTCAGCTTTGTATTTTGCTCCGGCTAATAAAGTCATACAAACATTAATTTACAATTCTATTGAAAAGTAGAGTAGCTACAGTTTAAAATCACAATCCTTGGTTAAAATCAACAGATGAGTAACACGGTTATCCTATTAATTTCCATGCAAATGGAATGTAATCTACTACAGGTTAGCATTCAAATTGTTTTCACTCCTCAGACACAAGTTCAAGGCCTCTTTGGGTAGTCTGTGCCCAGAATATGGGTTGCAAAAGTTGCTTCCTGGGTCCAGTCGTTTTAGAACAAAATAGCATAAAGTGCAATAATGTCTCTTTACTGCTCAATTTGCTGTTTCAATGGTCCTAAAAGGTCTCAGATGTTTTCCATTTTCCTGCAAATTGATAACTGGGGTAATCCCTAATCTGAATTTAATGAATTAAATGTAGAGACTTCTCTCAAATTCAGTTGTCAACTGGTCCATGTAACTTTCAAAGGTGGATATTACCAAGGAATTGCGATAATTATCGCAAAGAGCGCTTAGCGCTGTTTTTTTTATCGCTGGATTTCATCGTGGAGATAACGCGTTATTATCAACGCTTATCTCCAAGACGATAAAAAATCCAGCGATAGCGGCGAAACCCAGCAATAGCGCGAGAAATCCAGCGATAAATTCAACGCGCTAATGAAAAGCTTGCTAATAGGCAGGTGAGGACTTAACCTTACAATCCACCTCCCATTGACTAGAATGGTTAAGTCAGGTTTTTAGCAGGTGTTAGATTCCAGCGATAATCGCGGTTAGCGTGAGTTTTTTTATCGCTTCGCGGGCATTGCTAATAGGGGGAAGTTGTGTTTGCGACTGTTTTCAGTCGCTTTTAGTTGGGAACGCCTACTTTGCATGTCATTAGCGATATATATCGCTGACATGCAAAGCGGCACCAAAACGGTCGCTTTCGCCATAAAGCTGTCGCTAACAGCTGTTAGCGACAGCTTGCTAATAGGGCAATAGAAATATCGCCGCTTTAGCGGCAAAAAGTGCTGTTAAAGCGGCGATAAGGCCCTTGCTAATATGCCCCAAAGTTGGTTGAAAATTTAGATGGTTCTCAATGGCGTAGTTTCCGTGCCTACTTTTGAGCAATTCAGTACTGGCTTTGGTCATTGAGCCAGGATTATTCCAAAAATCGGACAAGCCTATCTAGACTAGTGTAGTATGTGCATGATGTAATCATTACATTTTTACTGTGTTCCTATGGCTTAATATGTCTAAAGTCATGAAGTCAATTTGTGTAGCCGTGTAGTCCATATTCTGGCCCAGTTAAGGACAAGTTTAAGACCTATTAGCATCTTAATGCTAAATATTCTTAAAAGTTCCAGTCTTAAAGCTTTCATTGGGTTGCCCAGGCCTAAGTGTAAGATCTAACGCAGGAAACAGTTCTCTGATTTTTTTAAGCATGGTACTCGTTTATGGCCCCATAAGTCAGCTCCATAAGAAGTAGCGGCTGCCACTTTCATGTGATAAACCAAAAATAGAACAACACATTTTTGAAAATTCAAATAAATTAAACAACTATGCAAAGAAATAACAAGAAGATTACTAGCATACGGTACATGTTTTCCAAGTGCAAGAAGATTGATTGGTTTACTATTCATCTTGGCATGGGTCTTTGAAAGACAGGACATAAACTGAAACATTTGCATAGAAATTCCACAAAAACAAATATACAAGCATTGAGTGTATGCCACTAGGTTTTGCCATTGGAAGAGGGGGTTAAGGAATGCTGTTTACTGCTCCCCTAAGCCAACCCCTTCTGCCCATGGTGTCACCAGGCCCCCTCTACCAAATATATGATGCAGAGTGAATAGAGATAGTCCCTTGAGTAGAGGATAGGTACACTTGATGACTATGTTTTTTAACAAGTTTAAAGGTATTCTTACCTCGCTGGGCCCCAAGATGTTATGGACACAGTTCATGAGAAGTTTGAAGCGGTGCATACATATTTCGTTGGGGACTGGCACTTCAAAATGGATGCTTTGGGCCATCCTTTAATATAGTATTGATGATGTCAACGCATGACTTAAGCTCAATAGTAGGACCAAAAACCCTGCTTCAAAAGTTGATTACAATGTGTTAGAACTGGGGGTCTCTAGTTGGCAGAGGTAGGTACCTTTGTCCAAATAGGGACCCTTGCTTCTAGTCAGGGGAAGGGGGATACACTACTAAAATAACCCCTGCTCACCCCCTTGGTAGCTTGGCATGAGCAGGCAGGCTTATCTCAGAGGCAGTGTGTAAAGCATTTGTGAATACATACAGTAATACAGTGGTTTGCCCACTCCTTTACAACACTACAGATGGACACCACACAGGTTGTAGTATAAAAATAAGTATTTTTATACAGACTTAACACAAGACCCAAAACGACAAGAATCCACAATACAATACGAAAAATATGACTGTCAATGGTAGAAAATAGTTCAGTTCAAGTGCAGGTGATAAATGCGACACTCTACGTTCAATGTACCTTTGGATGCGTAACGCGATACAAACAAAAGAGTTGCAGGGAAGGTGATGCATCGGTTCCTTACACGCAAGAACGGTGATGCGTCGGTTCCTTGCTCCGGGGGAGGTGTTGCGTCGGTTCCCTACTGCTGCGTAGGGGACGGTGATGCGTCGGTTCCTTACCGGAGAAGAGGTGATGCGTCGGTTCTTCACTGCGTGGGGAGGTGATGCGTCGGTTTCTTACTGCGCTTCTGTGGCGATGTGACCAGCAGCGCCTCAATGCGATGACGACCCGGTGCAATGAAACAAAATGGCGTCTTCTTCTCAATGCGACAACGAAGGGGGCGATGCGTGCACGCCCGACGGCTGTGCGGCGACTCGGTGAATCTTCTGAGCCGCGACAGGTTCTGCGACATGCTTCTCCGATGATGCGACGGCATCTGCTGCGACGGCGACACTCTTCTCCGGTGATGCGAGGCGCTTTGGTGATGCGATGGCGGCAGCGGCGGCATGCTTTCTCGGCGATGTGACGACAACTGCTGCGGCGGCGACACGCTTCTTCTTCGTGAGTCGCGCTTCCAGCTCCCAGCGACACGCAGTCTCTCAGAAGGCCCAACACAACAGTAGGCACTTCAAATTCCCAGCAAGGGAATTCAGGGGAGCTGGTTGGTGAAGTCTTGTATACCTGAGACTTCAGCAGGAGGCAAGCTCAATCTTCAAGCCCTTGGAGATTTTCTGCAAGATGAGGAAAGTAGGCACAAAGTTCCTTTCTCCTTTCTTTGGCAATCAGGCAACCACTGCAGGCCAATACCTCAAACAGCACACAGCCTAGGGATAGTCTCCTCCTTCAGTTTCTCTGGTTCCTCTCCTCAGCAAAGGTTCTTCTTGTTTCCCAGAAGTGATCTAAAGTCTTGGGGTCTGGGCCCCAATATTTATACTAGCAAATCCTTTGTCCTCTGAAGGCAGAGGGTCCTGTACCTAGTCCAAAGCAGTTCTGGGTGCATTCTGCCAGTGCACACCTTCTTCCTTTGTCAATGTGGGCCAGGGACATCAGACGCACCACAGGAGGTGGAGCCAGCATTGTGGAAGGCAGGCACAGCCCTATTCAGGCCCAGGTGCTACTCCTCCCACCACTCTACATGCAGATAGGTCTATTCAGCCCTGTGCTGACTCACCCTGTCTCCTGGAGTCCCCCAGCCCCTGTCACTCACAAACCCAGACCTACAATACACAAGCTAGCAGAGGCAGGCTGGATGGTTAGGCAAGAAAATACCTACTTTCTAAAAGTGGTATTTTCAAACACAGAATGTTAAAACCAACTTCACTAAAAGATGTATTTTATCATTCTGAGTTCAGGCATACTAAATTCGTTTTTCTACCATGTTCCCTGGGTCAGTTAGGATTATAAGATGTTATAATTAAACTGCCCATTCTGGCCTAAGGGGACAGGTAGCCTTGCAATAGTGAAAAACGAAATTGGCTGTAATTCACTATCAGGACATGCCACACACACCAGGGCATGTCCTACCTCTTACATACAATGCACCCTGCCCGCAGGCCTACCTTAGGGGTGACTAACATGCAGAAAAGGGAAGGTTTGGGGACTGGTAAGTGGGTGCACTTACCAAGTCGACATGGCAGTACCAGACTGCACACAGGCTCTGCAATGGCAGGCCTGAGACACACTTTACAAGCTGCTCCTGTGGGTGGCACAACCAGTGCTGCAAGCCCACCAGCAGCATTTGATTCACAGGCCCTGGGCACAAACAGTGCACTGTACTAGGGTCTGACAGTGAATCAAATAGGCCAAACATGGAGTCACTAATCCACACATTAATTTACCATAGGGAGCACTTGCACTTTGGCACTGAATAGCAGTGGCAAAGTGCCCAAAGCATCTAGACCAGCAAAACCATATCTACAACAGTGGAGGCATAGTGAAAAAATGGAAGGGAGACCCACGCCAAGGATGCCAGGTCTAACATGTGTCCCCTCCAGCTGAAATGTGGGGAGAACTATCCTACCTCTAGGGAGTTCTCATCACTAAGGCGGAAGAATCTGGACAGACCATCAGCATTGGCGTGTTCTGTACCAGGGCGGTGTTCCAGCGTAAAGTCCATCCCCTGTAGGGAAATGGACCACCTCAACAGCTTTGGATTCTTACCCCTCATCTGCATCAACCATCTGAGGGGCCTGTGGTCTGTCTGAACCCGGAAGTGAGTCCCAAACAGGTATGGCCTCAACTTCTTCAGCGCCCAGACCACAGCAAATGCCTCACGCTCAATTGCACTCCACCTCTGTTCCCGTGGAAGTAACCTCCTACTTATGAAGGCTACAGGTTGGTCTAGGCCCTCTTCATTTAACTGTGCCAGAACAGCCCCTATACCATGCTTTGAAGCGTCTGCTTGAACAACAAATTCTTTTGAGAAGTTGGGCGCCTGAAGCACGTGGGCCGTGCACATGGCAGTCTTCAAGGCGTCAAAAGCTCTCTGACAGGTGTCAGTCCAAATCACTCTCTTGGGCTGCTTCCTGGAAGTCAGCTCTGTCAAGGGTGCAACGATGCTGCCATACCCCTTGACAAATCTCCTGTAATACCCGGTGAGTCCTAAAAAGGCTGTCACCTCTGTCTGGGTCTTGGGGGGCTCCCAAGCCAGAATGGTATCAATCTTGGGCTGTAGGGGCGCCACCTGGCCGCTCCCAACCTGGTGTCCCAAGTACACCATGGAACCCTGCCCGATCTGGCACTTACTCGCCTTGATAGTGAGGCCTGCCCTCCGCAGCGCCATCAACACTTCCCAGAGGTGGCACAGGTGTTCTTCCCAACTGGCGCTGAACACTGCGATGTCATCCAGGTAGGCGGCACTGAAATCTTCCAGTCCAACCAACACCTGGTTGACCAACCTCTGCAAGGTGGCAGGGGCATTCTTCATCCCAAAGGGCATAACCCGGAATTGGTAGTGCCCATCTGGTGTGGAGAATGTTGACCTCTCTTTGGCCCCATCAGTCAAGGCGATCTGCCAGTACCCAAACGTTAAGTCAAACGTGCTGAGGTACCGGGCAGCCCCTAACCGATCAATGAGCTCATCAGCTCTGGGGATGGGGTGCGCGTCAGTCCTGGTGACTGAATTGAGTCCTCTGTAGTCCACACAGAACTGGAGTTCGGGCATGGCACCAGGCGCGGCAGCCTTTGGGACCAAAACCACTGGGCTGGCCCAAGGGCTGTGAGAGGACTCAATCACCCCCAATGCAAACATCTTGGAGACCTCCTCCTTGATGCAAGCTCTCACCCTGTCAGTCACTCTGTAAGCCTTGTGCTTGACAGGAGGACTGTCCCCAGTGTCCACATCATGGACGCACCAATCAGTGACACTAGGAGTCAGGGAAAACAGGTCAGGAAACTGTCCCAACAGTTGGCGACAGTCTTCCTGCTGCTCAGGTGTCAGGGAGTTAGAGAGGTTCACACCCTCCACTGATCCATCTTGCTCTGTTGCAGACAGGCGGTCAGGGAGAGGTTCTGTCTCCTCTTCCATTCCATCATCTGTTGCTAGGAGCATGCCCAATTCGGACCTCTCAAAATGGGGCTTCAGGCGGTTGACATGTAGGACCCGCAAAGGGTTCCTGGGAGATCGCAAGTCCACCAGGTAGGTGACCTCACTCTTGCTCTCCACCACCTCAAATGGTCCGGTCCACTTATCCTGGAGCGTGCAAGGCTTCACGGGGGCCATGACCCACACTTTCTGCCCAGGCTGAAACTCGATCAGAGTGGCATTCTGATCATACCATCGTTTCATCTCCTCCTAGCTGGCTTCCAGATTGGCCTCAGCGAGTTGTCTGAATCGCCTAGTTTGGTTTCTATAGGCCAGCAAGTAGCTAAATACATCCTGGGGAGGTTTACTGGGAGCTTTCTCCCAGCCTTCTTTCACCAAACTCAGAGGTCCTCTTACCGGGTGACCATAGAGCAGTTCAAAGGGACTGAACCCTAAGGACTTCTGTGGCACCTCACGGTAAACAAAGAGAAGGCATGGCAAGAGGACGTCCCACTTACGCCTCATGGGTTCTTCCAGACCCATAATCATGCCCTTCAGGGTCCGGTTGAATCTCTCAACCAGCCCATTTCCTTGGAGGTGGTAAGGGGTGGTGAACTTATAGGTAACACCGCACTCCTGCCACAGGGACTTCATATACTTGGATATGAAGTTTGTACCACGGTCACTCACCACCTCCTTGGGGAACCCCACACAGGAGAAAATCCCCATCAGTGCACGTCCCACCATGGGGGCCGTCACTGTCCGAAGAGGGATGGCTTCCGGGTACCAGGTGGCATGGTCCACCAAGACCAGGATGAACCTGTTGCCCATGGCTGTCTTGGGGTCCAGTGGCCCCACAATGTCAATACCCACCCATTCAAAGGGGGTGCTGACCACAGGGAATGACTGGAGGGGAGCCTTGTGCTTCCTCCCACTTTTTCCACTTGCCTGGCAAGTCTGACATGTCCTGCAATGAGTGTCTAAACTCTTGCGCATCTGGGGCCAATAAAAGTGGGTGACAAGCCTTTCAAAGGTCTTGCCCTGCCCCAGATGTCCTGCTGAAGGCACATCATGAGCCAAACCCAGTAGGAAGGCTCTGAAGCACTGGGGTACCACCAGCACACGGGCTGCCCCAGGCTCAGCAACCTTAGGCTCGCTATACAGGAGACCATTCTCCCAGTAGATCCAATGTGATCCAGACTGATCACCTGCTGCCTGGTTTGTGGCCTGTTGCCGCAAACCCACAAGAGAAGGGCACTTGTTCTGCTCCTCACAGAACTCCTCCCTGGAGGGTCCTCCTTCTTGCTGCCAATGGGTCAGCTCAGGCAGGTCCCCCAGTTCGGCCACTTGCTCCCCTGTAGGTTCCAGAGCATCCCCCTCAGGTTCTGCTTCCTCCTGGACCGTGGGAACTACAGGGGCCGGTTTCCAGCGCCCCTGCCTCTTCTCTTCAAGGCAGGCACCTGGGCCACCCTCTCAGGCTCCAGGTCCTCTTGAGCACCTCTACTGGCTGCCATAGATCGAGTGGTCGTGCACGCCCACTCAGGCAGACCCAACATCTCTAGATGAGACCTTCTCTCCACCTCTGCCCAAGGTGAACTTTCTAAATCGTTGCCCAACAGACAGTCTACAGGCATGGCTGGCCTCACAGCTACTTGAAAGGTACCTGAGACCCCCCCCACTCAAAGGGAAACTGAGCCACTCTGCAGTGGCTCTCTGAGTTGTCTGCGGCAACTACTGGGCAGAATGCATTGGGGATCACCTGCTCTTCAGACACCAGCTGACAACTGACAGCTGTCACACTGGCTCCGGTGTCTCTCAGAGCCTCCACCCTTTGGCCATTGATGGTCACCCACTGCCTGTATTTCTTAGTGTTATCAGGCAGTTGGGCCCTGGGGACCATCTCACTGTCTCCTAAAGAGACCAAGGACATTGCTACGGGACCCCACCCACATTGGGCACCCATCTCCTCCCCCAGGGCTACACTAGCTACCTGCCGGGGTGGTACACCAGTGGGTGCTGATTTTCCATACAAGGGACATCTAGTCTCCCAGGAGCAGTGGCCCACTTGACACACTTAAAGCAAGTCTTGGGCCCCCTGTGAACAGGCTTATCTGTCGGGCCCCTGGCTTCTTTTCAGGGGGAGGCTGGGAACCCTTCCCTTGGTTCCCTTGGGGATTACTTTGGGGCCCTTTCTGGAACTCCCTCTGTTTACCCTTGTCCCCCCCACTCCTCTGCTGGGGACCCTGCCCACCTTTGGCAGAGTCTCCCACGTGACCCTTGTGGACCCGGGTACTCACCCAGCGGTCCGCCTCCTCAGCAAGCTTCCTAGGGTTAGTCAGCCTACTATCAATAAGGTGCTGGCGTCGCTCTGGAAAACAATTTCCTGACAAGTGCTCGCATGCAATCAAATCAAGAGCGCTTCAAAATCATTCACTTTGCTACCCTTCACCCAACCATCCAATGCTCTGCAAAAAAAGTCACATATTCTACCCAGATACTGCCCTCCAACGTTTTGTAATTCCTGAACCTCTGCCTATACAGTTCAGGAGTCAACCCATACCTGGACATCAATGCTTCTTTCATATGACCATAAGAATTGTGGACTTCAGAGGGCAAGTCTAATAAGGTATCCCGCCCCTCACTAAGGAACCGCCCCCACAACCCCGCTCCCCAATCCTTCTCAGGGACCCGGTGTGAGGTCCTAGCTACCTCATAGGCTTTAAACCATTGCCCAATGTCATCATTTTTATAAAACTCTTTCACCACATCTTTAGGTATATACACCCTTGCTTCAACAGGCATGGACGGTGTGCTGCCACCAGAGGGAGTAATCTCTAAGCTCCTAGCTTTCAACTCCAACTCCCTCAAACTTCTCTCATGCTCCATTTGCATCCTCTTTTCCTCTAGGGCAAATTTCTTAATTTCCAATTCTAACAGCCCACCCATCTTAAGCTTGGTCAGCTCCATTTCATGCACCCTACTTCTCTCCCTGTCCTCCAGCTCTCCTGGGGACAGGCCCTTGGAAGAAACACTGCTACCTGCTGGGGAAGGTGCTTTCCTCCCCTCTGGACCCAATAGCCCATCTAGCTGCCCTCCTCCATCCTCAGCCCCCTCCTCATGCTCTTCCACATGCTCAGGGGTACTCCTTGCTTCCACCCAGGCCCTCAGTGCCTTTTGGAACTCATCCTTCTTGGAGAGACCGGTCATAGCAACTTTCAATTTCCTGCACAGGTATTTCAGCTGTTTTACAGTGTAACTTTCCAGCTTTTCTTCTTCAAAATCTAAATCCACAGATGCGATGGACGCTGTTTTGCTCATGGTGACTAAACTTGGCAGTTCTTGGCAAAAATAGAAATCCCAGGAAAACAATCTACCAAAATGTAAGTGGTTGCGTTTGCTCTGCACTCACTAGTAGTGTACACCAATCACTGTATATGAGTCACAAATGCAAGTCCAGAATCCTCACCGCTGCCCACCAATGTTAGAACTGGGGGTCTCTAGTTGGCAGAGGTAGGTACCTTTGTCCAAATAGGGACCCTTGCTTCTAGTCAGGGTAAGGGGGATACACTACTAAAATAACCCCTGCTCACCCCCTTGGTAGCTTGGCACGAGCAGGCAGGCTTATCTCAGAGGCAGTGTGTAAAGCATTTGTGAATACATACAGTAATACAGTGACAACACTACAGATGGACACCACACAGGTTGTAGTATAAAAATAAGTATTTTTATATAGACTTAACACAAGACCCAAAACAACAAGAATCCATAATACAATACGAAAAATATGACTGTCAATGGTAGAAAATAGTTCAGTTCAAATGCAGGTGATAAATGCGACACTCTACGTTCAATGTACCTTTGGATGCGTAACGCGATACAAACAAAAGAGTTGCAGGGAAGGTGATGCGTCGGTTCCTTACACGCAAGAACGGTGATGCGTCGGTTACTTGCTCCGGGGGAGGTGATGCGTCAGTTCCCTACTGCTGCGTAGGGGACGGTGATGCGTCAGTTCCTTACCGGAGAGGAGGTGATGCGTCGGTTCTTCACCGCGTGGGGAGGTGATGCATCGGTTTCTTACTGCGCTTCTGTGGTGATGCGACCAGCAGCGCCTCGATGCGATAACGACCCGGTACAATGAAATAAAATGGCGTGTTCTTCTCGATGCGACAACGAAGGGGGCGATGCGTGCACACCCGACGGCCGTGCGGCAACTCAGTGAATCTTCTGAGCCACGACAGGCCCTGCAACACGCTTCTCCGATGATGCGACGGCATCTGCTGCGACGGCAACACTCTTCTCCGGTGATGCGAGGCGCTTCGGTGATGCGATGGCGACAGCGGCAGCGGCGGCACGCTTTCTCGGCGATGCGACAACAACTGCTGCGGTGGCAACACACTTCTTCTTCGTGAGTCGCGCTTCCAGCTCCCAGCGACACGCAGTCTCTCAGAAGGCCCAACACAACAGTAGGCACTTCAAATTCCCAGCAAGGGAATTCAGGGGAGCTGGTTGGTGAAGTCTTGTATCCCTGAGACTTCAGCAGGAGGCAAGCTCAATCTTCAAGCCCTTGGAGATTTTCTGCAAGATGATGAAAGTAGGCACAAAGTTCCTTTCTCCTTTCTTTGGCAATCAGGCAACCACTGCAGGCCAATCCCTAAAACAGCACATAGCATAGGGATAGTCTCCTCCTTCATTTTTTCTGGTTCCTCTCCTCAGCAAAGGTTCTTCTTGTTTCCCAGAAGTGATCTAATGTCTTGGGGTCTGGGCCCCAATATTTATACTAGCAAATCCTTTGTCCTCTGAAGGCAGAGGGTCCTGTACCTAGTCCAAACCAGTTCTGGGTGCATTCTGCCAGTGCACACCTTCTTCCTTTGTCAATGTGGGCCAGGGACATCAGACGCACCACAGGAGGTGGAGCCAGCATTGTGGAAGGCAGGCACAGCCCTATTCAGGCCCAGGTGCTACTCCTCCCACCACTCTACATGCAGATAGGTCTATTCAGCCCTGTGCTGACTCACCCTGTCTCCTGGAGTCCCCCAGCCCCTGTCACTCACAAACCCAGACATAAAATACACAAGCTAGCAGAGGCAGGCTGGATGGTTAGGCAAGAAAATACCTACTTTCTAAAAGTGGTATTTTCAAACACAGAATGTTAAAACCAACTTCACTAAAAGATGTATTTTATCATTCTGAGTTCAGACATACTAAATTCGTTTTTCTACCATGTTCCCTGGGTCAGTTAGGATTATAAGATGTTATAATCAAACTGCCCATTCTGGCCTATGGGGAGAGGTAGCCTTGCAATAGTGAAAAACGAAATTGGCTGTAATTCACTATCAGGACATGCCACACACACCAGGGCATGTCCTACCTCTTACATACAATGCACCCTGCCCGCAGGCCTACCTTAGGGGTGACTAACATGCAGAAAAGGGAAGGTTTGGGGACTGGTAAGTGGGTGCACTTACCAAGTCGACATGGCAGTACCAGACTGCACACAGGCTCTGCAATGGCAGGCCTGAGACACACTTTACAAGCTGCTCCTGTGGGTGGCACAACCAGTGCTGCAAGCCCACCAGCAGCATTTGATTCACAGGCCCTGGGCACAAACAGTGCACTGTACTAGGGTCTGAAAGTGAATCAAATAGGCCAAACATGGAGTCACTAATCCACACATTAATTTACCATAGGGAGCACTTGCACTTTGGCACTGAATAGCAGTGGCAAAGTGCCCAAAGGATCTAGACCAGCAAAAACATATCAACAACAGTGGAGACATAGTGAAAAAATGGAAGTGAGACCCACGCCAAGGATGCCAGGTCTAACACAATGCATATGAAACATGGGCAGACACTCAGGGGCAGATTTACAAGAAAGTGACGCATCTGTAAAGATGCGTCACTTTCCCTGCGCCACCCTGAGAAACCCTTGCGCCACTATTGATGCGCCGTATTTTCAATACGGCGCACCATGGCGCAAGGATTGACAGATGCGTCAGAAATTCTGACGCATCTGTTGATGCAAATGTCACGCATTGCTGGAGTCGTGTCGCAAGCACGACGCAACTCCAGCAATGCATGGGGAGGCCTATCCTCATTGTGCTGCGTCACTCCTTACGCCTGCTTCAAGCAGGCGTAAGAATTTGATGCAGTGGCGTCCTAGAAGTGGCGCAGTGAAATCTTGTAGATTTCACTGCGTCACTTCTACGAGGCTTTTTGCGTGGGAACACCCACCCTGCATACATTATAATTGACGCAGGTATAATGTGACGCAGGGCTTTACAACATGACGCATCTCCCTAGATGCGTCATGTTGTAAATGGGCCGCATTTTTACGCTGCCGCTGCGTCAGAAAAAGTGACGCAACAGCGGCGCAAAAATGACGCAAGGGGCTTGTAAATCTGCCCCACAGTACTTAAAGATCATCGTTTCTGTGTTGGAACAGGGTGAACAGATTCTATATTCTCATTGGCTACACAAGTTTAATGAATGTCAGAGTTAAAGTTATTTGAATTACAGGTGACATTTTTTGCAATTTAAATACATACAATGGCATTCTCAAAGGGCCAGATTAATAATCACTTTGCACCCAGGCAGTTTCACCAAAATGGACACAAACCAGCACAAAGTGTTGAATTGGGAAATAATTTCCAGCACAAAGCTTGCTTTGGGAGGATACCCTTTCAGTCCAAAATCTATGCTAGACATCATGCCCACACCCTTTCACTTCTGTGCAAAGGTCCATGAGAGGCAGAAGCAGCAGCGGCTCCTCCGCTATGGCGGCAGAGAGTTGCTCCCCCGCCAGCACCTTCAAAAACATGAAAAATAAAACGGGTTTAAACCCGTTATATTATTGTTTATTTTTCTTCAGTGTGCTGAGGCTTGGGGCGGGGCCTGGGGTGTGACAGGCACTGAGGGAGAGTGGTAGGTGCACTACCTTCACTGTTCATGATGGTTTGGCCGTTATCTGAGGCCGGCCAAGCCATCATACGCACTGAAGCTCTCTCCAACCCGAGCTGTGTTGCCGGGTTGGCGATAGTAGGCACAGGCTCCCAGTCTGTCTGGGAGTGCAAATTTGCGGCACTCAGCCAATCCTAAAGCTGCTCTCATGCATGAGAGGAGCTTCAGGATTTGCCGCAGGGCAGTCTCAAAGCCTCTGCCTGCCTGCAGTGGAGACAGAAGAGCGTGACGCTGGAGGGCGGCAGGTACGTTCTTTTTTCTTTGTTCTTTTTTTTATTTTTCTCTCTCGCCCCCATCCACCCCTTCCCCTTCCCCCACCCCATGCCCCGCCTCCTTTCCCTGACACGAGCTGCTCCTGAGCGCAAGGTAGTAAAGTGCGCCACTGCTACAGGAGAGAGCAACTGAATCATATTGTGGTAGATATGGCGCTGTTCCTCTCTGCCTTTCACACAGCGCAACATTGGGTGCTGCCTGAATTGCATGACTTCTAAGTAAATTTGCCCAGACAAATATTTCTCCAAATGTAGTCAATATTATTTTTCACGAAAACATTGTAGACATTATGGCTAGCCTCGTGCAACTATAAATCTTCTCAATAATGTGTTCCTCACATTTATGGTTTGATACTTGAACAAGAGTAGGAAAAGAAACACATGCTTGAAGGAGGACAGGGAGTTTAAACAAACAAGCAAATATTTGCTCTTTGAAAGCCACTATCAAATCGTACAGCTGTGAACAATCCTCTTATTTTGACGATACTGTGCACTGCAATTTGTACATGTTATTTTAGAGCATGCTAAGCTTGATAGATATTTGCAGTTTTGTCAATAAGAACATAAAATCTGAATGTGTTTCCTTCCACCTCAAAAAGTAGTAAAGTAGATCATTTTACCGAATAAGGCAAATAAATGTATGTCTAATGCACTGACGCAGTGCTATAAAGAAACTGAAGTTAAAAAGTTTCACGAAACAGAAAATCTGTTAGCGTCCAGCTCTGGCCCACTTATGATCTGCTGATCTTCTATACTTTTAATGGGAAAAATAAATCATTGGTAAGAGATAAACTTGTCATAAGGAAGCTAAAATGGTTCAGTATCAATGGTTTTGCTCGCAGAAAAGACCCTGTGGAATGGAATAAAGAGAATAATGCAGTTTGTTTTGTTGTAACTCTTGTTTGATGGCAAAGGAAAAGCCAGCCAGAGGAAATACCTACCTTACAAATAAAAAAGAAATACTCTTAGCTGTTAGAAAAATGCGCGAGATAGCGATGTGGAGGTTACTTTGAAAAGCAGGGAAGGGCTGAGAAGCTAAAATACGCTCCCAGACATGTTGCTGCGTGCTATTCCCTTGTCAGTGATGAACTCATAATAGATATGATTTTCGGAGCCTTTACTTGATTTTGAACGCTGAAAGTGAACCGTGCAGGGACCTGGCACTTAATTGATTGAAAGTTCGAATTCTGAAAAATCCCGACTAAAGTGCGCCTTTCTCTGTTTATGCGATTCAGTATCAAGACGCAAGTCCTCATTTCTGCTCATATTAACCAACACTTATGGTTCTATTCATCAGCTCTGTTGCTAACAGCGTCAACGACGTTACACAGTCTTTACAAAAAAATGTTTTTGTGCACTAACTTTGAGTTCAGGGAGAACAAGATAACTCGTATTAAAGATTTACCTGAATATCGTTGGTTTGAGGAATGCCGCACAACTCTCTTATTGTATTGAAATAATCTGCAATAAACAATTCCTGGGTAATAGAGACTAGGTAGGACACCACATTTTGACTAAGCAGATTTAATTTTGCTTCCTTTTTCCTCCAGCACATACATTTAACACGGATACATGTAAGACGTAAAGCAATTCATGAAGCTCGCCCGCCATTCGGAGTTTTCACATAAATGCTTCACTCGCTTGCATTTTTTTGACCTAGCTAACAGATTTATTTACGCTGATTTAAATAACTGTTTACCTGTATTTTCAATAATGTATATTTATCAAGGTAAAAGATCATAATAACGGGTAATTTGTGAAGGAGACAGAGAAAGCGAGGCCATGAGTAATTAAATCCTGAGGGCATTAACTAGCAGTTTATACATGAGACTTCTCACGTTTGTGCTTACCGACGTTCACCTAAGATCACGACTAAATGAAGTGATAGAAAGACACATGGTTCAGTGTAGTAGGGAACACCTGGCATATGTGCCAAATTTAATTGAAAGGAGATATAAATAGTACATTTTACGTTCAATCGAAACCTTGCAGTTTTCTGGATGAGGTAAAATATGTCCTATTACAGCAGCTTTTATGATACTCGCATGTACTGCAGCACTGAGACATATTTTTCCTACACACATACCTGAAACAGATTCATCACACCCCTGCTCTGAAGCGTCATTCTGGCGAGAGGACTTCTACGGAATTGTAAAAAAGAAATTTCTCATTCACGATAATATTAATACAGATATAATTCACTATATTATAGGGATTGTTTGCTTCCTCTGAACCATCACGTCAGTTATATTTTAAAACCTATATTCAGTAACGCACACCTCACAAAACAACATTACCACTCTAAGCGGCCATATTTAGACGTTTTTCTCAAATTTTTGAAAGAAAACGTCAGTCATATTAAAAAACGACAAACAACTAACTTCAGAGAACATAGAAATGCCTAAATGCTCTATAGAGTGAGAGAGATGGGAGAAGGTCAATAAAATGTATACCATTCAGCCCAGACAAAGCAATTTTAACTCCAGTGTATGGGCAGTCGCTCTTCCTGAACCAGATGGACAGTGGATTTCAGAGAGGGGACACCCCAAAAGGACGTATACAAAAGTGTTGCCCACTCCTCACAGTCTTCTGAAAGTCCATGGCTGCATCAAACATCAAGTTAAAGACAGCCCTTCTGTCAGATTGAACCTTCACTGTGTCTGGATACTTGACTGAGGTTGAGGCCCCACTGACAACATATAATTCACCATTTAATGCAGATCATTCCTCCATTTCAGAGTCTCCTGACTCAAGTCAGGGAAACTTAGAATCTACGATTGAGCCTCACCTAATTTCCAGTTGCCAGGAAATGCCTCCCTACATCCGCTGGGGGATTCTGCCCTTCCTACCAATCAATCTCTGGACATTGGACCTCCCCACGCCTTGTTCCCACCGTTGTTCGGACTAATAACCCTGAATACGAATGTGCATTCTCTTACCACACATCCCATCACACCCTATTCTCCATGCTGCTAGCCCAGTCTCCTCCGCTCAAGCAAGATCTGCACTTTTTTCTTCAAACCTGTCCAATCACAGCTACTGTAACCAGGCAGTTGATGATCATTTAACCTCTGCCCTTGAAACTCCAGACTTGCAAAAGTTTCTCTTTAATATCTGGCTCAACCTAGACAACCTAACCAAAGAAATCAACTCAATGTCCAAAAAATTGAAACTCGCAAACCTCACAGTCATAAACATAGAAAGTAGTTACCTCTCACAGTCCTATACACCAATGGGTAATAACATAGCACAACGTGTATTTGTAAAGTGCACGTTCACCCAAGTGTATCTTGGTGCTGAATAACAGATGTTTATTGTTACCCAACTCAATGGTACTCATTTTATCAACCTCAGAAAAATGAAAGGCTGAGTGGATCCGCTGGGATTTGAAACTGTGACCATGAGGTCAAACACAGGCCCTTACCATGGACACATTAAACATCCAAAGATCTCTAACCCTCGTAGCAACAAAGAACAGTGCGAAATGAGATATTTTTCTTACCTGGCAGAAGACATTGATATCTTCTCAATAATGGAAGAATGCAACCCTACCAACTGCAACCATCTCTAAACGCTCTCAAAATCAGCACAACAGAAGGCAACAGGAAATAATGGCACCCGGAACATGGCAAAACCCAAAACCTCAATAAACTCATCACTATCCAACAGTCCCCACCTCAATCACTTACACCTATAAAAAGCAACCTCAAATGTATTGTACTGAACAGCAGTTTTTCCTCAAAGCATGTCATTGAGATAGCAGAGATCAATATTTAAATTGCAAGTGCCTCTTACGCAGACCACATCATGGATGAACACAGCACCAGATAAATGAATTTTTTTGCAAAAATATGCAGTGGAATCAAATGAGCAGCACCATTGACTTAGAAAGAAGGAAAAGCTGCTCGCAATTTTCTGAGACTACTTTACTTTTCTACTTAGGCCTTGAGAAAGCTCTGAGGTCCATTGCACCCAATGAGCAAAAAAGATGTCGGCTGACCCCTAAAGAGAAAAGAGTCATCAACCTTAAGTGAACAATATACATAAGCACATACAAAAATATTGTTGAAATTTATAGTACAAATGTATTCAATTACATTTTTGCTGAGCACTTTACCCGTCTTTGTTATTGTTGCTTGCATGAGAAGAGTAAGATTTTTAATTTGCATTTAATCTTTCTTTCATACATACTTATCATAGATTTCCAAGAAGATTCTGTGAAAAGTCATCTCTTAGATGTCCCATTCTGGATCTGCCTAGTGACATAAACTTAAAAGTAGCTGGCAATATCTAATTCCTTCCGGAAAAGCAGACACACAAGTTAAAACATGTTTTGATTTTATTTATAAGATTCTGCAGAGCTGTACCTGTCAAGCCTTCATCTTGTTATCAAAGATTCTTAAAAGTAACTGTTGTCTTCACTGAGAGTCATTGGAATGTTTTCCTTGCCCCTAAGATGTGTTCTCATGATTTCTAAGCCCGCTGCTGATGGTACTTCCAAATTAAGTACATATTTTAGTAGGCAAGCCAGTTTATAGTCATTCCTAGTTACAGAGCAGTCCTGATACCTAACCGACCATTTATTAAGGCTCTCAAGTTAACACTTTTCATCAATAATGGATATAGCGGCTGATATTTTCAGATAGGTGATGAGGAATATGATTATAGGGCGCAATGTGCTTTTCTGGTCCTTCATCGATAAATATATGTCCAGCGAGAACATCAAGATTGTGAATGAGTTGACAGAACTGCTTGGCAACTAACACCTGAGAGATGTTTGTATTTATTTAGTCCCGGGTTCCCACCGGGAGACCTGTGTGTGACTCCTCTTCAGCCTTGTAACGAATTGTCTTTTATTAGGATTTTACTCTTTTAAGCATTGTAAACCTAAAGGTGTTCTTGACAATATGTATTCATAGAAAACAAAACAATACAAACTCATTTCCGAGAACTCAAATGACTGAAAAGATCTTTAATGAAAAAACAACCGTATAGAAACACAGTTTGAATTAAAAATAAAGGGGCCTATTACCAACAGCGTGGGTTAATTAACGCAAACCACAGTTAGCGTCGTTTGCGGAGATAACGCGTTATTAGCAACGTTTTATCTCCAATGCGAAACAAATCCAGCGATGGCGGCGATTCCCAGCATTAGCACGAGAATTCCTTGCGATAAATTCCTATCGCTAAGGAAAAACTCGCTAATAGGCAGGTGGGGACTTAACCGTAGAATCCACCTCCCATAGACTATAATGGCTAAGTCAGGTTTCTAGCAGGTGTTAAAATACAGGGCTAATCGGGGTTAACGCACATTTTTTTATCGCTACGCGGGCCTTGCTAATAGTGTGAAGTTGTGTTTGCGACTGTCTGCGTGTATTTTTAGTGAGGAACGCCCACTTTGCATGTCATTAGCAATAAATATCGCTGACATGCAAAGCGGTAAAAAAACGGGCGCTATTGCCCGCAAACTGTCGCTAACTGCTGTTAGAGACAGTTTGCTGATAGGGCGATAAAAATATCGCCGCTTTAGCGGCAAAAAGTGCCGCTAAAGCGGCGATAGTGCCCTTGCTAATATGCCCCAAAATCCCCAAGATCAGTTAAAAACGGTTTGTACAAATTTACTACACAACAGCGCTGATTTGAAAGAAAAACACATTCTGAACACTGAATCCTGGTTAGGAAATATATGTTATTTAGGGTTTAGCGTGTGGCCTCCAAACCCTCCAGTAAGTTGGAACGGCCACCATATTTTGACATACCCACATGCCTGCTGGCAATCAAACATTCTACAGCACGTTCTTCTAGTGCAATAGATGCACTGTGATTTGAACAATAGACCGAACCACTACCATGTTTTATTAGCCACACACAGCTAAAGCAACACCCCTGGTATGCAGGAAAATTCGTTTCAGGCCATGGGAACCATAGTACGGCTCGATCTGCAATAAGAGACATTGCGGACATGGGCAAGTAAGAAAAAGACAGTTGCCACGCCCTAATTAGAGAGGAGCGACCATTACTGTGACCTGGCGGTTGATTGGCCAACGGGCAGTCACTTTGTTTTCAACACTAGGGCTAAATATGGCTCCACCATCAAAAACCCTGCAGTTCTTTATTTGTGGCAAAGGTTCTGTGCTGACAAAGCCTAAATGATGCCCATAGTTTTAAGATGTAAGTAGGAACAAAAAAGAGTTAGACAGACATAGATGTTGACAGGGCTTTAAGTGGGATGAAAAAACTAAGGGGTCTCTCAAAGGGGCGTGGCCAATGTAATTAAGGGCATGGCTTAAAAACACCTAAGCTAAAAATCTGTGCTTTGCATAGTGTGCCGCCCAAATTGTATTTTGCTGTTTCTGTCATTGCATCTCGATATATGATAGAACAAGTAACATCATACGTACGAGATGTCAGGACTATTGGCTTTGTCAATGGTTGTTAGTTGCATAAGCAGCAACTATGGCTTGTATATAATATTGAAAAAGCTTCCACTTAAGCCCTGGTGACACCACGACAATGTTGCTGCTCCTGAGTTTCAAAAAGAGAAGGGAAATCCAGAGAGAAAATGTCTCTTTAAAGGATTTCCCTTCCCCTACAACGCTCACCTGGCATGACGTCATGCAGTAACTTCTCCACTAGTGAGAAGTGAGCAGTGTGAGCACGCGCACAGGATGTGCCTGCTGTCTCGAAACGGGTCTCCATCGGGCTCTGTTTTGTGCCCTGGCACAGTGGTCCATTTTTTTCCGGACTGCAGAGACAGCAGTCTGATGTCACTGCAGTCTGGAAAAAAAGTGCCAGCACAAAACAGAGCCCGATAGAGGCCCGTTTCGAGGCCCCCTTTAAAAAACTGCCGGTGCTCAGCACCGGTGAGACCCGGCCCACTTAAAGCCCTGGATGTTGAGAAGAATAAGGGTACTTATGGATGTCCAACAAGACAGGTGGAAAAAGTAAGCGCATGAGGGGGGAGAAAATATGTATAAAACGGGTGACTAACGAAGGTTGAACAGAAGATACAGGGAGAAAGGAGAGAGAAGGAATGTTGGAGTGAAGTAACTGCAGAAGGAGGGATAAACATGTTTGAATGGCTACTGACACGGCACGGAGAAGCAAATTAAAGTGTGGTTTCGACTCTCTGCCTTCCCATCTAGCACCTGCCTGTTTCTGTCAAGTAAACTATGTTTGTCCAGATGGGATTGAAGTTAAGTGACCTCATTGGACAAGTGCAAGTGAAACGATAAGGCCTACAATAGAGAGAAAAGTGTTGGAGGTTTTTAAAAAACTGTCTGACTGCTTTTTTAGATCAAACACAAGGAGATGATGGACGGAGCTCTGAAACTTTTCAGACACTCACCCCCAGTCACAGATCTGGGTTGAATCCATCATCGTTCTTTAGCTCACTTCACCACCCCAGATCAGACACAGCTATATGCATATCAGTCTTGACCCTGTGCCTCATGGGAACAGTCCAGCCCGAACTGCCAAGCCATGTCTTCCCTGGACCGGAAACAAGCATCCTGGGACCGGTTTCGGGCTAACAGCCCTCATCAGCCAGGCTAGCTTGAATCCAGTGGCAAAGTGAGCAAGGGACCCACGTCTGGGCATACCCTGCCAACTTAGGGCAAACAAAGCAAACACAAGGAGATGATGGACGGAGCTCTGAAACTTTTCAGACACTCACCCCCAGTCACAGATCTGGGTTGAATCCATCATCGTTCTTTAGCTCACTTCGCCACCCCAGTTCAGACACAGCTATATGCAAATCAGTCTTGACCCTGTGCCTCATGGGAACAGTCCAGCCCGAACTGCCAAGCCATGTCTTCCCTGGACCGGAAACAAGCATCCTGGGACCGGTTTTGGGCTAACAGCCCTCATCAGCCAGGCTAGCTTGAATCCAGTGGCAAAGTGAGCAAGGGACCCACGTCTGGGCATACCCTGCCAACTTAGGGCGAACAAAGCAAACACAAGGAGATGATGGACGGAGCTCTGAAACTTTTCAGACACTCACCCCCAGTCACAGATCTGGGTTGAATCCATCATCGTTCTTTAGCTCACTCCGCCACCCCAGTTCAGACACAGCTATATGCAAATCAGTTTTGACCCTGTGCCTCATGGGAACAGTCCAGCCCGAACTGCCAAGCCATGTCTTCCCAGGACCGGAAACAAGCATCCTGGGACCGGTTTCGGACTAACAGCCCTCATCAGCCAGGCTAGCTTGAATCCAGTGGCAAAGTGAGCAAGGGACCCACGTCTGGGCATACCCTGCCAACTTAGGGCGAACAAAGCAAACACAAGGAGATGATGGACGGAGCTCTGAAACTTTTCAGACACTCACCCCCAGTCACAGATCTGGGTTGAATCCATCATCGTTCTTTAGCTCACTTCGCCACCCCAGTTCAGACACAGCTATATGCAAATCAGTCTTGACCCTGTGCCTCATGGGAACAGTCCAGCCCGAACTGCCAAGCCACGTCTTCCCTGGACCGGAAACAAGCATCCTGGGACCGGTTTCGGGCTAACAGCCCTCATCAGCCAGGCTAGCTTGAATCCAGTGGCAAAATGAGCAAGGGACCCACGTCTGGGCATACCCTGCCAACTTAGGGCGAACAAAGCAAACACAAGGAGATGATGGACGGAGCTCTGAAACTTTTCAGACACTTACCCCCAGTCACAGATTTGGGTTGAATCCATCATCGTTCTTTAGCTCACTTCGCAACCCCAGTTCAGACACAGCTATATGCAAAGCCTGGCTGATGAGGGCTGTTAGCCCGAAACCGGTCCCAGGATGCTTGTTTCCGGTCCAGGGAAGACATGGCTTGGCAGTTCGGGCTGGACTGTTCCTATGAGGCACAGGGTCAAGACTGATTTGCATATAGCTGTGTCTGAACTGGGGTGGCAAAGTGAGCTAAAGAACGATAATGGATTCAACCCAGATCTGTGACTGGGGGTGAGTGTTAGAAAAGTTTCAGCGCTCCGTCCATCATCTCCTTGTGTTTGCTTTTTTAGATCAACTGTGATCACACAATCTACAAACAATGAGTTAATTATCCATATGATTGTGGTAGTTAATGAATTGTGAATTCCTAGCAATAGCCAGCCAGAAGCAGAATCAATGTGAGCGCAAGATTTCATGTTAAAAAAATGATCGAATGTGATGTTGAGGGCTGTGTCAGGTTTAATAATCATCTGCAATATGTTTCTTCTTTTTTTTTTTTTTAGAATTTTATATGGTGCGAACTAGACCCGAAGATATTAGGTATCAGAGCACTATACATGAGCACCAGTTTCGTTACACAAGGACACATTCATTTTGTTAGGCACAGGGCGATTAAGTGATTTCCCCAGAATCACAGGATTTTGAGCGTCATTGCCGAGACTCGAACCTGGTTCCCCAGCTTTGAGGTCGACCGCTCTAGCTGCAAGGCTACATCCTCTCCCCAAATGATTATATTAATTTGAACATTTGCTGTATATCATAACATAATTTTTGGGAATTGACCAGCCCTGAAGGTGAAGGGGCAGGTACAGGTTTTAAATAGTATTTACAGCATCAAACATGTTTACTTGATTTCTGTGTTCTTCCTAAATATTTGTGCCAGAAAGCTCTTTTCATTTTTGGATGGCATTATGGTATGCATTTAGTTCCACAATGAAGAGTTCTCTGACAAAAAATATGTTCTCCATCTATTTTTCAGATCACCTGCTTTCTGTTTTATTAGTTTAAAATGCTATCAGTATCAGTTATTTAAGTGAGCTTGTTCACATCCTATTTTGGGCTAGTGTTCGCATATCTCTACAAATTGCAGAGAGGTGTTGCGGCTGTTGGTCGATAGTAAGTTGTGAAAGGACTAACTTACATTTAGAGATCCAAGGAAAGAGTTTACCTTTCACAATGTTTCTCTGTCTCTTCCATGTGCATGAGGAGAGGGTAATCCTATTAAAGTTTTCTGTAATTGACTGCATCCCGAAATCTCAAAGGGGAAGTGACAGGAAAACTGCATTGAGCAGGTTGGAATCCAGATATATACTGCTGCTTGACACCAAAGATCTGAATAATCTGAATATAAGTGATGCAATGTATGTACATTTATAAATGATTGATGATCCTGTGTTCTATAACTTGAAGAAACTTGCTTTGATGAGAGTTTTTATTTCTTTATTTTCATTTATTTTTTATATATATATCTATATCTACATTCACTGATAAAACCAAAGGTTACAGGGACGTCATTTGAGATGTCATCAGTGATGTCAGGAGTGATGTCACTGACCATGTCATGTGTGTGGTAATATGTGAGGTCATAAGCAGTGCATTGGGGGGCATACGTTATAGTTAACTGAAGTAACTGTAACTGCTGAATTTCAAAGGTTTTGTACAAGTGAAATCTGAGCCTAACTATAAGGTCCGTGTAACCTTTGTTCTTTTCAGTGAATTTCTAAGTTTTTTAAAATTTTATTTCCTAACTGTACCCTGGTAACCTTTCAGAGTGGGTGTATGAGTGGCTGTATGGGTCTGTGACTGGGTGTGTTAGTGGTTATGTGGGCATGTGAGTGGGTGGGTGAGTAGCTGTGTGGGTGTGTGCGGGGGTTTGTGAGTGGCTGTATGGGTTTATGATTGGGTGTGTTTCTGTATGGGTCTGTAACTGGGTGTGTGAGTAGCTGTGTGGGTATGTGAGTGGGTTTTTGAGTGGCTGTATGGGTCTGTGAGTGGGTGTGTGAGTGGCTGTATGGGTCTGTACAGTGGGTGGAGAAAAGTGGCAGGGCCTTCGATGAGCTCTCAGAAATCTCGCTGTGTGGGACTTACTGGTGGTAACAGGAAGGGTTCTTGGCCCCCAATGATCCTCAGCATCCAAGGGGACTTCATACCCCGAGTAGTGCACCAGAAGGTGCGTTTACAGAGGGGTAAGGGGGTGGAGCCTTGGATGACCTCTCAGCAACCCCACTGTGTGATACCTACTGGAGATAACAGGAGGAATTGTTGGCCCCCAAGCACTCTCAGCAGCCAAGGGGACTTCATCCCCCAACAAGTTGTGTGCCGGGAAGCCCCTTTGCAGAGTGGCTGAGAAAGGGGGCGGGCCTCCAAGGACTTGCCCTGGCCCAGCCATTATATTTATTTTTTTAGGGGGGCACACAGCCCCCCTACCCAGGCTGGTTTCATCCCCAGGGACCTCATGCCCGGGCCCCGCCTTCTTTATAATTATATTTATAATAGCGGCAGAGGTCGTGCGGCCCCCCCTCCCCAGGCCGATTTCGCCCCCAGGGACCCCATCCCCTGGGGTCAGGCCATTTAGAAATGGGGAGGGGGCTGCAGGAACTCCCTCCCCGGATCAATTTCGGGCCCGGGGACCCCATCCCCTTGGGCCTGGCCATTTGTCCTGGGTCCCAAGGGCACACAGTCTGCATTGGGACCACGAGAGGAGCCTTAAGGCCCCCTGCAGTCCCTGACAGCTCCCCGCCTCCTGCGGGAGCCAGCATTGCTTTCATACACAGGGAGATGCTAAACATGCAGCTCCCTATGTCTGAAAACAATTCGTCTGTTTCCCTGCTCGCTTGACAGTGGGCAGGGAAACAGGCGGATGCTTCATTTCCTGCAAGCAAGAGCATTTTCACTGCTTTCACTTGCTGGAAGTGGACTGTTTGCTGTGTCTTGGTGAGAGCAGTTAAAGCTCCCACCAAGCCACAGAAAACAGCTATGCCCGGGGGTGGGCACCCCGGGACATAGCAGGAGCTGGCCTTGGGGGTGTGTCTCATGAAGGGCGGGCCCACGTGGCCCCCTCCTTTGTTGTAGCAGGGCCTGCACCAGGGAAGTGGTGGTCCCTGGGGCCAAAATCAGAGCTTTACTTAATTGTATGTTTTTAATTTTAATTTTATTCTTAGGTGTTGGACTGTAATGCTTATTTACAACTGTTTTAACTTTGATTTTTTGTTTATGTTTTTTTAGGAGAAAAGGAAGGAGCCCTCTCACAGGGTATTATCTTCACGGGCATCCTACCCTTTTCCTCTAGAGTCAGACATCTCACCGTTCACATTGTCATGTATAATCACTTTGCACCAGCCAGTTACTGTTATATGCACGATCATCCATTTCCTTTTGCCTCTTTGCCTGATCACAGCTTGGATGAGCACTAGGTTTGTATTTAACAGGACATTCATTGTTCTACTAGCGACAGCCCACTACAATACACTATGTATATTAGCTTTGTGGGCATTTGATTCCTGCATTACGTTGCTTGGATAAGCCTGGTATATCTCACACCAGGAAAGTCCGTTTTCTTAGTTCACGCTCAGGCATGTAATTCAGAGGTAATGTACACTTTGCATTTTATTTACCACTTTACACTTCCTTTCGCAGTGGCACTATGTCATCAAATAGATGCTTTAATATTGCATTATACTTGTGCCACAATAGACATTTAATCTATTTTTGATATCGTTTTTAACATATCTTGTTAAGTGGCAACCTTGAATTATTAATGAGCATCATGAGGCAGAATATCACATTGCCCGTTACTTCCAAGTCGCAAGGTATTTACTTCCAAAGTCGCTAGGTATTTATACTGACTAGCATTATATTATTTTTCATGATGCTTTAATATTGTAAATATTGTAAATACAGTTGCGTAGCATACTGAGATTCAATCTAATTCGATATCGATCTCAACAATTATGTTAAGATGCATCCATTTAATTATCAACAACGTATGTTATAGAGCATTTTGTGGCAAAGCATCACATTACCTGTTATTTCTAAGTTGCAATGCATTTATATACACTTTCGTTTGCCAGTCAAAGATGGCGGCCATGTAAACTGGTGATAATTAAGCATATGTTGTCCTTTGTTGATTTTGTTGATGATCGTATGCCCAAAAAACTTTATCAATGACGGCTGGTTTTGTGCACTTTCATACCTAGCTTGTGCTCTGTCTGTTTCTTCCTGAGAGTGTACTACACGGGATTTTTAATTGGATATATATATATATATATATATATATATATATATATATATATATATATATATATATATATATTCACTGAAAAAACCACAGGTTTCAGGGACGTTATAGTTAGTCGGACATTTCACTCATACAAAACCAGAGAAATTCCGCCGTTATAGTTAGTTCAGCTAACTATAACTAGCGCCCCCGCAATGCACTGCTGATGACGTCACATATTACATCATTCATGACATGGTCAGTGACATCACTGATGACATCTCAAATGGCATCACTGATGACATCACTGATGACATCATCCACGTGATAATCTGATACACCTCCTCATACCCTAATATAACCTTTGATACACCCACTCTAAAATACAGACTACCATTTTTGAAACCATATATATACCAATACCAGTTAGTACATACCCACTCACTAATTCCTAGGTCTACACACACATCCACTCATTCACCCATACAGTCACTCATACATGCAGTCAACCATCAATACGGCATTATCATATGCACTCACATATCTATACAGACACTCACACACCGCCACTCATCCATAGAGTTACTCACACACGTAGTAAGTCATGCAAAGAATCAATCACACTCCCATTTACTCACCTATACAGTTATACACACACCACCTCACTTATTCAAACAAATACTAATACATACTTACACTCTTACACAATAACTAATACAAGCACACACTGATCCATACAGCCACTCTCACAATCACTCACTCTCACATATAATCATTTATACACTCCAACACTCACATATATTGCCTTTCACATATGCAGTTACTCACACATGTACCACTGAGGCATCCATTCACTCACCAACACACCCATACACACACTTACCCACCCATACAGCCCTTCACAGATGCACTCTTGAACCCATACACCCAGTGAATCATCCACTCACACATCTATGCACAGAGTCACACCCCCCACCCACCTACACAGTCACTCAGGCACCCATACAGATACTCAGACAACCAATAAATAACCCATATAGATCCTCATTTACCTACTCACCAACACATGCAACCGCTTACACACCAACTGACAAACTAAACTGTGTGAATGTCTGTATCAGTCACTAACCCATGCATTCAGTAAGACACATTTAATCACTCACTTATACAGTCAGTCACGCACCTACTAAATCATCCATTCAGACACTTATACACCTACTCATTCTTCAATGCACCTTGGCATGTATATAAAACATATTTAAACTTTATAGAAAGACACAGTCACTGGATGATGTCATCAGTGATGTCATCAGTGATGTCACTGACCATGTCATGAATGATGTAATATGTGACGTCATCAGCAGTGCATTGCGGGGGCGTGAGTTATAGTTAGCTGAACTAACTATAACGGCAGAATTTCTCCGGTTTTGTACGAGTGAAATGTCCAACTAACTATAACGTCCCTGAAACCTGTGGTTTATTCAGTGAATTTGTAAGGTTTTTTAAATGCTAATTTCTAACTATAACGTCCCTGAAACCTGTGGTTTTTTCAGTGAATTTCAAAGGTTTTTTAAATGCTAATTTCTAACTATAACGTCCCTGAAACCTATGGGTTTTTCAGTGAATATATATATATTGACGCATGGAACCCACTCAGGGTATTGAACTCATTGCTTCGAGGACTACATGTCCCATCAGGCTGTAAACCAAGAGACGCACTTAGCGAGTCCCACAAGGGTTAAATACTTCATTAAAACACGCCTTGCATTATAAAAGAAGGAAGCGTCCTGCGTCAACCTTATGCAAATTGCCTTTGAAAAAGCGGCGGAGAGCCGTGAAACGCGTCAGGCACAGAGAATTCATGCAGTGAGAATCAAGAGAAGTTGATTGTGAATGCCGGAAGGTGGGCGAACTGTCGAGTGCTTCCCTGAGCTCCTTGGGCATTTGGTTGAAAAAATAGTGACACGGCGCCCTGGCCGTGGGGGAATGCACCATCTCCTAAATTGAGAGGCTGAGGCGAGGAACTGCATCCATGCCAGTCAGCACAGTGAGCCGTTTTGAAAAGAAGCCTTGCCTTGATACTTCTGTAACCTACCAAGGATAACATAAAGCTTTTTATTTACAGGTTGACGCATGGAACCCACTCAGGGTATTGAACTCATTGCTTCGAGGACTACATGTCCCATCAGGCTGTACACCAAGAGACGCACTTAGCGAGTCCCACGAGGGTTAAATACTTCATTAAAACACGCCTTGCATTATAAAAGAAGGAAGCGTCCTGCGTCAACCTTATGCAAATTGCCTTTGAAAAAGCGGCGGAGAGCGGTGAAATGCGTCAGGCACAGAGAATTCATGCAGTGAGAATCAAGACAAGTTGATCGTGAATGCCGGAAGGTGGGCGAACTGTTGAGTGCTTACCTGAGCTCCTTGGGCATTTTATTGAAAAAAATATATATATATATATATATATATTCTTCAAGTCTTCAAGGTACACAGTTGTGGAGTTAAGAATACTTTGTGCTAGATATTGTTAAGTCAATCCATCTGGGGACTAGAAGCCTAACATTCCATGCAGAATGATGCATGGTGAAAACTTTGACTAGATTTCTAAAGTGCTGGCTGTTCAGGTTACGGAATTTATTGTGTGCAATAAGTAGCAGAAATAGAGAATAACATGCAGATTTTGGTTCTTACTGCATCAAAATCTGCAAGCCTAGTGTTGACATGGCCTTTTTCGTCCATTAAGTTTGGCTAGTTTATTGTTCCGGGGATGTGGACTTCATTGCACCCAATAATTATCGGGTGTGATAAAGTTTGCAAAACTCATAATTCCTACTTTTGAATAACTGGAGTTGCACAGAATTTGGTCTTTTTTGGCGTTGTCGTAAAAGAGTGCAACCTCCAAAGTGCAGCAGGTACAGTGGCTCCGGGGCAGAAAGTCCTGAGGGGCCAATTGGACCCTGATAATTGCTGTATTTTAGTACCACAACAGCAGTCAAAGGGGCCATTTTCCTTGTCTGCACCACGGCCCATGGCATCCTGTAAACACTACCGGGGAAAAACAGTCCCCCAAGAAGCATCGCTGGCCTGCTATGATGCCAATAGACTGGCCTTCAGGAGTGAGAATAAGGGCATAATGTGGACTTTGGCAAGTAGGCTGCTATGCTGCACGAGCAGCCTTCTAGCCAACCTACAAGCCCTTCGCCAAATCTAGAGCTGACCACTGGGTCAGCAGCCTCTTTTGCTAAAACTGCTTCCACCAGCAAGTCTATGGCCATTTGAACAAAAGCAAGCAATGCCGGCTGATTAGCGGTGCGATGGCGGCTTGGTGGTCTGGTCGCCATTGTTTTCTGAAGACAAACTTCAAATCAGAAGTTTGATTTTAGAAAACAAAAAACAATGTCCCTGACAGTTTTCTCCTAATGCATGGGTGGACATTGTTTTTACCTGTCCAGTCTCAGAGCATGTCAGTTGTGTACAGGAAAAACAGCTGACATGGCATCAGAGAGTATGTCCTGTGTAGGGTGGGCCTTAAAATACCATACTTGCTGGAGGATGACCAGAGTTCGGATGTTTCAGGCCACAGATGCTCCACCATCAGACATGCAGCTCTTTCTCCACCTTCAAATGGGGGCAGGGAGCCAAGAAATGGGCGGACAGGACAACTGCCAGTCAGTTGCCACCCAACTTTAAATGACCCCTAGGTTAACTTTGTGAAAAATCAGACTGGGGCATCCCTGGTTGGCCCGGGTGCTTAACTAAAACTCCATGTCATCGGGGGCACCATGTTTCAGTCCTAAGCATTCAGTTAAAAACCCAATGCATTCTGGGATTCCAGTCCTTGTAAACCTCAGTTGAACCAATTATACCAAAGTTAGATTACAATACTTTGTAATAGAAAACAACTAGATGACATGGGGTCATCCGGTAACCTTCCGCTTCACCTTTTGGGTGCCTCAGTTAACACTTCTTTCCTTGTAAACATCACCAACCATTTGCTATTTTACTCAATGTCGTGGTCGAGGACTGAGGTGCTCTGTGCACTGAGTGGGTCTGTATGTCCCTGTGGAGTGAGGTGCCCTGTGCACTAAGCTGTCCTGCGGTTTCTCTAGGACTGATGTACCTTGACTACTGAGAGGCTCTTGTGTCCATGAGGACTGAGGTGCCCCATGCACGCAGTGGTCCTTAATGTCTTTGAAGACTGAGGAGCCCTGTGTATTGAGAGGTCCTGGGTGTCCTTGAGGACTGAGGTGCCTTGAGTACTGAGAGGTCCTTATGCTCCCTGAGGTCTGAGGTGCCCCACGCACGGAGTGGTTCTAAATTTACTTGAGGACTGAGGTGCCCTGAGCATTGAGAGGTCCTTTGTGTCCTTGAGGACTGAGGTGCCTTGTGCACTGAGTGGTTCGGCATGTCCTTGAGGACTGAGGTGCCCTGTGAATTGAGAGGTCCTATGTGTCCTTGAGGACTCAGGTGCCTTGTGCACTGAGAGGCCCTGTGGTTGCTTGAGGACTGAGGTGCCCTTAGCACTACATGGTCCTGAATGCCCTTGAGGACTGAAGTAGCCTGACCCCTGAGTGGTTCTGTATGTTGTTGAGGACTGAGGCTTTGAGATTGCATTCAGGGCACGTGCACTGAGAGGCCTTTGCATTGCTCTCCGATTTTCTCCATGTACCTACTTTCCCCTTTTCTACCCTTTCATCTTGGTTTTACCTCTCCTCTCCTACACCTCCTTCCCCCTTTTTCTTCACCACCAGCTATTCTCGTCTGCCTCACTCTCCTCTGCTTCACTCCCACCCTTCCCCGTTCAGCTTTATCCTTTTCCCTCATCTGATCTTCTCTCTTCCCCTTTTTTCTCCTTTACACTTGTAATCCCCTTTCCTTGGGCTGCTGCAGCACCCCAAGATCTGGAGGCATTCAGGTAATGGAAAACAGTGAGGCCTTTCAAAGTTGTGGTTTCATGCAGCATTATGTTTGTTGAAATGCAGTGAAAGGTCAAGGGTAACTCAGAGAGTCCAAAGGACCGCTTTTAACAAACCACTTGGCTTCGAAGAGTTAGCATTTGCTAACATACTTTTAACACTGTTCTGATCGAATCAATGGAAGATAAAAGACTATGTGAAAGGGCCCAATCTAAAAACAGCTCCTTTTTTATAATATACAGATATTAAAAGATGAGGTCAATTGGATGTGGCATGCTGGCAAGTTTGTGAAAACAAACCAATACATATTTATTTTATACACATCGCTAAAACTGCTCTGACTCGTTGTTTATTATTTACTTAAGAACCTATTGTTTTTTTAATAAAAATGTGACACTACTTATCCGTATATTTAAATAATGCATCATAATTGATTACTGAACCACATTTACACAAAAAAGTTATGGACTACCATTTTATCCACCCTCTGGTCTCTCATAAGCACAAGCTTTTTCCAGTTGATGTTTTTTTGCTCATTTGCTGTCCTCGCTCATTCTTTAACACCCGGATGTTTTTTTAGAACCCCTATAATTTTGTGAGCAGATCCCTCTGGCCAGCACCTCAGTCAGAAAACTGTTCCAGCACCTCTGAACTTTCCTTCTCTGCTCTCCTCCCACCTCCTTGTGTATTTCTTTGGTCATCCGTTCCCCTTTTTTGCAACTCCCCCTACACGTCTGCTTATCCAGCGTTTCCCCCATTCCTCACCACTTTCCTTCTCTAACCTTGGGCCAGCTTTCCCTACTACCCTCTTCCTTTCCCTCCACGCTCTTCGCCTTCCCTTGCTCTCATCCCCTCTTCTCTGCCACTCTTTTTGCTTTTGTTCTCTCCCCTTTCGCCTCCTCGTCACGCTTCTCATGTTTTGTCCTACCCCCTCCAGTCCCTTTCCATCTTTTCCCATCTTCTTGACTCCCCTCTTCAACTTATTCTTCTATTCTCCTCTTCCCCTCCTCTCCTCTCTCTTCCTTCCCTCTCCTTTCCGCCTTGCCTTTCTCCTTTCTTCTCTTCCTCTCCCCCCTCTTTTCTCCTGTCATCCTCCCTCATCATTCTCCTCGCCACCCCTCCCCTTACCTCTTCCCCACCGTCCTGGCACTCTTCTCCCTTCTGTCCCTCCTCTGCCCCCCGTACCCGCATGGGTGTACGGCTCAGGCCTCCGCTTCTCTGGGATCAATTAGAGCGGCTCTGAGGATCCTCTTCTGCCGCTGACACCTCGGGGGGCCTGCAGTTGTTTTGACCTGAAGCCTCAGCTCCTCTGGGAAGGGGGGGGGTGCAGCAACTTGCCGTCCTCCTCCGAGTCCCCCTTCCTGCGCCTCCCAGCTATTTCCCTGCACGTTGTGTGCGTGGCTCAGCCTGGGGAGCTGCCACAGCTGCGTGGCAACCTGCTCTGCGGCCCTGCGACTGTAGTGTAGGTCCTCGGGATCAGGCAGTGCTTAATTTGTGCAGGTGCCTGCAGATGGCGAGCACCAGCACTCATTCAGGAAGGCTAGAAATACAAAGAAGAAGAGAGATATGGAAATCATTGCAAATAAAGAAAGATGAAAAGGAACCTGCAAAGTGGCATGAGGAGAGACAGGAAGTGTAGAGTGGTGGAAGTCAGAGGCATGACTGGCAGACCCGGTGTTCGACAGCACGACATTCGCAGGTGCTGCGGGGGAGGGGTGGGGCGGGGAGGGCTGAGGGTTGTGCATAAAAACTGGGGAGGGGCCTCAGCAGCACGTTCCCTCGGGCCGTGGTCTGATCCCCACATGAAGTGTTTGAAGGTCCTGAGCACCTCTTGTAAACACTGCAAGAAGAAATTGAAAGGCACCAAGGCCTCGCACACAGCCCACTCCACCCCGGCTTCTCACACACAGCTAAACTCCTGACTGCATCCTGATCTCCACCGCACATGCAATACTTAAAGCACTCTTAGGGGAGAAACTCCTCATCCCGTACCCATGACTCTATGTACAACTCGGATCGCCACACACATGCAGATAGATACCTTGACCCCCGTACAATGTGTCCAACTAAATGTACACTTCCTGGTCCCCACGCACAGTTTATCTTCCGATCACCACACACCTTGTACAAAACTGTGTACACCTGATCACCCCCGATCATGCACATCACCCGGCCCCACACACAATGTACAAGACTATCCACACCTCACTGTCGCCACAAACCACGGACAGTGTACAGTTCGACACTGTGTACATCTTCTGACACTCGCACATCACATGGCATGGGCCTCCCCACACATCTCGTGCAGTACATGGCCCCACACACACAACTCCTACATCCCTTAATCTACACAAACTGCACATCCCATTACCCACACTATGTACGTCACACGAGACGGTGGCGCCGGAAACCATGTGAGGTCTGTGTGTGTGGCAGACAGAGAGAAGAAGAGGCCCTGACAGATATTCTCGGATATCTCCTTTTGTTGTCATTTTTTTCTTAATTTTTTAAGCCGTGCCAGTTACATATTTCGTGAGTCAGTTGCCTGGCGCCTGTAATATGACCGAGGTTGGCCGTTCGTGCTCTATTTCACGGTCACTTGTCCCCTATGACCTATCTGCCCTTCACCGTGGGTGGGGCAGCTGCTGGCACTGGTCCCAGCAATCTGGACGGATGGGACGCCTGCTGGCAGCGCTCTGGGTATGCACCCTTCACTGGCGGTGAGGTGCCCGCGAGGGTGTTCTGGCGGATGGTACCGTGCGTTTCACTGAGCCCTGGGGCATCAGCTACAAGCCCGCCTATGACGTCACAGCACTCGAAGTGAGTCTCAGGGGCCCTCATGCGACGCGAGTCCCCGGTGGTGGCCGCTGCTCGTGCCAACTCTGTGAAATTCCCTCTCGGCAATCTGTGCTTCACTGGGCTGGGGCGCGCACTGGCACCAGTTTCAGTCAGGCGGCTGAGCCAGGACTGCCACCAGCCTACCACCCACGCAGTCCTGACATCCTTAAGTAAGTCCCAGGTGGCCATGAGAGCGACGAGGTGCAGGCCGGAGTCACTTCCGCCATCTGTGCTGCCCGTGAGGCCAGAACCCCCACACTGGGGCCCAGATGCCCGACTCGGGCATGCTCGCGGCTCCGCAGACCCCGATGGCGTTAAAATTAGTTTTATGGGATTACGGTGTTGCTTCGCTCTTGTGCAGTGGTATTATTGTACTAAAATCACAAATACCCTTTTTGTGCTTAACGTTATCTTCTATGGTCTGGAGGGCACCTGCAGAGGGCCCCCGCAATTATAAATTATAAATTTGGCAATGCCCCCGGGACCTGGCCCACCCGGAGGCCTAATTTAAATGAAGCGCTGGAGCCCGCGCTTCATTTTTTAAAATAATTTTGGCGGGATTCGCGACCCCATCGCGATTTCTTCTGAAATTATTTTACAAAAAATGCTTTTTTTGGCCCTGGGGGTCCTTGTGGGACCCCCTGAGCAGGCCTGGGGGGTCAGGGTGTTTCTACCCTGCCCCCTTTTCTTGTTTTTCACCTTTGTTTCACTGTTTTCTTGTGACTCGGTTCTACCGAGTCACAAGATGGCTGCCAACACTTCCTGGTTTGGAGTGTTGGCAGCCAATCACAGTGAAGCTCGTGGTCGGGAGGGTTCGCGAATCCACCGCTGCCCTAGATATCGAAACCTTTATTTTTTTAATTTCTCAGCAACTACTGAACGGATTTACACCATTTAAAAAAAAGGTCGTTTTCTGAACCAAGCACTATGTTTTTGCCAAATTTGGTGTAATTCCGTTCAGCAGTTCGGGCTGTAGCCGTGTCTAAAGTTTCCTATGGGAAATTGATTTTCCGACCTCTATTTTTTGAATTTCTCAGGAACTACTGAACAGATTTACACCATTTAACAAAAAGGACTCTTTCTGAACCAAGGGCTACCTTTTTGCCAAATTTGGTGTAATTCCGTTCAGCAGTTCGGGCTGTAGCCGTGTCTAAAGTTTCCTATGGAAAATAACATGGGGAAAACGTGTTTTGGGGCCCCCCTTTTTTCTCGGCCCCCGCTTGGTGAATCACCCCGAAACTTTCAAGACAGGAGCTTACCGGAGTGGGCCACTATTTTTAAAAATTTCGCGAAGATTCGTCAACCGGCGCGAAAGATATTGGGAAAACAAAAAACGCTTTTCCATTGGAAACTAGGTCCTAACTATAACTACCTACTGGCGACCGCCAGTAGGTAATATATATATATAAATATATATATATATATATATATATATATATATATATATATATATATATATATATATATATATATATATATTAACCACCCAAGTGCCACTTACTGCCGAAAAACATTTTGGGCGGGTGCCGTTGACGTGATAGTGGCTGTTCACGTATAAATATAAAACACCAACTTCCAAAGGATTTTACAACGCACTCCTCGGACTCAAAATTCCTCAAATCATTTCATTTATTTTAGGCAGACCGGTTTCGGCATTCCGTCTTCCTCAGTGCCTCATATGAGCGTTAATCACCTTGCCCCCAATCAAATATCCATTTGTATTGTCCTATTGGTCAAGGAAAATACAGAGAGTGATGACGGACTCAAATAATTTTAGTCTCTTTTATTTACTCCGTCTGCCATGTCCGCATGAGTGATCTTACTCATGCTGACATGGCAGACGGAGTAACTAAAAGAGACTATCATTATTTGAGTCCGTCATCACTCTCCATATTTTCCTTGACCAATAGGACAATACAAATGGATATTTGATTGGGGCAAGGTGATTAACGCGCATATGAGGCATTGAGGAAGGCGGAATGCCAAAACCGGTCTGACTAAAATAAATGAAATGATTTGAGAAATGTTGAGTCCGAGGAGTGCGTTGTAAAATCCTTTGGAAGTTGGTGTTTTATATATATATATATATATATATAAATTGACTAAAAAAACACAGGTTTCAGGGACGTTATACTTAGTTGGACATTTCACTCATACAAAACCAGAGAAATTCTGCCGTTATAGTTAATTGAGCTAACTATAACTCGCGCCCCCGCAATGCACTGCTGATGACGTCACATATTACATCATTCATGACATGGTCAGTGACATCAGTGATGATATCACTGATGACATCTCAAATGACATCACTGATGACATCATTGATGACATCATCCAGTGACTGTGTGTTTCTGTAAAGTTTAATTATGTTTTATATATATATATATATATATACGCCAAGGTGTATTAAAGAATGAGTGGGTGTATAAGTGTCTGAATGGATGATTTAGTAGGTTCGTGACTGACTGTATAAGTGAGCGATTAAATGTGTCTTACTCAATGCATGGCTTAGTGACTAAACTGTGTGAATGTCTGTCTCAGTTTGTCAGTTGGTGTGTAAGCGGATGCATGGGTTGGTGAGTAGATACATGAGTGTCTATATGGGTTATTGATTGGTTGTCTGAGTATCTGTATGGGTGCCTGAGTGTCTGTGTGGGTTGGTGGGGGGTGTGTGACTCTGTGCATAGATGTGTGAGTGGGTGAATCACGGTGTATGGATTCAAGAGTGCATCTGTGAAGGGCTGTATGGGTGGGTGAGTGTGTGTATGGGTGTGTTGGTGAGTGAATGGATGTCTCAGTGGTACATATGTGAGTAACTACATATGTAAAAGGCAGTATATGTGAGTGTTGGAGTATATAAATGACTATATGTGAAAGTGAATGATTGTGAGAGTGGCTGTATGGATAAGTGTGTGTTTTTATCAGTGATTATATAAGAGGGTACGTATGTGTTAGTACCTGTATGAATAAATGAGGTGGTGTGTGTATAACTGTATAGGTGAGTAAATGGGAGTGTGATTGATTCTTTGCATGACTGACTAGGTGTGTGAGTAACTCTATGGATGAGTGGCAGTGTGCAAGTGTCTGTATAGGTGTATGAGTGCATATGATAGTGCTGTATTGATGAGTGACTGCATGTATGAGTGACTGTATGGGTGAATGAGTGGATGTGTGTGTAGACCTAGGAATCAGTGAGTGGGTATGTAGTAACTGGTGTTGATGTGTCTATGTTTTCAAAAAGGTAGTCTGTATGTTAGAGTGGGAGTATCAAAGGTTATATTAGGGTATGAGGAGGTGCATCAGATTATCACGTGGATGATGTCATCAGTGATGTCATCAGTGATGTCATTTGAGATGTCATCAGTGATGTCACTGACCATGTCATGAATGATGTAATATGTGACATCATCAGCAGTGCATTGCGGGGCCGCGAGTTATAGTAAGCTCAAGTAACTATAACGGCCGAATTTCTCTGGTTTTGTACGAGTGAAATGTCCAACTAACTATAACGTCCCTGAAACCTGTGGTTTTTTTCAGTGAATTTCTAAGGTTTTTTAAATGCTAATTTCTAACTATAACGTCCCTGAAACCTATGGTTTTTTCAGTGAATTCAAAGGTTTTTTAAATGCTAATTACTAACTATAACATCCCTGAAACCTATGGTTTTTTCAGTGAATTTCAAAGGTTTTTTAAATGCTAGTTTCTAACTATGCCTACAGAGGTAGGACATGTGAAGAAAGAAGAAAAAACGCACAGAAAGAAGCAAAAGAAATGCAGAAAGAAGCAACAGAAGTCCACAAAGACGAAGAAAAGTGCAGGAAGAAGCAAAAGATGTGCAGAAAGAACCAACAGAGGAGCAGAAAGAGGCCTTGTTGCAAAATCATCCTGTGCCCACAACTTTTTGAGATGGGTACTGGTGGTAACTGACTCTGACTAACCAGAGCCAGTGCTATGCTAAAAGACACTTAGAATACAGTGAAAACACCTACATACACTAGGGAACACCATGCGTTGGGGTACCCCTGTGATTAGCATGACCTCCTCTGTAAGTCCCTAGTACTTAATAGGGCAGGGGGATTAAAACTACCTCTTAAAACGCGCTACAGGGCGCATTTGCACAGTGGTGAAGGGAGGGGGGGTCTGAGGTGACATGTGTGCAAACACGCCCCATGGCGCGTTTTAAGTTGCAGGATTAAATCCCCTTGAATCCTGAGGGTCCCTGGGGCCCAACTAGCCCACCAGGTACTTCCAGTAAGCGCCACAGCCCTGCGTTGCAGAGAGGTGGTCCCAGGCCACGCCCCTTTACACCTCTCTGCAACGCAGCTCTGTGGCGCTTACTGGAGGTACCTGGTGGGCTAGTTGGACCCCAGGGACCCTCAGGATTCAAGGGGACTTAATCCCCAACTTAAAACACGCCACAGGGCATGTTTGCACACATGTCACCTCAGGCCCCGCCCTCCCTTCACCACTGTGCAAACGCGCCCCGTGGTGCGTTTTACGTCGGGGATTAACTCCCCTTGAATCCTGAGGGCCCCTGGGGTGCAACTAGTCCACCAGCTACCTCCATTAAGCGCCACAGAGCTGCGTTGCAGAGAGGTGTAAAAAGGATCGTGGCCTCAGAACACCTCTCTGCAATGCAGCCCCCTGGCGCATACTGGAGGTTCCTGGTGGGCTAGTTGGCCCCCAGGGACCCCCAGTATTCAAGGGGAATTCGTTCCCCATCTGCAAACGCCAGGGGGCGCGTATGCAGAGTGCTGCAAGGAGGGGGCGTGGCCTCCGGCACGATGCCGGTCTTTTTTTTTTTTAAGAAGGGGGGCTGTGTGGCCCCCCTTCTTTTTGTAATTTATTTGCCCTGGGGACCCCATCCCCCAGGGCCTGCCACCTAATTTTTTTTTTTTTAAATCAAAAAATTTAGAAGGGGGCCGCGTGGCCCCCTCCCAAGGCCTTAATCGGCCCCGGGACCCCATCCCCGGGGCTTGGCCTTATGTTTTAAAAAAATCTTTTGGAGGGGGCTGCGTTGTCCCCTCCTCAGGCCAATTATGGCCCCGGGGACCCCATCCCCGGGGCCGGCCTTTGTTTTTTTTTTTATATATATTTTTTTTATTTTAATTTTGGGATGGGGGTTGCGTGGCCCCCCTCCCGGGCCACTTGTAGCCCCGGGGACCCCATCCCCCGGGGCTGGCCCTCTCCATTGGGGACTGTGGGGGGTCCCCAATCCCCCCACAGTATCCCCCCACAGTCCCGCCGGCTCCCCGCGTCCCTCGGGATCCAGCATTGCTTTTCCACATGGGGAGCTGCTAAGATGCAGCTCCCCATGTGGAAAAGCAATCGTCTTTGGTTTTTGGAAGAGAGAGCAGGTTTCCTGCTCTCTCTTCCAAAAACCAAAGCAGTTTGCTATGGCAGGGCGGGAGCCGCGAAGCTCCCGCCCTGCCATAGCAAACTACAGTGTCCCGGGGGTGAGCACCCCGGGACACTGCCGGAGCCGGCCCTGGGGGGGTGGCGGTCCCCCTCCCAACATGTGCAAAGCCCCGGGGAGGTGGTGGTCCCCGGGGCTCGGGGGTCTGAAACAGACCCCCACATTCAAATTCTTAGTTCCCCGGGGAGGTGGCGGTCCCCGGGGCGTGTGGGGGTGCTTGAGCCCCCCACACAGGTAATTTTAATTTTAAAAAAAGAAGCCCCGGGGGGTGGCGGTCCCCGGGGCTGCGGGAGGGCCGAGTGCCCTCCCGCACCATTTTTAATTGAAAGCCCCGGGGGGTGGCAGTCCCCACGGCTTGGGAGGGCCTTAGAGGCCCCCCACTCATTATTTTTATAAACCCTGCATGCCCCCGGGACTTGGCCCACCCGGGGGCCAAATAACAACGAAGCGCAGGAGCCCGCGCTTCGTTTTTTTTTTTCATGGCGGGATCCGCGCATCCTAAGCGCATCCCACTGATTTTTAACAAAAAAAACATTATTTTTCGGCCCTGGGGGTCCTTGTGGGACCCCCTAAGCAGGCCTAGGGGGTCTGGGTGTTTCTACCCTGCCCCCTTTTTGCGTTTTGCGCACTTGTTTCTCTGCCTCGGTTCTACCGAGAAACAAGATGGCTGCCAACACTTCCTGGTTTGGAGTGTTGACAGCCAATTAGCATACAGCTCGTGATCAGGAGGGTGCGCGGATCCTCCGCTGCCATAGATATATATGTGGTTTTACTTTTGATTTTCTCAGCAACTACTGAACGGATTTACACCATTTAACAAAAAGGGTTCTTTCTGAACCAAGAACTACCTCTTTGCCAAATTTGGTGTAATTCCGTTCAGCAGTTCGAGCTGTAGCCTTGCATAACGTTTCCTATGGGAAATTAATTTTTTGACTCGTATTTTTTTAATTTCTCCGCAACTACTGAACGGATTTACACCATTTAAAAAAAGGGTCGCTTTCTGAACCAAGCGCTACCTTTTTGCCAAATTTGGTGTAATTCCGTTCAGCAGTTCGGGCTGTAGCCGTGTCTAAAATTTCCTATGGGAATTAACATGGAGAAAACACGTTTTGGGACCCCTTTTTCTCGGCCCCGGTTGCCGAATCACCCCGAACCTTTCATAATACGAGCGGACTGGAGCGCCCCACGAGTTTTGAAAGTTTCGCGAAGCTTCGTCAACCGGCGCCAAAGTTATTGGAAATAGAATGTTGTGAATTTCCTATGGAAAATAGGTCCTAACTATAACTATGTACTGGCGACTGCCAGTAGATAATATATGTGTAGAAACACCCTGACCCCCTAGGCCTGCTCAGGGGGTCCTACAAGGATCCCCAGGGCCCCCCCAAAATTGGCAAAAAACGCGCTGTGTGCGCGGATCCTGCCGATAAAAAAAAAAACGAAGCGCGACCTCCCGCGCTTCGTGGTTAATTGGCCCCCGGGTGGGCCAAGTCCCGGGGGCATGCGGGGGTTTATTAATAATTATATGGGGGGCCTCTAAGGCCCCCCCAAGCCCGGGGACCGCCACCCCCCGGGGCTTTAAACAAAATGGTGCGGGAGGGCTCTCAGCCATCCCGCAGCCCCGGCGACCGCCACCCCCCGGGGCACTAAATCGTTAAATATGGGGGTCCGTTACGGACCCCCAGAGCCCCGGGGACCACCACCTCCCTGGGGCTTTCAACATGTTGGGAGGGGGGCCGCGTGGCCCCCCTCCTGGAGCCCTTGATGGCCCTGGGGACCACCACCCCCCAGGGCCGGCTCCTGCAGTGTCCCGGGTGCCTACCCCGGGACACTGTAGTTTGCTATGGCAGGGCGGGAGCCTCGCGGCTCCGTCCTGCCATAGCAAACTGCTTTGGATTTTTGAAGAGAGAGCAGGAAACCTGCTCTCTCTTCCAAAATTCAAAGCTAATTGCTTTTACACACGGGGAGCTGCATCTTAGCAGCTCCCCATGTGGAAAAGCAATGCTGACTCCTGAGGGACGTGGGGAGCCGGCGGGACCGTGGGGGAGTGGGGACCCCACCACGGTCCCCAACAGAGAGGGCCAGCCCTGGGGGATGGGGTCCCCGGGGCAAGTAGTGGCCCGGGAGGGGGGCCACGCAGCCCCCTCCAAATATTTTAAATTTTTTTAAAAAGAGGGCATGCCCCGGGGGATGGGGTACCCGGGGCCAATAGAGGCCCAGGGAAGGGGGGCCACGCGGCCCCCTTCCTGTTTTAAAAAAAAAATGCTCAGGCCCCGGGGGATGGGGTCCCCGGGGCCAAAAGTTGCTGAGGGAAGGGGGGCCATGCAGCCCCCCTCCCATACAAAAAAAAAAGTAAAAAAAAAAAAAAAGACCAGCATCGTGCCGGAGGCCCCGCCCCCTCGCTGCAGCAGTCTGCAAACATGCCCCCTGGCGCGTTTGCAGATGGGGAACGAACTCCCCTTGAATACTGGGGGTGCCTGGGGCCAACTAGCCCACCAGGAACCTCCAGTATGCGCCAGGAGCTGCGTTGCCGAGAGGTGTACAGAGGCCACGCCCCTTTACACCTCTCTGCAACGCAGCTCTGTGGCGCTTTTGGAGGTACATGGTGGGCTACTTGGACTACAGGGACTCTCAGGATTCAAGGGGAGTTAATCCCCCAACTTAAAACGCGCCACGGGCGCGTTTGCACAGTGGTGAAGGGAGGGGCGGGGCTTCAGGTGACATGTGTGCAAACAGGCCCCGTGGCGTGTTTTAGTTCAGGAATTAATTCCTCTTCAATCCTAAGGGTCCCTGGGGGCCAACTAGCCCACCAGGTACCTCCAGTAAGCGCCACGGAGCTACGTTGCAGAGTGCTGTAAAAAGGGGCGTGGCCTCTGAACACCTCTCTGCAACGCAGGTCTCTGGCACATACTGAAGGTACCTGGTGGGCTAGTTGGCCCCTAGGGACCCTCGGGATTGAGGAGGAATTAATTCTCCAACTTAAAACGCACCACAGGGCGTGTTTGCAGACATGTCACCTCAGGCCCCACCCCTTCCTTCACCATTGTGCAAATATTCCTCTAAAATCAGCCGAACTACGAATTCCGATTTACTCACCTGTTATCAGGAGAGACCTCAGTGCTGCATCTTTGAGCCCAGTACTGATCCTGAAAAGTAATTTTAACCGTACTTACCAGTAACTTGAATTTCCTTCCATAGGATATCATTGCCTCCTTTTGCTGAAAAAGTTTCTGTGTCGATTTTTGAAACTTACAAAAATTCCTCTAAAATCAGCAGAACTACGAATTCCGATTTACTCACCTGTTATCAGGAGAGACCTCAGTGCTGCATCTTTGAGCCCAGTACAGATCCTGAAAAGTAATTCTAACCGTACTTACCAGTAACTTGAATTTCCTTCCATAGGCTAACATTGACTGGTTTCACTTGGAAATTTTTCTAAGTGTGGAGTTTTGGAACTTTATAATATTCCTCTAAAATCAGCCGAACTACGAATTCCTATTTACTCACCTGTTATCAGGAGAGAACCCAGTGCTGCATCTTTTAGCCCAGCACTGACCCTGAAAAGTAATTCTAACCGTACTTACCAGTAACTTGTACTTCCTTCCATAGGAATCCATTGTCTGGTTTTCAGCAGAAAAGTTTCAAAGTGTCGATTTTCATAAACTACAAATATTCCTTAAAAATCGCCTGTATGACTTAAACGCATTCTTTCAACTGTTTACAGGAGATGCACCAGTGCTGGATCCAGGATCCACCACTGAGTAAGAAAAAGTAACGATAACACTACTTACCTTCTAAGTGAATTTCCTCCCATAGGATAACATTGGTGATTCTATGTGAAAAAGTTTCTAAGTGTCAACTTTTAAAATACAATAATATTCCTTAAAAATCACTACTGTAACCAAAACGCTTTTACTCAACTGTTTACAGGAGATGTCCCAGGACTGAATCTAGGATCCAGTCCTGTGGTTAGAAAAGTAATCCATAAAGTAACTAATTGCATTTAACTAGAAATTCACATTGAGCTCAATGTTGCATTGTGTTTGAAATTGTGTTGCCCATTGCAACAACTGTAACTACTGTACTTAAAAGTCTATTGCCTATTTGCAAAGTATTTAAACTAAAGTAATTCATTCTGAGAAAGTATATTTTGTAATGTAATGTATAATGTAATTATAATGTAATTTAAAAAATAAAATATCTAAAAATAAATAGTTTAATAAAATGTAGTAAATCAGTATCAAAAAAATAAATATGACAATTAATACATTTAAAAATTGTCATTTACAAAACCTTGGACATTCACTGAAAAAAACCATAGGTTTCAGGCACGTTATAGTTAGAAATTAGCATTTAAAAAACCTTACAAATTCACTGAAAAAACCATAGGTTTTAGGGACAGTTATAGTTAGTTGGACATTGCACTCGTACAAAACCCGTGAAATTCCCCGTTATAGTTAGTTCAGCTAACTATAACTCGCGCCCCGCAATGCACTGCTGATGACGTCACATATTACATCACTCATGACATGGTCAGTGACATCACTGATGACATCACTGATGACATCTCAAATGACATCACTGATGACATCACTGATGACATCATCCACGTGATAATCTGATGCACCTCCTCACACCCTAATATAACCTTTGATACACCCACTCTAAATTACAGACTGCCATTCGCAAAACAATAGACACTCCAACACCAATAACTACATACCCACTCACTGATTCTTAGGTCTACACACACACATCCACTCACTCACCCGTACAGTCACTCATACTTACGGTCACTCAGTACAGGACTGTCATATGCACTCATACTCCTATATAGACACTCAAACACCACCACTCATCCATAGAGGTACTCACACACCTAGTCAGTCATGCAAATAATTAAACACACTGCCATTTACTCACCTATACAGTTATACACACACCAGCTCACTTACTCATACAAATACTAGCACATTCTTACGCTCTTATACAATCACTGATACAAGAAAACACTCATCCATACAGTCACTCTCACAATCACACACTCTCGCTTATAGCTATTTATATACTCCAACACACATATATACTGCCTTTCACATATGTAGTTACTCACACATGTACCACTGGGACATACATTCACTCACTAACACACTCTTACACACACTTACCCACCCATACAGTCTATCACAGATGCACTCTTGAAACCATCCACCCAGTGAATCACCCACTCACACATCAATGCACAGAGTCGCACACACCCCACCCACACAAACACTCAGGCACCCATACAGATACTCAGACAACCAATCAATAACTCATATAGACACTCATGTAGCTATTCTCAAACCCATGCAGCCACTTACACAGCAACAGACAGACGGATACAGACATTCACCCAGTTTAGTCACTAACCCATGCATTCTGTAAGATACGTTTAATCACTCACTTATAGAGTTAGTCACGCACCTACTAAATCATCCATACAGACACTTATACACCCACTCATTCTTCAATACGCCTTTCCCTATATATATTAAAAATATTTAAACTTTACAGAAACACACAGTCACTGGATGATGTCATCAGTGATATCATTTGAGATGTCATCAGTGATGTCATCAGTGATGTCACTGACCATGTCATGAGTGATGTAATATGTGACATCATCAGCAGTGCATTGCAGGGGCGCGAGTTATAGTTAGCTGAACTAACTATAACGGGGAATTTCACGGGTTTTGTACGAGTGCAATGTCCAACTAACTATAACTGTCCCTAAAACCTATGGTTTTTTCAGTGAATATATATATATATATATATATATATAACATTCTTAAACTTTATAGAAACACTCACAGGATGATGTCATCAGTGATGTCATCAGTGATGTCATTTCAGATGTCAACAGTGATGTCATCAGTGGTGTCACTGACCATTTCATGAATGATATAACATGTGACGTCATCTGCAGTGCATTGCGGGGAGCGAGTTATAGTTAGGTCAGCTAACTATAACTGCTGAATTTCTCTGGTTATGTATGAGTGAAATGTCAGCCTAAATATAACGTCCCTGAAACCTGTGTTTTTTTAGTGAATATATATATATATATATTCACTGAAAAAACCATAGGTTTCAGGGACGTTATAGTTAGTTGGACATTTCTCTCGTACAAAACCATAGAAATTCCCCCGTTATAGTTAGTTCAGCTAACTATAACTCGCGCACCTGCAATGCACTGCTGATGACGTCACATATTACATCATTCATGACATGGTCAGTGACATCACTGATGACATCACTGATGACATCTCAAATGACATCACTGATGACATCATCCACGTGAAAATCTGATGCACCTCCTCACACTCTAAAATAACCTTTGATACACCCACTGTAAAATACAGACTACCATTTTCGAAACCATCGACACACCAATACCAGTTACTACATACGCACTCACTGATTCCTAGGTCTACACACACATCCACTCATTCAGCCATACAATCACTCATACATGCAGTCACTCATCAATACAACACTATCATATGCACTCATACACCTATACAGACACTCACACACCACCACTCATCCAGAGTTACTCACACACCTAGTCAGTCATGCAAAGAATCAATCACACTTCCATTTACTGACCTACACAGTTATACACACACCACATCACTTATTCAAACAGAAACAAACGCATACTTACTCTCTTATACAATCACTGATACAAGTACACACTCATCCATACAGCCACTCTCACAATCACTGACTCTCACGTATAGTCATTTATATACTCCAACTCTCACATACACTGCCTTTTACATATGTACTTACTTGGACATGTACCACTGAGACATCCATTCACTCACCAACACACCCATACACACACTCACCCACCCATACAGCTGTTTCCACATGCACTCTTGAACCCATACACCCAGTGAATCAACCACTCAAACATCTATGCACAGAGTCATACACCTCCCACCCACCCACACACACACTCTGGCACCCATACAAATACTCAGGCAACCAATCGATAACCCATATACACACTCAAGTAGCTACCGACCAACCCATGCAGCAGCTTATACAACAAACAGACAGACTGATACAGACATTCACACAGTTTAGTCACTAACCCATGCATTCAGTAAGACACATGTAATCACTCACTTTAACAGTCAGTCACGCACCTACTAAATCCTCCATCCAGACACTTATACACCCACTCATTCTTCAAAACACAGTGGCATATATATAATACATATTTAAACTTTGAAGAAACACACAGTCACTGGATGATGTCATCAGTGAGGTCATTTGAGATGTCATCAGTGATGTCATCAGTGATGTCACTGACCATGTCATGAACGATGTAATATGTGATGTCATCAGCAGTGCATTGCGGGTGCGCGAGTTATAGTTAGCTGAACTAACTATAACGGGGGAATATCTATGGTTTTGTACGAGAGAAATGTCTGACTAACTACAACGTCCCTGAAACCTACGGTTTTTTCAGTGAATGTCTAAGGTTTTTTAAATGCTAATTTCTTACTATAACGTGCCTGAAACCTATGGGTTTTTCAGTGAATTTCAATGGTTTTTCAAATGCTAATTTGGAACTATAACGTCCCTGAAACCTATGGTTTTTTCAGTGAATATATATATATATATCCATGTACAACTAGAATCACCGGAGCACTTATTTTAATGAAAATTTTGTGAAGATTCGGCAAACGGCGCCAAAGATATAGGCAAGTTGAAATATATATATATATATATATTATAGGTATATATATATTACCTACTGGCAGTCACCAGTAGGTCGTTACAGTCCAATTTTCCATAGGAAAAGCGTTTTTTGACTTGCCTATATCTTTGGTGCTGTTTGCCAAATCTTCACAAAATTTTCATTAAAATAAGTGTGCCGGTGATTCTAGCTGTGCATGGAAAGTTTTGGGGAGATCCGTCAAGCTGTGGCCAAGAAAAAAGGGGGTAAAAAAAAGTGTTTCCCATGTTAATTCCTGTAGGAGTTTTGAACACGACCACAGCCCAAACTGAATTACACTAAATTTGGCAGGAGGATAAATTTTGTTACACAGATCATGCTTTTTGTTTTTTGATGTAAATCTGTTCAGTAGCTTTCGAGAAATTAAAGGAAATCCAAATGTGTATATCTGGTTGAAGACTAAGCACAGATCTCATGGTGAGATCTGATTGGCTGTCAGCACTTCAACCAGAAAGTGATGTCAGCCATTTGGGACCAATATACATGAAAGCACCTCATTGAAATGCATTGTAGTGAATGGTAGGATCTGAGCTATGGTCACAAAAAGGGGAACGTATAAAGGGTGATAACAGATTTTAGTTACAATATAAATCATTTGTGGCTAAGGTGATTTTACCCTGTGAAAAATCATGTTTGAGAGAAAACTGTTTGTTCATGATTTTCCTATACAGGTTATAGAAGGTGCTCCAGAAGCTAAAATGAAAGCATATTTTCCGTAAATTCACACTATCTTTCTCAGCCATATGAAAAAGAAGTCTGACATTCTCAGTAAAGCATGTAATTCCAACAGGAACAGCCTGTCAGTTGATTCCCTTGAGTTCTATTGCAGCCTCCCAGAGTGTTCTAAAGAACTACAGTGCTAGCAGTGTTACTGATGACAAAAGTGTGGCATACTTGAAGCCATCTTAACTGAATCATGCTGGTAAAATGTAAAACATTTAATTTAGAAAGGAACAAATTGAGGGGTTTCATTTTGTCATAGAAATTTTGGTTAGTGCTGTAGAAAGAAGAATTAGGACACGTTTTAAGTGAGCTCTCAAATATCTTCCTCTTCTATTTCATGAAAACATTCTGATTTTCAGACTGAAACATGCACTTTCAACACCGGCAGCAGGCTGCTAGTTAAGTCCCTAGTAGTCAGCAGTTTACTACAGTGTTCTGATGAGCAACTAGAGTACTAACATTCTGAATTTAAGCAAAAAGTGTGGCACATCTGACTGCCATCTTGATGGAATTGAAGTGGATAACGGAAAGCATTTTCTACTGAGTATACTGCAGTAAATGTGAAGATTAGGGAGCTTCATAACAAATACACTTCCCAAGATGGCCACCAGAGAGAAAAGAGCCCAAATATAGCACAAACTTCACCCAAATGTAGCCCATACAGAAGTGAGCAAAACAAATAATGTTTTAGTTTTTTTGCAGTTTTATAAAGCACAGACTTGACTTGAAGGTATTGGAGTGCTTTACATGAGCATTAGTTACATTACACAAGAACACATTCCTTTTGGGCTTTAGGCATGGGGAGATTAAGTGATTTTCCCAGAATCATGGGATGTCGAGCTGATGCTGAAACTCGAACCTGGTCGCCAGTTGCAAATTCTTCAGCTCCGGCCCTAACACCGCATTCTCTCCTCTAAGTGCAACATATAATCAAGTGATCAACTGGATAAAAAAACATAAATATAGCAAATAATTTAAAAGTGCTTTGTCGCTATTTGAGAACTCAGAAAATGTGTCCTCATTTTAGTTGTTTAGAAAACTAACCATAATTTCTATGGGAATAAGACCCTCTCATGGAGGAGAGTGTGGCAGCAACAAGTTGACCATGCTAAGTAGGTGGGAGTTGCAATGGCAGCACAATGAGACATGGAGGGCATGGGAAAGGGGGGCAGGGGCAACAAACCAACCATGCAGTACAGGCAAGAGAGGCTATGACAATATAAAAGACCACTGAGGGCAGAAGAAAGAGGCAGTGGCAGTACAACCATACATGGCAACACACCTGATTCCATCAGGAGACTCCTGATGTGTTTATGCCCAAAAGGGCTTTATTTTATCTGTCTCCTGCCTAAAATCCCCTCTTTTTCAATGTAAGTCAATGGGGAAAACAAAATTCGCCAGGTTTTGTTTTTCAAAATCTCCCTCTTACCAAGTTCAAAATGTTGGCAAGTAAGGTACAGTGGATCACGGAGGGCATAGGGAATAGGGTAGGTAGATGGACTCGGATAACAGAGGGCAGGAAGGAGATGGGCAGAGGCACCAAACTGACCTTACAGGGCAAGCAACAGGGTTGCAACAGCACAATACACCAAACAGGGCAAGCGGGATGGCACTCCAGCACAATGGACTCTGGGAAGCAATAGAAAGGGGACGGGCCATGCACATGGACAACAGAGAGCAGAGGGGAAAGAGGCAAGGTCAGCAATCTGACCATACCAGAAAGACAGAAGGGACAGTTGCAGCATAACATTATGTCATGGTCAGTAACATCACTGATGACATCTCAAAAGACATCACTGATGACATAATTCAGTGAGTGAAAGTGTTTTGTAAACTTTTCTGCGACTTAAAGATATATAGTAAGCTACTGTATAAGTTAAATTACTATTCTTTTTGTACTACTGAGTGATACTATTTCTAACATGTCATCTGAGCAGCTGTGAGACTCTCTGAATCTGTGCGTGAGTGACTGTCTGAGTGGCTGTATGGGTGTGTGACTAGGTGTGTGTATGGAATAAGTGGGTGTATGAGGTGCTGTATTGGTGAGTGAGTGGCTGTGTGGGTGAGTGAGTGGCTATGTGAGTGGCTCTATGGGTGGGTGAGTGGGTGCTTGAGTTCCTATATGGGTGAGTGAGTGGCAGTATAAGTGGGTGTATCAGTGTGTGTTTGGCTGTTTGAGAGGGTGTTTGGTTAAGTAAGTTGTTGTGTGAATGGCTATATTGGAGAGTCAGTGTCTGTGTAAGTGCCTGTATGGGTGAGTGTGCATGTGTGTAAGAGGTTGTATGAATGTGTGAATGGGTATGTAAGTAGTTGTATGGGTATGTGAGTGGTTGTGTTCAGAGGTTGTAAGGGTGAGTAAATGGCTGTGTGAGTGGTTGTTTAGTTGAAGAAGTAGGTGTGTGAGTAACTATATGTGTGTGTGTGTGGCTGTGTGATTTGTTGTATGGGTGAGTGACTGGTTGTGCTAGTAGCTGTTTGGGTGAGGGAGTGGCTGTGTGAGTGCTTGTATAGGTGAGTGAGAGGATGTGTGAGTGGCTCAATGGTTGAGCGACTGGCTTTGTATGAGTATTGTTTGGGTCAGTCAATGGGTATGTGAGTGGTTGTGTGGGTGTGTGAGTGAGTGTATGAGAGGTTGTATGAGAGTGTGAGTAGGTGTCTGAGTGGTTCTGTGGATGATGTCATCAGTGATGTCATCAGTAATGTCATCCCTGATGTCACTGACCCTGTCACGAGTGATGTAATATGTGAGGTCAGAAGCAGTGGATTGCGGGGGATGTAAGTTAAAGTTAGCTCACGTAAAAGTAACTGCTAAATTTCCATGGTTTTGTATGAGTGAAGTGTAAGCCTAACTATAACATTCCTGTAACCTTTTGTTTCTTTAGTGAATTTCTAATTTTTAAATAAAATTCTATTTCCTAACTATAACGTCCCTGTAACCTTTGGTTACTTTCAGTGAATTTCAAAGGTTTCACAAATTCCATTTGTAAAATATTATGTACCTCTAATGTTTATTATTTAGGAAAATTGTGGGGCTTTTTAATACTAAATGTATTATAATTTATGTTAATTTTTAATTTAGTTTTTTTTGTACTGTAGACATTCTTTTTTATAAATATGCTTTTTATATGTTTTGAAACATAAAAATTGCATATGTAGTTATTGTAAAGTAAATGAAGTTTTTTGATGTAACTAAACACATTTTATTTTAAAAAATATATATTTTTGGGGTACTGCAGTACCTTCGCAGGTCCGCAAACAGACACTGTCTTCCACTCTATGGTATTTTCTCCCGATCACGTGATAGGAACGAATCTGCAACTCTAAATTCACAGATTCTCAGAAATATTTCTAAAGTACTGCGCATATGTACACCCCTCCATTGTCATTATTGACATCAGTGCAAACATATTTACAAGCATATATAAACCACCTTATATCTGTTTTCCAACAAAGTTAACCATTTTGCCAGTTTTGTGAATCCGCAAATTTACGAGACAGATTTGCAAATTCGCTCACAAGCACACCCAGTCCTTGTCACCCCAAAACAGTTACTTCTCCAGTGAAGTGTCTATTAGGAGGATTGAGAAACAGTGGTGCTCTGCATTTACACAATGGCATAAGCTACATCGTCTGTCCAAGATGATCATCCATAACCTGTTGAGGATGAGGAGGAAGGCACACCACCTCACAGAAAAGAAAATGATGTGTGGAAGCACCTTACTATACCTTCTGTGGAAAAGAAGGTAAAAGCAAAATATTTGCAGTGCAATATTTGTGGCAAGCAGTTAGCCAGAGGCACTCCAAGGAAGTATTCACATGGGACAAGTACCATGTGGAAGCACCTAAAAACAATTCATAAAACGGTCCACAACCGGATGATGGGAGAGAAAGCAGGTGCAGCAGGACAACCAACTTTTACAGCAGCCTTGGGAGAACCATCATCAGCTGCAGTCATTACAATACCAGATGTCTGCGAAGAATTGATTGACATGGTTATTCACTGAGTGAAATGTTGCATGCTTGTTGCAGTAAAAATGTCTTCTGTGGGTGCACTCTTTGATACACTGAAGAAGCAATGCTATTAGTTTTTTGTGTTGCTTCCAGTGACAACATAATGTTTTTTGAAGACTGAAGCCAGTTGCTTCTTTGCATTACCCCATGCTTACCCTTTTTACTACACTGTTCACTTTTTGTTAAAAAAAATTAAAACAATAAACAACTGTTTGAAAAACACTTCTGGAAACAAAAAGTTATTTTTAGAACCACCATCTGTTCAAACAAAGAGCTAACTCTGTTTTTAATGTATCAGTGACTTTATCAGTGTGAGAGTGGGTGTGTCAGTGTGTGCATCAGTGTATGCCTGGGTGTATTAGTGGATGCATTTGTATTTGGCTGGGTGTGTCAGTATCTCCTTTTGTGTTTGCATGGGGGTGTTTGTGTCTGCATTGGTATGTCCCTGGGCGTGTTAGTGTCTGCATCAGTGTGTGCTTTAGTGTGTTATTGGATGCATTCTTGTTTGGCTGGGTGTGTCAGTGTCTGCATTGTTGTACGCCTGGGTGTGTCAGTCTATGCATCAGTGTATGCTTGGGTGCATCAGTGTGTGTATCAGTGTTTGTCTGACTGTGTTATTGGGTGCATTAGTGTTTGACTGGGTGGGTCACTGTCTGCATTGTTGTATGCCTGGGTGTGTCAGTGTCTGCACTGGTGTGTCCCTGGGTGTGTCAGTATATGCATCAATATGTGCCTGGGTGTGTCAGTGTATGCATGAGTGTGTGCCTGGGTATTTTAGGGTAAGCATTCATGTGTGACTGAGTATGTTAGTGTTTTGGATGAGTGTCTACCTGTCGTCTCAGTGTATGCATTACTGTGTGCCTGGGTGTATTATTGGATGCATTAATGTTTGTCTGGGTGTGTTAGTGTCTGCTTTGGTGTATGCCTGGTTGTGTCAGTGTTTGCACTGGTGTATGTCTGGGTGTGTCAGTGTATGTATCAGTATGTGCCTGGGTGTATTTTAGATGCATTAGTGTTTGCCTGGCTGTGTTAGTGTCTGTATTAGTGTGTGGTTTTGTGTGTAACTGGCTGTATCAGTATGTATATGGGTGTTTGAGATGCTGGATCAGTGTTTGCCTGAATGTCTAAGTGGCTGTATAAAGATGTGACTGGGAGTGTCATTGCCTGTATGAGCATGCGCCTCAGTGTGTCAGTTTCCGCATCGGAATGTGGCTGGGTGTATCAGTTGTTGTATCACTGTGCATCTGGGTGTGTCAGTGGCTCTATCAGTGTGTACCTAGGTGTTTCATATGTTGTATCAGTGTGAGCTTGGGTCTGTCAGTGGCTATATCAGTGAGTGCCTGTGTGTGTCAGTGGCTGAATTGGACTTTGCATTAATGTGTCAGTCTCTGTGTAGTTTTATCAGTGATTGATGGGGTATGAGAGTAGCTGTATTGGTGTATGTGTTTGGGTATGAGAGTGGGTGTATCAGTGTATAACTGGGTGTATGAATCACTGTATTAGTGCGTGCCTTGGTGTGCGAGTTAATGTATGATTATGTGAGTTGGAGTGTGAATGGTTGTATGGGTATATGAGTTTATCTAAGTAGCAGTTTGCATATCTAAATGTCTGTGTGTCTAACTGTACAGGATTTTGAGTGTTTTCTATGAGTGTATGTGTAGGTGTGTCAGTACTTGTGTAAAATGACTCTATAAGTGTGTGAGTTCATGTATGAGTACCTGTGTGGGTATGTTTGTGACCTATAAATAAAATTATGAAAAAACATTTTTATAACTTTACAAATACTTTTTATTAACACATTACAAAACAATTTAAACCAAACAATTAACAAATAAACATACCATAACATACTTAACTATTTACATATACACTTTTGTGCACAAGTACTTCAGGAAGCACAAAACAAAGTGATGTTTTGAAGCATCTTAAAATACTGTCAACTGAAAAAAGGTTATAGATAAATATCTGTACTGCAATACTTGCAGCAAGCAGTTATCTAGGGGCAGTACAAAGCATTATTTACATGGGGCAACATCCATGTGGAAGCACTTAAAAAAACGACATAAAGGAGCCACAACTAAACCATACAGGACAAAGTAGGTGCAATAGGATAGTCCACCTTTACAGTACCCTTGGGAGATCCACCACGAGGTGCAGCCATTATGGTAGTACCTGCCTTTGTTGCAGGGTTTCTGCTCAGGAACAGAACAATGCTTGAGACCAAAGAACATTAATCTGTAGGGACTGAATCACCATACCACCTCAGTATCTATGAGCCCGAGTCCGACTAGCTATAGTGCCTCACTTGCCCTCCTAACTTTTGCTGAGAAACAATGGATTTGGCACCCCAAAACACAACACTCTTGATCCTCTCACGGATCGCGGTAACAGAACACACACCCTTTTGTTCTCTCACTCGTACCTGTCCACAATAAGATAAACAAGAGACACAAAGGAAGTTTATGATGTTTATTTAAACTATCATGCTCTAAGAGGCAGTATTTACTCCAAAATTAGACAACAAATCAAATGCATATAAAAAATATTATTAGCATGGCTACCGAACCATATACCATAAAAAGCCCTGTCACGTTATGAGACAGATTAGCCTAAACCGCCCGATTTTCTACTGAAGCTATATATTATAGCTCTTTGGGGTTAGTGGCGGACCCCGTACCTTAGCATACATAGGTGAATGTTCTACATCTTAGCTGACGTAGTGTTTTTTTCAGAACCCCTGTCCTCAGTTATATACCAAGACATGTCTTTTCATAAACAGCAGCTGCATTCTCTTGTTATGTGTAGGTGCTAGTTTCTGACCAGAGAGAATAATAAAGGACAATGTTGTTTGAACTTGCCTAGTCCGGTCAGACTAAATCCCAGAAAAAGAATTAAAAAGCAAATAACATGTGCACGTTCTGTGTGAAAATACAATAAGGCACAAAGGCAAGCATGATATGTAGTAATGTGTGCAAAATAAAAGCAGCCTACAACATGCACAATTAGGCTAACATATGGAAAACAGCAATGGGCCATGCAAGAAGCACATGACACCTTGAAAAATTTAAGTGAGATGCGTACTCATTGTGTGAAATGCCACATGCTTCTCCCCGTACAAATGTCTTCTGTGGGTGCATTTTTCCTTTTTTACTGTTCTCAGTTTCAATACTGATACACCAAAAGTGATGCACTGTTGAAAGAATCATCAATGAACAGTGGGGAAAAACAATCATAAATATTGTACAAACCTCCCCCTCAAAACTTGATTTCTAACTCTGAGCTGTGCAGAATATATATGGGATAACTTACATAACTTTTTTACACAAACAAACTGTAACATTAAAAACATCAAATTCAAGATTCTAGGAGAACTTTGCTCTTTGGATCTGGCAAATGTTTGCAGGTGCACTAAGCACAGATTCGAATCTGTGTTGTCCTTAATCTGCAAAAAAAAACAATTTCTGGCAGAAATTACTGATTTGTTTATGCAAAAAGAGTACCAAGCAAGCGGTGCTCCTCATATTCTTATGTTTTTTAGTTAAAAGATGCACCTACATTTAGAACAGACACAGATAAGTCTCTACTTTCTTTCATAAAACAGTATATCACATATACCATTCCAAAAGACACTAAGGGAAAAAGCATAAAGCACAAGTACTGCATTTCCATTCACTTGCATGTCCAAAGTACTGTCAGCAAAAATATTTAATTCTTTTCTTAGCTCCCTGTTGAACCTTCATGTTTTTCACAGTCTGAAGCCAGTTCGTTCTTCCCAGTTCTCTTTGAAAAAAAAGTATAAAACTGTTCGAAAAAGCTTCTTAAAAACAACAGCACTTTTTACAAACATTTCAAAAGTTCTCCACAAAATCCTCCCAGGCCTGCCCCTGTATTTCAACCTGCACTCCTCTGGGGTGAATTCATACTTACTGACAAGGGCCTCCTTCATAATGGGATACCTCAACCTCTTCCCCTTCTGTAGGGCCACTAGGGCACCCCTTCCATCTCCAGGAATATGACTCTAAAGGCCAGCTCCCCAATCCTCCTCAGAGATCCTCTGTACCTATAGAGCTACTTAATATGCCCGAAACAACCTGTCTATATCACTGCCCACCTTAGAGTCAAGCACCAAGTCTCTGGGTATATGGATTATTTGTTCTGCATTGGGCACAGTGGTTCTACTCCCACCATTTTTGCTATACACTAACAGATATTTGACCTTCAAGTCCACCTCCTTGATAGTCACTTCATGAGTCAAGAAGACACTTTTCTATTTCATAAAAGCTGCTCCCTGTGGGTGGGAGCAATACCTGCCCTCACAGCATGCGAGTAGCAGGATGGGGCCACGGAGGCCCTTCGCCTACTCCAGTGGCCCCCAACATGTGTATGGTGTGTACTCTGGGTGGGCATCAAGTCCCTGGGCGATGGGGTGCTCAGGGCAAAGTAGGGTTGGGAAGGGGGGACCTGCTCCCCTTTAGCTTAGACATCACAAGGGGAATGGGGTTCTGAGGGCCTGATGTGGCTCGGGAAGGGGGGTTATGTGCTCCCCTCCACTTTAAAATAAAAACGGCCCTGAGGGAGGAGGTACCCGGGGCCTAATTAGGCTCAGGGAAGGAGGCAATGTGCCCCCCCTTCCCTTCATTAATTACACGGCCCTGTGGCAAACTCCCACTGCACATGGCCAAAGACTGTACACAGCATGAAAGTGAGCCACAGGGGATAAAGTCCCCAGGGCCCAAAATGGCTCAGGGATTCAGGCTGAATGCCCCCCATCCCATAATAATTAAATTGGGCCCCCAGAGAGGGGGTCCCTGGGGCTGAAAGCATCTTAGGGAGGTGGCAGCATGCCCCCTCCACTAAATTAAACAATGCAGCACCAGGCTGCCATTTTGGGTTCTTTTTTTGACGCAATCCCATTGGAGTCTGGCAGGTTCGAGAAAAAACTGCAGACTTTTTTGTAATTTTAGCTAGGGGAGGTCCCTCTGGGTTCCCCCATGGGGCCTCGGGGGGCAGGGTATCCCTACCTACTCCCTTATAGTATGTTTTTATTTTTTTGCACAAGTTCGGGACAGGGGTCATACGAAATGCCATCTGTGATATCATGAATAAAGTCATAGAATATGTAATATGCAAGGTCATAAGCAGTGCATGGCATGGGCACAAGTTATAGTTAGCTCTGCTATCTATAACTGATGGATTTCTGTGATTTGTTTAGTTCAAAGCGTTAATGTTGTCACTGTCCTATTCACCAAACTATAACATCGCTTTCACCTTTGTTTTATATATTTATTTAGCAAAGGTTATATGTAATTTATTTAAAATTTAATGTTAAATAAATTTAAAAATGCTTTTAATTTATATTGGAAAATGGAAATTAATACATATATCTATAATTTGAAAAATTAAAATAATATGGAAGCAAAAAGGTATATTTAAACTGTTCATAATAATTAAAGACATTTACAAACAGATATTGCAATCATATATAAAATTGGATTTAAATAAAAATAATACAAAACCAACAAATTTTAAATATAAGTAAAAATTAGAAATATTTTTTTATTTTATAAATAATAATAAAGTTTAACAAATCAAATAAATATTAGCATCGCAAACTAAACAAAAATAGAGAAATGTTGAACTTTGACGGCGTTATATTTACTATACTAACTCCAACGTAAGCAACAGTAGGGAAAGTGTTGGAATTTGGAGGGGTCAGATTTAATATTTACACCCATGGTAATTAACGGAGGCAAGCTGTTAAACATTGGAGGGGTCAAATTTACTATCCTGAGTTCAACATTAGGAAAAGCAGGGAAAATGTTGAACTTTTGAGGGGTTAGATTTACTATTCCCATTCGAATTTGGGCTGATAGAAAATGAAGAGAACCGAAAAAGCAGATGGTCTATGAAGGCCAAGCAACCACATTGGCTGTATTTAGAACACCTATCCATCCTTGGAACTGGGAAGAAATTGGTGACCAGTAGGTATTTCTGAGAGACTTAATGTACATAGCATTGCTTGCCAGAGGGATGGACAGTTGTCTCTGAAGGGTTAGGTCAAGCAGTTGACAAACATTTGTTGACATTTTATCCACAATATAATCAAATTGCACATTTTCTGATTTCTGATTTCCCAAAAGCTATAATTGTTTGATGGTGGAAAATTTTGAGCAGACCACTAAGAATCCATACCTAAGCAGCCAGGCTGTTAGTGAATTTTAGACTTTATGAACACATTTCTACTACCCTAAGATGCATAGACTCCCTATCTCAGTTTAGGTGGAGTTTAGGGTGATGCACATGGTGTTTATAGCCCTTCAAACAGAGGGTCCATATCAGTAGAAATGAATCGTTGGAGGATGTTTGCTGTGAAAACATTGAAAAGATAAGGGTCATTAGGTGTCATTTTTCAAGTAGATTAGATAGAACCGTTCAGTTGAAGGCCTATTCCATGGAAAGGCCCTTCATGTTTTAAGAAGCTTATGACAACTCAGTTTTTCAGCCAATCGACCTCTTGTTCTCCTCACGCAGTGCCTAGGTAACTGTTAGGTTTATATGATATGAAAGTGTCACGGGCTGGACTGGACAAGCAGCAGAAAATGTGTACATAAACCCCATTGCCACTGATCGGCTCCACTGAAGCACAAAGTAGAAAGGCAATCCACCAGTATCTTCCTGCTGGAGAAAGCACACAACAGTGGCAGGGGCTGTGGAAATCAATAAAGAATCGCATGAAGTGGAAGAGCTAATGTGGAGTGCTGAAAATCTGTTCAGCAGTTATGAAAGGCTGAGCAGGTGTCAACTCAGAAACATTGCAGATAACTTATAAAAACAAAAGGGAACCCCACCAATTGGTCAAGTAGTAATCAAAAGGGAACCCGATAATTGTTTAAGTTGTCAACTCTACTGTGATTATATTTAACAAACTAGAATGATTACAAGGGAAATTAACATGTTGGATATTCTGGTGTCACGTAATAAACACACACCCAATCAGAGATATCTTGAGAAACAAACCTTCAGAAATGTTTTTGTGAAGAAAATATCTTAAGTAGCTGAGATCGCTGTACGATTAAATGGGGGAGACAATGTGAGAAATCGTGTGGAAACACTCAGCCTCTCGCGTTATTCCCCAAAATCCTGTAATCCCCATTATTTCCTGCTGCTGGATTTACTGGGACCACTGATAACTGCAATTTAGGGTGGGAATAATGGGGAGCATTCCGGGGCACTTATACTCCAGGCCTTAGTTGTATAATAAATCATGGTTATATGGACGAGAGGTATCATCAATCTAAGTCCCTCTTGCTAATTTATTGTAAACATTCCTATGTCTTAATAGTGTCAAGCAGCAACTAACATAAGATTGGCTTATTGAGGGTTTGTACAAAAAACCGTTGCTTTAAGCAAAAAAATTATTTGTGAAATGCAAACTGAAACTTTTTGGGAATTGTACATTTCTTCCACAGCACAGTCAGGTAACACATGAGCATCCATGACTTTTTTTGTGTCTCATTACTATCCTGTTCTATACTACCTTTGCTTTTTCAGCCTGTCTCCCATGGGCAAAAGCTGTGAGCAGCACCAAGCTGTTCCAAACTGTGCGATAGTTTTATGATGTGAATCACATCTCACATTAAAATAAGTTAATAGAAATTCATGATTAAAATGTTAATGCATATTTTATAAAACAGTGTACCTAGATCATGAGGTGTTAATAATTTTGCTAATGAAAATGTTCGATGTATTATTTATATAGCAACATCTGTTGTAGAGCCGTGCTGAATCCAAATACTGTTCTAAATGCTACTTCTAACCACATGTGCTGTTGTAATTCTTCTATCTTGACCGCTTCCCAATTTGATGACTTTGGTCATATATATCTGACAAGTGTTAATGGCTGGCATAAAAGTGTAAGGAATGAATATTAATGCAGAAACAAAAAGAGAAGACAACTTAGTAAATGTGTGCATTCTGCACAGAACCTAAACTTTGTGTGGCAGTCTCAGAGGAAGGACAAGGCAGTCTAAGAATTTCTGCATTATGCAGTAATGCCATGGTCATTATTATTGATCATTGATGAAAAACGTGTTCAGCCAAAATTGTGATGGGACATTATAGGGGAAAGTATTTGCATTACCAATGATAATGGGACACATGCTTCTGCCATTCTAAAAATAACCTAGTTATGCTGCATTGAGATTCCACCTATTCCACCTATTAGAGTGTTTATTCCAGTGTCCATCATTCATGTGCTCTTGACACACATATGCTAACCTTGCAAATAAGCTGAGAGACATGGGTCCTCATTGTGAATTGCCCTAAACATCTAATAAGTCTCATAACTGGAGTTACCAAGCGATTGGGCTAAGTTACTGTAGTTATCAGGCCTACAGCTATTACAAGCAAAACAGAAACATGCACACATAGACAGTTTCCCCAAAGATGTCAAGATGCTCAGAGCAGCTGAACTTTTGAGATGAAAATGTAGCCACAAATGAGGAATAACCAGGGGAATCGGATGCTGAAAACCCAGTTCTCCCAGATGTTTCTTAGTGGACCCTCTCAACCCAACTCAAAATGTTGTGTTTTTTGTTCCCAAGTGTTAGAACTGGCATCCTTGACATGGGTTCCACAGATGTTTTGCTTCCTGACTACCTGTTTTGCTGACTTCATTTTTGATGCCTTTAGAATTGTGGGCACTTTACCACTGCTAACCGGTACTAAAGTGCATATTCTCTGTAATCAAAACATGGTATCATTCGCTTATCCACAATTACCCTATTTAATTTACTTGTAAGTCTCTAGTAAAGTGCACTATATATGCCCAGGGCCTGTAAATTAAGTGCTACTAGTGGGCCTGCAGCACTTATTGTGCAACCCACTTTAGTAGCCCTTTAACATGACTCAGGCCTGCCCTGCAGAGACTGTGTGTGCAGTTATAAACTGCCATTTCGACCTGGCAAATTAACTTCCCAAAACTTCCATTTCATGACATGTAAGTCACCCCCTGAGTTAGGCCCTTGGTAGCCCAATGGGCAGGGTGCAGTGTATTTAAAACATAGGACATGTACTTTTAAGTTTTACATTCCCTTGTAGTGAAATACTCCTAAATTTGTATTTCACTACTGCAAGGCCTATCTCTCCCATAGGTTAACATTGGGATTGCCTTAACCTCCTTTTAAGTGTAATTTTCATTTGGGAGCAGATAGGAATTTGGAATTTGATGTCTCTGGACTCACACTTTAAAATCACAACTTATGGTGAAGACAGATTTCAAATTGTAAGTCTTAAAATGCCACTTTGAGAAAATTGGCATTTTCTTATTTCAACCATTCTGTGCCTTTGCCTGTCTCTAAATACACGCCTGGGTTGGGTGACAGCAGGGTTTGTGCATTCCCTCTAGATCGGGGGTCTTCAAACTCTGTTATGCCGATCCCCCACTTTAGCACAATGTTTTGGAGCCAGGCCCACTCCACTTCTGAAAGAAGTGCATGGCGTCAAGGTAAAGGAGGCTTACTAAATCAGCAGAACTTTGGGAATTCCACTGGAGCAAAAACCACATCCAGGCACCTCAAAAAAGGCACATTTTGACCTCCTCTGACAAGTGCCGTCATAATCCAGCTCTTCAAAATCCTATCTTGAAAACTGCAAATTTCCACTCAAACGCAATCTGCAGAGCTCACACCTAGGCATAGCCCCTATCTCGACTTCATCTGCAAAGCACCTCCCAAACACCACATGCAAAGCCATACCGGGGCCCCATTCTACAGAGCACCATTCAGACATTCACAAAGCCCCAGCCATTCATACACCTCTCTATAAGAAACCATTTAGAGCCTCTCTTCAAAACCACATCCATGTCTCCCATCAAAAGCTCCAACTACAAATAGCCATTGAGATATTTTTCTTAGCCCCATAGCCAGCCCATATCTTCAGACTATCAGGTAGTGACTACCTGGACCTACTGAAATTGAAAGGTAGAGCACCAGCACCACAGTGGTTCAATACTTTTAATAGGATAGCACCAGTGCTACTCAGTAGCTAACAGTTAATTTGGGATCATGCTTACCTGCACCTTTACATAGCTGTCAACTCACCCGCATTTGAAGGGGAACACCTGCATATCTAGAAATTGGTCTTTTTACTTGCAGCTATATTGGAATCTCAGTAGATTGCTCAAGACTAGCTGACAGAGAGAGGGTGTACAGTTTGCCTCCATAGTCCCAATTTGGTGGAGGGTCTTGGATCACTGGATAAACAGTGAAGGGATAGGAAAGGCAGAACTAGTCATCCTCAAAGTGTGCCACTTCAAGACGAGCACTCGTGCATGGTCAGGGGGCCATATACTTTCAAGTGAGTCTAGCCTCATCAAGCGCTGCTCAGCTGACAATGTAAAATGTCTGCAGAGAGATGGGCTAGCCTGCCCTGTATTACCAAACAATTCCATATCTAGCATCTAACACAGAGAGAGTATACCACCAGCTGTGCAGACCACTAAAGTGACAGCAAGACTGGGCAGGGAACTGCTGAGAAAAGAGGTGCTGAATGGTGAAAGAGAGGAATAGAAGGCAGGGCTGGAGAGCTTTTTATCCTGAACCATCACCTATGCCTAGACTGCTCCTAATAGCAAATCCTAGGCCTCTGGTTCCTGGCCTCTAGCAGTTTACTCCCCCTGAAGATAGTTTTGGCAAGTGCCTAAAACTATTCATATTTAGATCAGTTGAGTGCAGCAGCTAGTGACTATATATTATGCTTGTTCTGTCTTTGAGGAGTTCTGAAGCTTGAGCATAAACAAGCTACAGAAATATCAACAAGGAAATAACTTAACTTTACTTTTGGGGGGAGAGGTAGGCTTTTCCTGCAGATTCAGATAGGGATGACATATCTCAATATCACTCTTTCCTGGCTACATTATGAGCTGCTGCCTCACTGTCTTCCACTGTACATTTGAAGCATATGTTCAGTAAAGAAAATGGCCTGCAATCACAATTCAAACATTCATTCACCCAATATGTTTCTCATCCGTAGTCCCACTTCACTCATTCTGAATTACAAATAAAGGTGTATCTGACTAGAAATTCAAACAAAAATTAAGTATTTCAAAAAGCACATTTGACCAAAACACGAATATCAGAAACAGTTTATCAACATTGCCTCTGTTCACACATAGTGAACTTTGCTTTTACACATTTCACAATTTAAGAATTTTGTGGTCATGCTGCTATGACAGGTATGAGTTTTCGGCTTGGTTTGCCTCTTCAAAAATACCCTGCAGAGAATGATAGGTGTGCAAATCCAAGGTTTATCATTGAAGTATGTGACACAATTAAGCAAAGTTGGAATCTGGAACTCTGACAGTATCTTTTACACTTTTTTGCGATGTATAAATTGTGCTTTGGTGTAGAAAATGAAGAAAAAAAATCAGTGGTGGTAGCCACTTTTACACCAACATTTGTATTGCATGACCAAGGCAAAAATGACATTTACAGTGCACGACAGCTGATGACTTGCAATTTGTTCACCTGTTCGCACCACAGTCTTTTTTCACTAGTCCCTCTGCTACTGTGTTTTTCCACTGTTCGGTCAGTGGTAAGTTTTTGACAAACAGACCTCAGCTGGTGCAAATGTTTGTAATCTAATCTTTTATGTAAATATTTCATCCTGGGCAAAGATGACTCAAATGGTTGGTAAAACTGTTGCAACACGTATAGAAAGCATCTATAACTTACTAATAATTTTCGCTGTGCCATAGAGTCTTTGCCAAACAAAACATGCCCTATGCATTACCTCTATTACAAACCTGAACTTCGCGTATAGAGTAATCTCTTGCAATAAAGAAAGTAGTGCAGATTTTTGGCATGATTTCATGACCTCAAGTAACCTTTTGACCGCTAGTGATTTCGAAGCACTGTTTTCACATTTAATCTTTAGATCTTCAAATCTCAAGTTCTACTTATTGGATGCTTGTTGTTTTGGTCTTGTTTTACTCAGATAATATTTCTCTATTTTTCTAAATTGTAGAGTCTTTTTATATTGTTATCACTATGTTACTGTAATTAAAGTGTTCACAAATACTTTACGCATTGCCTCTTAAGTTAAGCCTGACAGCTCTGTGCCAAGCTACCAGAGGGTGAGCACAAGTTAATTTAGGTTGTGTATCTGACTTACTCTGACTGGGATGTGGCTCCTGCTTGGACAGGCTGTGTACTCTGCCAACCAAAAACCTAATTTCTAATACCAGGAATACAATACTAGATGGTAAAGATAGCTACAGGAATGTAATGACCAGTCAAGTTACCAGTGTCCTCTTAATGAAGCCCTACATTTATATCTCGAACATTGCCTGTGTCCTCACTATCTGTTATTGTGAGCTGCGCAGTATTACTATACACCTCTAAAGATTCCCCAAAGTGCTGCCTTCTCAAATCCGACTGCATATAAGGGCAGCAAAATCACCCCAGGTAATATATATATCTTGCATGCAGCGATTTTATAAGAAATGGAGCGGGTGCATGTGGACCCTCTCCAAGGGCTTACTTTGCTCTAAGGATCACCACCTCCCCGGGTCTTAACAACATTATAATGGGAGGGCCTCGTGGTCCCCCCCGGGCACTGGGGACCACCACCTCCACGGGGCAACAGTAATGAGAAAATAGACAGGCCGTGTGGACTCCCATGGGCCCCCGGGACCACCACATCCCGGGGGCTTATTTGAAAGTAATGGCGGGGCCTCGCAGACCACCCGAGCCCCAGGGACCACTGGGGGCACATGACTTTAAAAAGAGGGAGGGGGTCACGCAGCCCCCCTTCCAGGCCATATGCAGCCCAGGCAACCACCATCTCCCTGGGGCCAGCCTCTGAAAAGTAAAGGAGGGGGGCTGCATGACTCCCCTCCTGGAGCCATACATGGCCTTGGGGACTGCCATCCCCCAGGGCTGGCTCCTGCTGTGTCCTGGGGTGCCCACTCCCGGGACATAGCTAATTGCTTTTGGTTGGCAGGAGCTTTGACAGGTCCTGCCAAGCCAAAGCAAGCACCCTGGTTCCAGTGGGCAGGAGCTGTCAAAGTGCTCCAACCCACTGGAAGCAGAGGTTTCATCTCTTTCCCTGCCCGCATACATGCGAGCAGGTAAAGTGATTAAACAGTTTGACCTGCATGCAGGGAGCTGCATTTCCAGCAGCTCCCTTCTTGCAAAAGCAATGCCGGCTCCCACAGGAGGCTGGGTGAGGCCAGGGACAGCAGAGGCCTTGAGGCAAAATAAAGGTCAGAAACAAGCAGAAATTGGGAGAAAAAAGGTCAGCAATGATCAGAAAGAGGCAAGATAAAGGTGAGAAATTAGCAGAAAAAGGCAAAATAGAGGTCAGAAACAAGCTGCTAGAGGCAAAATAGAGATCAGCAATGAGCAGAAAGAGGCAAAATAAAGGTCAGAAAGCAGCAAAAAGAGATAAAATAAATGCCAGCAATGAGCGGATAGAGGCAAAATAGAGGTTAGAAATGAGCAGGAAGAGGCAAAATAGAATCAGTAACAAGCAGAAAGAGGCAAAACAAAGTCCAGCATCGAGCAGAAAGAGGCAAAATAGAGGTCAGAAATGACCTTTATTTTGCCTCTTTCTGCTCGTTTGTAAACTCAATTTTTCCTTTCTGCCTGTTTCTGACCTTTATTCTGGCTCATTCACTTGAAGCTCCACTTTTTTAAAGGACAAATTATCCTAACTCTTGGGCTTGGTGAAGGCAAAGCAAGTGTGTTTTTTCAGCAAATACGTCTTGGAAAGCAAGCTGAGATCCATTGTGGAGGTGACTGCATCTTTGATCTACTGGACTGCAATGTGTATATGACTGTGATGGGTGGGTTCTTTCTTGTAATCTTTTGTTGAGAGCAGAGTCCATTGTTGTCCATTTAAATTTCTGAGAGTATGCAAATGTGCAAATCACTTGGAAGCTTTGCCCATTTGGCCCTGCCCACCTTCGTGGTATGCAATGAACTTCCTGCCTTTTGCCAGGATGATGGACAGCTTCACATTAGGCCTCCCAGCACATTTCACAACTATTTTGGTGACATGTTCTTGATGCAGTGTAATATGAGGACATCTCCACCAAACAAATAAGCCCTTACTTCATATAGTTAAGATGAAAGAACCTTGTTTGGTGGAGATTTACCTTTTTGTAGGCTTATTGTCATCTTTATAGGAGGATTCAGATATTTCTGGATAAAGATGCACCAGAAACAATCACATTGCCAAAACACACACAAGGTCCTGGTGACATTTCCTCGTGCTCCATTACGCAGCTGTAGTATAGAATACATATTGGACATTTTCCCAAGGAGGGAGCACTCCGTAATTAACCAGTAGAAAGTACTCCACTTGGGTAGATATTGTTTTGCAAAACTGTAGACTCTTGTTGGATAAAAGGGCAGGTGTGGTTTCTTTGTGGCTGAGTCACTCATGCAGCTACTGACATACCCACACAGACACTTAGATACCTACTCACACACTCCGACACTCACACACCCACTGAGACCCATTCAGACTCTGATATACCCAGTCACAGACCCACTCAGACAGTCACACACCCACCCATAGACACATTGAGACACTTACTAAGCTACTCATGCACCCACTCAAAGACCCACTCAGACATGTACACCCACTCACAGAGCCATCAGGAACTCATGGACCCACTCACAGACCCATACAGCGACTCACACAGAGACTCACACACCCAATCAGAGACACACACACCAATCACAGACCCACTCAGACACCAATAACCCCACTCACAGACTCACTCAGACACTCATGCACTGACTCACAGAATGACTCATACACTAATAAAGGCACTTTCAAACCCACTTATTCACTCTCACACACACTCGTTGACCCCCACACTCATTGAGACACGCACTCAGTCACATACCCACTGAGATACTCATGCACTAGCTCACACACTCACTCTCAAAGGTTACAGGTTACAGTTAGGAAATAAACTTTAACAAACCTTAGAAATTCACTTAAAATATCAAAGGTTACAGGGACATAATAGCTAGGAAATAGAATTTTTTAAAAAAGCCTTACAAATTCACTTAAAAAACCAAAGGTTATAGCGACATTATAGTTAGGTTCAGATTTTACATACACAAAACCATAGAAATGCAGCAGTTATATTTATAGCTATCTCAAGTAACTATAACTTGTGCCCTAAGGTAACTATAACCCTTGCCCTCTCCATGCACTGCTAATTACCCCACATATTATGTCACTCATGGCATCTTCTATGACATCATTAATAATATCACTGCAACATTTGCAGTGAAATTATTGATGAGAAAACTGTGCATGGCAGGGGCAAAGGTTATAGTTATCTTAGGCCCTTAACCTTTGGGTTTTTCAGCGGAAAAAAAGTATATATATATATATGGAGAAGAAGAGTTACTACAGTTCGTCAGTGAATTAAATCATAACACAGTGAATTTGAAATTTACCATGCAGTACAGTCAACATACAGTAGACTTTCTTGACATTAGGTTAACTGTTGAGGGAAACAAGTTGCAAACGGACCTGTTTAGAAAGAAGACAGTGGGAAATTCTGTACTTCATTCAGCTAGCTGCCATCCCCCGAATTTTAGATGGAGTATTCCATTTAGTGAGTTCTTGCGGGCAAAGAGAAATTGCAGTTCCATGAGTAACTATGAAAAGAATAAGAAGGAGATGATGAGCAGATTTCGGGCACAAGGGTATCCCCTCAGAATGCTCGAAATGGGAGCGAGAAAGGGGGATGCTATTGAGAGGAGTGAAGCCCTGTATAAGGCACCAAAGGCAAGACAGGAAGAGACAGAGGCCCCAAACAGATTGATTACAACCTTCAGCACTCAGTCTGCTGACCTTAGAAAAATCATAAAAAGGAGATGGGACATCTTGACGCAGGACCACATCCTAAAGGCTAAATTGGGGTATTATCCAGCTATAACATATAGGAAAGGTCCTTCGATCAAAGATATGCTAGTCAGAAGCCACATGGAACATCGTAAGCCTAATTGGTTAGAAAAAACAGGAGGGTTCAATAAATGTGGAAAATGTAAAGCCTGTAGCTACAGTGAAAATGTCAGGGAGGTCAGACTACAGAGAACCAATAGGCAGTGGAAAATCAAGAAGAACATCAACTGTGGAACCGATTATGTAATTTACGTTATCACTTGCCCATGTGGCAAGTGGTACATCGGATCCACAACCTTCCCAGTGAAGAAAAGGATTTTAGAGCACTGTCGAGCTATTACAAATAAAGATTTGAGTTACAGCACTGCAAGACATTTTCACCAGGTACATAACGGAGACTGGACCACTGCCAAATACTTTGCCTTAGATACTATCCCCGAGAATCCTAGGGGGGGCAATCGAATTCAAGCCTTACGCAGGTCAGAATCGAGGTTTATTTTACAGGCTGGAAGTGTCTTTCCGACAGGTATGAACTATGATGAAGAACTACATGTTCATTTATAATTTGAGAGTCTCCCGAATGTATTTCAAGAACCAGAGTTTCAAAAAAATAAAAATGTAATATAAAGGGATTTTATTATTTTTGTTATGTATATATGTAACACGTATTACCCATCCCAAGTTTTTCTTATGTATTCCTCCACTGTCGAGTTTTGGAATTTTTATTTGTACGAGTTCACAAGCTGTTAGCAGTGTGGCAGAGGGAAACAGCTCATTGTTTATTATCTCCATATGGAATTTGTATGGCATCTGACCTTATGAGTCTCAATAGTGAATAACCAAGAATGTATATATTTAATTAAGTTTGTTTCCTTGTTTGTTTGCAGAGTGGCAGAAGTTGAAAGAGGGGTTCCGTCACTACTATTACACTTAGAAGTTAAGAGCACGGAGATCCGGATGTAACAAAGTAACAACCGTTCTCTCCTTACTAGTATTGTCATCTATTTGTATAACAAGTAATTGTAAGAGCATGAGTAGGTGGGGCCCTTATAGGAAGTCCTTAAGGGCTTAGGAGAGTCTAGACAAAAAGACAGGGTACTATACCCAATGGGATACATTTCTGATTTATTTATTTTTATTTTTATTTTTAGAGGTATGATGGTCCCCCTGTATTGGATAACACTACTAGGACCCTTAGAATAGCTTGTTGTCACGAAAATAAAGGGTACTATACCCAGAATACATGGCATATAGGCTTTGATATAAATGCGGAAAGTAAGATATGAATTATATTAAGATAAGGGTATTTTACCCTATTGGATAAACCTTGCTTTTGTGATTTAAGATCAGATTAATTATTTGGGACTCTCTTGACTTAATAACGTTGTCAGGCTCCAGGGAGTGGGTTGTTGCCACAATAATGAAGGGTACTATACCCATGAGGTATGATATATAGATCTCTTGTATAAATGTGTAAAGACGCCATGAGCAGTTGAATTCCCATTGCTACTTTAACCCAGTGTGTATTAACACAGGATATTTACAATAGAAATGCTGAAATGTGTGACTTGTACGTTAGATCATTTATGTTGTGTTTTACAAACACTATTTTTGCACTCATTTGTTTAATGTCACGGGATTGGGGGTAATACACTCACAGTCTTTTCTTTATGTTGTTGCGTCGTGTGTGACGCGAAATGTATGAACAATGGAAGCTCGGAGCAATGGTCATGTGACCAAGACCTGTTTAGGTCGAAACGCGTCTGTTTGTGCCCGAATAAATTTGGTATTTGCAAACTTCTTGGACCGGAGTGGCTCGTGCTTACTGGACTTGTGTAAGCTTGGTGTGGATATATATATATGTATATACTTGTTACCTATCACTGCCGCAAGAAAGAACCGCACTCCAGGTTCTCTTTTTGGCAAGTTTTTAATATGACTGACGAGTTTCGACAATCCCAGTCTGAGTCTGAGTCACAGTCCACACACGGACGTGCTCTACTTTTTCAAAACAACAGTGATTTGTAAATCATAAACATAGGAGACAGACCTGGTGGAAAAAGAGTTAGTACACTCCTAAGGAGAAAACAGACTACTTTTCCAAAATTACATTTTAAAAATTAAAGTATAGAGGCAACATTCCCCAAAGTATCTGAGAGAACGCCATAATGCTTCATAAAGCCATTGGGTGCATTGTAAATGCCAAGAACAAATAATTACTCATCAATCATAGTGCTGGCCACTGCCAAGGCCATTCCATTGATAGCCCCATTCTAATAAAAGAAAATGTTAACAGATATATACAGTATCATATTCATCTGATATAATAGAGATAGCAGGGCGTGGCTTGACGCCGATGTAGGGAGCAGCGGACCTTAGAGCTCCTCCGTGACCTCCCTCCACAGCAAGTAATCCTGAGTTGCTAGGGTGGCCCCTGGCGTCGTAACTGGCGGCGGAGGTCCTGGTGCCCATCTGGGTAGGATAACAAGACACGGGGGTGCCGAGAAACGAAGAAAACGGCGATTTCTTTCCCTGATCGTGCTCCGGCTGAAAGATCGCGAACAAAATGGCGGCCGCGCCTCGCTGCAACAGGCTCCGCTGGTAAGAGAGCCCGAGGCGCTGGGCGAGACTGCTGAGCGGGGGAGTGAAGCAGAAGGGCAATGAGCGTGCGCTTGTGAGGGGGGCAGGCGGACCGAAAACGGAGGCGAGGTGAGGATCGAGGAGAGCGCAGAGGACAACGCCTGACCTTAAAATGGCGGCGCAAGACACCCCAGGCAAGACGCGCTGGTGATTGCGGCCGGTGATTGTGGTGGCCTGCCCCCCGTGGCACTCGTGGCCAGCTCCTGGTGCCTGGACTTAGATATAGCTCATTGGTGGCAGGGAGCGGAGTAGATGAGGAGCCTCCCGGTTGGAGTGTGTATGGAACAGGGAACGCACGAGCCTGCGGTGATACCAAGTGGAGCCCAACATTAGCCGCTGCAGGTGTGGGAGCCAGCACTTGGATGGACCTGGGAGACACGTCGAACTGACTGGGGTGCGGGCTCTGTGACGCCTCGTAAGCAGGGGACTGCTGCTCTGGATGCGGGGGACGGATGTGTACTTCCTGGGCGCTGCCATAAAGTGAAGTGAGGAGAGTGGGGCTGCGCTGCTGCCCGGTTGCTGGATCCTGAGGGAGCTGGAACTGTGCTGCCGCCTTGGACGGAACCACAGACTCACTGAATGTCTTCTGGTTGACTCGATGGGGACTGCGATGACCGCCTGAAGCCCCTGCAAAACGGAGTCATCCGACTGGTCCGTATATGAGAGGTCTCCCTACCGCCTGCTACGCGAGAGAGTGCCCGCATTCGCTATAGTGCAGCCACGAGCACCGGAAAACCCACGGCATTCTACCAACCGATTATTGCACCATACTGAAACCTAATTCGACAGGGCACGAGATGGGCAGAACGTCCAGGAGAAAAGGATTTGAGGTCCTGCGGCTGGACGAGCAGGAACATCACACCGACGAGGAGGAGGGGGCACCTGCTGGACGGGTGGAAAGTGTGCCTGCAGATCCTACTCTGGCTGACATTATGCAGGCCATCACCTCCTCGAGGGAGGCTCTGGAGACAAAGATGGACGCCATAGGGACGGATCTCACCCTGCTCAAGGACGACCACCGCAAACTTAAGGAGAGAGTGGCTGCCAATGAGACCACCATGAGGGACATCCCGGACACAGTAGACACACTGAAGCAGGCCCTGAAAGCGGTGGAAACCAGGGTCAAAGTGCTGGAGGTGAGAGCTGAGGACAGTGAGGGCGCTCACGCAGAAACAACCTGCGCATCGTAGGAGTTCCAGAACGGGAGGAGGGGATGGATGCGGTCCAGTTCCTGGAGGCTTGGTTAAAAACAGAGGTGGCCCCGGAGGGCCTCTCCCCCTTCTATGCCCTGGAGCGGGCCCATAGAGTCCCAGCCAGACCTCCTAACCCTGGTGCTCCACCCCGCCCACTGGTGGTGCGATTACTCCATTATCGAGACCGGGATTTCCTCCTGCAGCGAGCTCGCGAAAAGCAGTCCTTACAAATCGGGAACAGTAGGGTGATGATCTTCCCGGACTATACTAGGGAGGTGCAGCGACAAAGAACCTCCTTCCTAGCTGTCAAGCGAAAGATACGACAACTGCAGCTCCCATATGCCATGCTGTTTCCGGCTCGCCTGAGAGTGACGGCGGATGCGGCGACACATTTCTTTAATACTCCGCAAGAAGCGTGGGACTGGTTAGAAGCTCGACGCGGTGGGGAAACGCGACCACAGTGCCTGGAATCGCCCCGACAACAATCAACTTCTTCTTCGCCACCCAAGGGGGCCCCTCGCCTGATGGGAGACACCAAGAACGAGACAGGGCGGTGCGAGCAGTGGCGGAGATCAGTCAGGGAGCAGCGAGTCCGACCAGCAATATCACAGACCCTGATCGGGACAGATCTGGGAGCTCGAGCTCAAGCAGTGCCCATGGGCTCTCGGACACTGAACTGCCGGACGTTACACCACAAACAGCGGATGGCGTGTTTGGCTGACCAGGCAACAGGTCGTATATCCAGGGGGTTGCTTGTTGGGGAATGGTGACCCTTGGTACTAGCGATTTAGACGGAGAATTGCCGATGGACAAACTTCCACTATTGGGGCTTGCCGAGTGTTCTTTCTCTGTGGGGGGGGCGGGGTCGGGGGGGGTTCTGGGTCCAGTGATATCGGATATGTGCTGCCACTTCCATGATTCACTGTTTGAGTGATATAGTTTGGATGGGGACCTGGTTGGGTAGGCCTGTCCTGGGGAAAGGGAGTTGGGGTGTTTTTATTGTTGGGGGAATTTGGTTTGGGGCCAGGCATGTCGCTAGGAGAGGAGTACGTTGAGAAGCATTGGAGATTGTACTATGGATTCCACCGTAGGTTTTAAATGCATAACCTGGAATGTTAGGGGGATGCACACCATGAGCAGAAGACACAAAATACACGCCTACCTGATTAGAAGAGGAGTGCAAATTGCATTATTACAAGAGACACACCTCACACAGAAGGAAGGGACGGCACTCCAGCGCCGTTGGAGAGGGCAGATCTTCCACACCATGTATTCAGCCTTTGCTAGGGGACCCTAATATGGGTGAGGGCGGGAGTCCCCTTTCAGTGCGTCAGACAGATAATAGACCCAGAGGGTAGGTTTGTGGTGGTGCTGGGGCGCCTGGATGGCCGAGTCATCACTATAGGAAGCATATATGCCCCCAATGTTGATCAACCCGCATTCTTAGTGCAGCTATCACAGACGTTGACGCAGGTCCTGACCGGACCAGTACTTTTGGGGGGTGACTTCAATAGCATTGCTGACGTGAACCTAGACCGATCCCACCCACCACTCTCTACCGCCCCTACACACAGGGTCGCTGAAGCTCGACGGAACTGGCAACGACATTGGGGACTGACAGATGTTTGGAGGGCCCATCACCCGAGGGAAAGAGACTACTCTTATTTCTCTGCTCTACACGAGCTGCATGTTAGGTTGGACTACATTCTCTGCTCACCGGACGTACATGCAGGGATCACCTCGAGCGAGTACTTGACTAGGACGCTGTCTGATCATAACCCCCTACTGATATCCTTGAGCTGGGCGCGGACTAGGCCCACAATTCCCAGTTGGCGTCTCAGACCGGAGGTACTAGAGGATCAGGTATTCCGAGCTACGATAGGCACCGCAGTAGAGGAATATTTCCAGAATAATGCTGGCACAGCTGCCAACCCCCACATTGAATGGGATGCCTTTAAAGTAGTCATAAGGGGTCGCTGTATTGGTGAAGCGGTAGGCGTACGGAGGGTTCTTTTAAATGATGTACAGACAGCAGAAGACCGGCTCCGAGATGTTGAAAAGGATAGACCAGAAAGAGTAGACAAACAAGCGGAGCTACTAGAGGCCAGGGAAACACTAGCATTACAGGTGGAACGGTTGAGATGCTTTGACTATAGGGCCTATGCAACCCGGGCCCACGCTGAGAGGGATAAGTCTGGGGCATTACTGGCTTGGCTGGCCAACCCGGCGAGAAGAGGGACGACGATCCTAGAATTAAGGGGAGGGGTGACGTGACTCATTACGGACAACAAGACATCAACGCACAGTTCTTGGAATATTATACTACTTTATACCAGAGCCAATTGGACCCTATGGTGTTGGAGGATGAGGGATTTTTGGAGGATATTGAACTTCCCCAAATTGATGCAGACGCTGCGGAGGCCCTGGGTCATGACATAGAGTTGGGTGAGGTCAGAGGGGCCATTAAATGCATGGCCAGAAATAAAACGCCTGGCACGGACGGGCTCCCGGTCGAGTTCTATGCCACATACGTGGATGCATTGGCTCCTCGCTTGGTGGCCCTGTACAATAGGTCGAGGCGGGACGGATGTCTGCCTGCGTCAACGAGGAAGCAGTAATTATACCGCTCTTGAAACCAGGTAAGCCGCCCTGGGATCGCACTGCGTACCGGCCACTCGCCATGCTCAACCTGGATTATAAGATCTTGAGCCGAATTTTAGCCAGCCGTTTGATGACACACATGACGGCGCTTGTGCACGCTGACCAGGCGGGTTTCATTCCCTCCCGGAATACGGCCATGAATATCAGGCGGTTACTGCGAGTGCTGGACGCCCCCATCCAAGAAAACAGAGAGGCGTGCATCCTATCGATTGATATTGAAAAAGCATTTGACAGCCTTGAATGGCCATATCTTTTCAGAGTCTTGAGGGCCTTTGGCCTCGGGGAGGGGTTTGTGGCCTGGACGGCAATATTATATAAGAGCTCCACTGCCAGAGTGCGCACGGGAAGCGTGATATCAGAGGCCTGCGTAGTGGGCAGGGGAACGAGACAAGGGTGCCCGTTGTCTCCCCTCTTGTTCGCGCTGGCGATGGAACCTCTAGCTGTACATGCGCGCTCGGGGCGGTATTACCGGGGGCTGGACGGGGTGGGTCAGTCCCAATTTATTGCATTATATGCTGATGATCTTCTAATGTTCCTCGCCAACACTACGGAAGAACTACAAGGTGCCAAAAACCTATTGACCAGACTGGGAAGGGTGGCGGGCCTTAAGGTCAATTGGAGCAAGACGTGCCTGTTCCCTGTTTTAAGTGGAAGGAGTGATCCGCCGGATGGGCTAGATGTTGCATGGGAAAGCAGCTGTTTGACTTATCTGGGAGTACGTATTTATCATACGGCTGCCGATTTATTAGAGGGTAATGTCGGACGGGCGATACGGGCCACCAAGAATAATTTTGAATTTTGGGGGACTCTCCCGCTTTCGATGGCGGGACGGGTGGCGCTTCTAAAAATGGTCACGCTACCGCGATTACTCTATTATTTTGGGACGCTACCGCTATGGATTCCGCGAAGATTCTTCACCCAGCTTAATACCATGATCACAGGCTTTTTATGGGGTTCCGGGAGACGCAGAGTAGCGCTCGCCACCATGATGAGGCCTAGACGAGATGGGGGCTTTGCAGTGCCGGATTTTGAGGCCTACTACCATGCAGCACAGCTGCAGTGGTTCACGAAATGGATGGCGGGAAGACTTCGTACTGGGGAAGAACGGGAGGGCTCTGATCCGGATCTGAGACAGCTCTCTCAAGTGTTACTAGGGCTCCCATTGAGAGAAAGGGACGTTATGAGAGACCTGTGGGCGATGCGTCAATGCTGGAACCGGGTTAGTAGGAGAACCCGGCAGATACCCCCATATGCCCCTGAGATCCCGCTGCTGCTGTGCGATGCACTACCCCATGGGGGAGACTGGCAGGGATTGCGGACCTGGGAGGGGGCGGGAGTCTCCACTATTGGAGACCTCTACGAAAACGATACCCTGTTACCCTTTAATGACCTGATGGAGCGACACGGACTTCCCAGGAGAGACTTCTTGTTACATGCCTCCCTGACGATGGCTATCCGTAAACATTGGAAGAAGGGAATGGTGGAACCGCCGATCTCGACACCATGCCAATATGTAGTATCAGCGGCTGGGACGATCAAGGCAGTCACTTGCCTCTATGGGCGGCTCACCCAGGAGATGCGGCGGCCCTTGGAGAGCCTGCGGCTCAAATGGGAAACAGACCTTGGGATGCCCATAGCTGAGAAGCCGTGGGAGGCATTAGTAGAGAGGGCATGGAAAAGTTCTAGAAATGCATGATTCCAGCTAATTCAGTTCTTTGTCCTCCACAGAGCATACCTCACCCCGCACAAGATTAATGAGTATTTTGGGGCCCGATCAGTTTGTCCGCGATGTAAATTAGACAACGCCGCATTTTTACATATGTTTTGGGAATGCCCGCTACTAGAGGGGTTCTGGAGGGAGATACTGACTATACTGGGCGACATAACGGAAAGAGACACTACACTGACCCCGGGATATTGCCTGCTGCATTGGTTTCCCCACACTGCCCGGAATAAGGTTACCAGCAAATTTATAGACCTGGGGTTAGTCCTGGCTAAACGAGAAATCACCAGCCACTGGAAGGCGACCAGTGCTCCTAGTGGCTCGAGGTGGCGGAGGGAATTTATAAAATGGGCAGATTGCGAGGGGATTCTTAGGCTGCAAATGGCCCGGAGAATGGATAATGGACAAATGCTAGCTGCGGCGAGGGCATGGGAGGCACTAGTTGAGTTGCTCAGGCACCCGGCAGACGATCCCGAACCCCCCCCTGAGTGAGTGGATCTGTGAGGGAGAGTTGAAGTGTTGTCCTATTGGTTTGTGACCTATGGGGGAATGAAACCATATAATACGTAGCGGCATCCCCTTGTCAGTTGCCACTCTATTGGAATTACTGTATCTGTTGTCTTGTATGACTGAGTACGATTCTTCGCAGAGCTATTGATGACCGAGCGACATGCCTGGAGGGTGGGGGAGTTATATAGGGGGAGGGGAAGGGAAGGGTACGTTATGGCTAAAGGAAGGGGTGGTAGGGTGGGTGGGATTGTTCCCAAAGTTGGGGAGAGGGGGGATTATTTGTTTGTAATTGTATGACATATTAATGAGGGCTTTGAATTTGATTATAATTGAACCTAATGGGAACCTGATGCCCGGATATAACAAACTGCGCAGCAGGGCCCATTTACATGACTGCTACAAATGACTAGATATTGCCCTACATGCCTAGATCAAGAGAATATGCCATAGAGACTGTTGTATTATAAATGCCTAATAAATTTTTTTTACATAATAGAGATAGCAGTTCTGTGTCACATCGCCCAGTGGCGGATCCACTCCTGTGATACCTGCATTATTCCACATGGTCATAATCTAATTTTGAGCTTCCCAACTTAAATTAAGAATTAGTGCAGAAAAAAGAAATCAAAAACTGTCTAACAAAAACCCCTTTCCCAGTGCTCATTTCATCCCTACCATCTCACACAGTGTTTTAAAAACCAGCAAGTCCTCATTCAGACATGAGAGGTCCCCAGACAGGGTTCTTCCCAGCAATGACTACCCTAGGTGAACATGGAGCTCCTCATCGTGGTTGAGGCCACCAGGGTGTTTGCTTCCCAAACGGATGATGTAATCCGACTCCATTCGTCTCAACTTCCTTTTTCTATCTCCCCCTCTTGTGTGACCTGGAATCCTGTCAATACCAAAAAAGGAAATTTTAGAGGATATATTGGCAACAGTCCCATGTATTAGTTCACAGTGTGTGGCCAGCGAGTATGTCATATCCTTATTCCTGCCAGCACGGAGATGTTCAGAAATTCTCTTTTTCACAGGGAAAATTGTGCTGCCCACATACCTGAGACCACACACGCATATCAAGACATACACCACATAGTCGCTGTTGTAATTCATGAACTTATGTATCTTGGATGTCCTGCCTCTGGGGAGCGAGTATGTTTTAATATTGGTACTGTTTGCACATGCTTTGCACCTCCCACACTTGAAAAATCCTGGGAGTTCCCTCAACCAGGATCCTGTTTGATTTGGGCCTTTATTCAAATGGCTATTAACAAAAATGTCTCTCAGAGAGCTACACTTGCGGTATGTGACATGCGGGCTCGGACTTACAAGTCTGCCGATAATCATATCCGATCCGACTAGGTGCCAATGCTTTCTCACTATACTATGGATAGCTTTAGACTCATAGTTAAAGGTAGTGATCAGTCTTACTTCCTGTTTCTTGCTTTCTTTGGGTTTTGGTGTTAAAAGACTATTCCTGTCCATACTGGAAGCTTTTTCAATGGCAGCCCTGATAGTTCTTCTAGCATAGCCCCTAGCTCTAAACCGGCCAGCCATGGTGTTCTCCTCTGCCACATACGCTTCCCTTGTGCTGCAATTTCTTTTTGCTCTTAAAAGTTCCCAGTAGGGGATGCTTTGTTTCAGATTGTCTGGATGGTAACTCTGGGCATGCAAAATGCTGTTGCCCTTAGTTTCTTTACTGTACAGTTTTGTGGTAATCGCCTCATCTTTGACCTAAATTTGTACATCCAAAAACTCAATGGTATCTCTGTGAGACATATATATATATATATATATATAATGAGGGGGTTCATTTTGCCATAGAAATTATGGTTAGTGCTGTAGAAAGAAAAATTAGGACATGTTTTAAGTGAGATCTCAAATATCTTCCTGTTATATCTCAACAGGAGCAGCCTGTCAGTTGATGCCTTTGTGTTCTACTGCAGCTTTCCAGAGTGTTCTAAAGAACAACTAGAGTGCTAACAGCCTTACTTATGACAAAAGTATGGCACACCTGAAGCCATCTTGATTGGAATAAACTGGTAACACTTAAAACATTTAATTTAAAAAGGAACAAAATGAGGGGGTTCATTTTGCCATAGAAATTATGGTTAGTGCTGCAAAAAGAAAATTTAGTGCATGTTTTAAGTGAGATCTCAAATCCTCTTCTATTTCATTAGAAAATTCTGACATGCAGACTGAAACAATCACTTTCAATACCAGCAGTAGACTTCCAGTTAACTCCTTGGTGAGCAGTAGCTTTACTACAGTGATCTAATGAACAACTAGAGTAATAACATTCTGAATTTATGGCAAATGTGTGACACATCTGAATGCCTTCTTGATGGAATCAAAGTAAAAAACTGAAAGTATTTCCTACTGAGGAGACTGCAGTAAATGAGGAAATTAGGAAACTTCATAACAAAGAAGTCTTCCAAGATGGCCACCAGTGAAAAAAGAGCCCAAATGTAGCACAAATATTACCCAGATGTAGCCCACATATAGCCCAATGACAAAAGTGTGCAAAACACTTTTTATTTTTAGGTTTTGTTGCAGTTTTATGTAGTGCAGACTGGTCAGGTATTGGAGCGTTGCATCTTAAAACATGACCCCCTACACTACAAAAACACCACTGCACTACCCAAAACCCTAAAACACTACCCCAGCACGACCCCCTACACTACACAAGCACCACTGCACTATCCTAAACCCTAAAACACTACCCCCAGCACGACCCCCTACACTGCCCGAACACCACTGCACTGCCCTAAACCCTGAAACACATACCCTAGCACGACCCCCTACACTGCCCGAACACCACTGCACTGCCCTAAACCCTGAAACACCACCCCTTCATGACCCCCTACACTGCCCGAACACCACTGCACTGCCCTAAACCCTGAAACACCACCCCCAGCATGACCCCTACACTGCCCGAACACCACTGCACTGCCCTAAACCCTGAAACACTACCCCCAGCAAGACCTCCTACACTGCCCGAACACCACTGCAATGCCCTAAACCCTGAAACATCACCCCCAGCAAGACCCCCTACACTGCCCGAACACCACTGCCCTAAACCCTGAAACACCACTCCCAGCACGACCCCCTACACTGCCCGAACACCACTGCACTGCCCTAAACCCTGAAACACCACCCCCAGCACGACCCCCTACACTGCCTGAACACCACTGCACTGCCCTAAACCCTGAAACACCACCCCCTGCACGACCCCCTACACTGCCCGAACACTACTGCACTGCCCTAAACCCTGAAACACCATCCCCAGCACGACCCCATACACTGCACGAACACCACTGCACTGCCCTAAACCCTGAAACACTACCCCCAGCAAGACCCCTACACTGCCCGAACACCACTGCACTGCCCTAAACCCTGAAACACCACCCCCAGCAAGACCCCTACACTGCCCGAACACCACTGACCTAAACCCTGAAACACCACCCCCAGCAAGACCCCCTACACTGCCCGAACACCACTGCACTGCCCTAAACCCTGAAACACCAGCCCCAGCACGACCCCTACACTGCCGGAACACCACTGCACTGCCCTAAACCATGAAACACCACCCCCTGCACGACCCCCTACACTGCCCGAACACCACTGCACTGCCCTAAACCCTGAAACACCACCCCCAGCATGACCCCCTACACTGCCCGAACACCACTGCACTGCCCTAAACCCTGAAACACCACCCCTGCACGATCCCCTACACTGCCCGAACACTACTGCACTGCCCTAAACCCTGAAACACCACCCCAGCACGACCCCTACACTGCACGAACACCACTGCACTGCCCTAAACCCTGAAACACCAGCCCCAGCACAACCCCGTACACTGCCCGAACACCACTGCACTGCCCTAAACCCTGAAACACCAGCCCCAGCACGACCGCCTACACTGCCCGAAAACCACTGCACTGCCCTAAACCCTGAAACACCAGCCCCAGCAAGACCCCCTACACTGCCCGAACACCACTGCACTGCCCTAAACCCTGAAACACCACCCCCAGCAAGACCCCCTACACTGCCCGAACACCACTGCCCTAAACCCTGAAACACCACTCCCAGCACGACCCCCTACACTGCCCGAACACCACTGCACTGCCCTAAACCCTGAAACACCACCCCCAGCACGACCCCCTACACTGCCTGAACACCACTGCACTGCCCTAAACCCTGAAACACCACCCCCTGCACGACCCCTACACTGCCCGAACACTACTGCACTGCCCTAAACCCTGAAACACCATCCCCAGCACGACCCCATACACTGCACGAACACCACTGCACTGCCCTAAACCCTGAAACACTACCCCCAGCAAGACCCCCTACACTGCCCGAACACCACTGCACTGCCCTAAACCCTGAAACACCACCCCCAGCAAGACCCCCTACACTGCCCGAACACCACTGACCTAAACCCTGAAACACCACCCCCAGCAAGACCCCCTACACTGCCCGAACACCACTGCACTGCCCTAAACCCTGAAACACCAGCCCCAGCACGACCCCTACACTGCCGGAACACCACTGCACTGCCCTAAACCATGAAACACCACCCCCTGCACGACCCCCTACACTGCCCGAACACCACTGCACTGCCCTAAACCCTGAAACACCACCCCCAGCATGACCCCCTACACTGCCCGAACACCACTGCACTGCCCTAAACCCTGAAACACCACCCCTGCACGATCCCCTACACTGCCCGAACACTACTGCACTGCCCTAAACCCTGAAACACCACCCCCAGCACGACCCCCTACACTGCACGAACACCACTGCACTGCCCTAAACCCTGAAACACCAGCCCCAGCACAACCCCGTACACTGCCCGAACACCACTGCACTGCCCTAAACCCTGAAACACCAGCCCCAGCACGACCGCCTACACTGCCCGAAAACCACTGCACTGCCCTAAACCCTGAAACACCAGCCCCAGCAAGACCCCTACACTGCCCGAACACCACTGCACTGCCCTAAACCCTGAAACACCACCCCCAGCAAGACCCCCTACACTGCCCGAACACCACTGCACTAAAGCCTGAAACACCACCCCCAGCAAGACCACCTACACTGGCCGAACACCACTGCACTGCCCTAAACCCTGAAACACCACCCCCTGCACGACCCCCTACACTGCCCAAACACCACCGCACTGCCCTAAACCCTGAAACACCACCCCCTGCACGACCCCCTACACTGCCCAAACACCACTGCACTGCCCTAAATCCTGAAACACCACCCTCAGCACGACACCCTACACTGCCCGAACACCACTGCACTGCCCTAAACCCTGAAACACCACCCCCAGCACGACCCCCTACACTGCCCGAACACCACTGCACTGCACTAAACCCTGAAACACCACCCCTGCATTACCTCCTACACTGCCGGAACACCACTGCACTGCCCTAAACCCTGAAACACCACCCCCAGCACGACCCCCTACACTGCCCGAACACCACTGCACTGCCCTAAACCCTGAAACATCAACCCCAGCAAGACCCCCTACACTGCCTGAACACCACTGCCCTAAACCCTGAAACACCACCCCCTACACTGCACGAACACCACTGCACTGCCCTAAACCCTGAAACACCACCTCCAGCAAACCCCCTACACTGCCTGAACACCATTGCTCTGCCCTAAATCCTGAAACACTAGCCCCAGCATGACCCCCTACACTGCCCAAACACCACTGCACTGCCCTAAACCCTGAAACACCACCCCCAGCACGACCCCCTACACTGCCCGAACACCACTGCACTGCCCTAAACCCTGAAACACCAGCCCCAGCAAGACCCCCTACACTGACCGAACACCACTGCACTGCCCTAGACTCTGAAACACCAGCCCCAGCAAGACCCCCTACACTGCCCGAACACCACTGCACTGCCCTAAACCCTGAAACACCACCCCCAGCAAGACCCCCTACACTGCCCGAACACCACTGCACTAAAGCCTGAAACACCACCCCCAGCAAGACCACCTACACTGGCCGAACACCACTGCACTGCCCTAAACCCTGAAACACCACCCCCTGCACGACCCCCTACACTGCCCAAACACCACCGCACTGCCCTAAACCCTGAAACACCACCCCCTGCACGACCCCCTACACTGCCCAAACACCACTGCACTGCCCTAAACCCTGAAACACTACCCCTCAGCACGACACCCTACACTGCCCGAACACCACTGCACTGCCCTAAACCCTGAAACACCACCCCAGCATGACCCCCTACACTGCCCGAACACCACTGCACTGCCCTAAACCCTGAAACACCACCCCCTGCATGACCTCCTACACTGCCGGAACACCACTGCACTGCCCTAAACCCTGAAACACCACCCCCAGCACGACCCCCTACACTGCCCGAACACCACTGCACTGCCCTAAACCCTGAAACATCAACCCCAGCAAGACCCCCTACACTGCCTGAACACCACTGCCCTAAACCCTGAAACACCACCCCTACACTGCACGAACACCACTGCACTGCCCTAAACCCTGAAACACCACCTCCAGCAAAACCCCTACACTGCCTGAACACCATTGCTCTGCCCTAAATCCTGAAACACTAGCCCCAGCATGACCCCCTACACTGCCCAAACACCACTGCACTGCCCTAAACCCTGAAACACCACCCCCAGCACGACCCCCTACACTGCCCGAACACCACTGCACTGCCCTAAACCCTGAAACATCAACCCCAGCAAGACCCCCTACACTGCCTGAACACCACTGCCCTAAACCCTGAAACACCACCCCCTACACTGCACGAACACCACTGCACTGCCCTAAACCCTGAAACACCACCTCCAGCAAAACCCCCTACACTGCCTGAACACCATTGCTCTGCCCTAAATCCTGAAACACCAGCCCCAGCATGACCCCCTACACTGCCCGAACACCACTGCACTGCCCTAAACCCTAAAATACCAGCCCCAGCACGACCACCTACACTGCCCGAACACCACTGCACTGCCCTAAACCCTGAAACACCAGCCACAGCACGACCCCTACACTGCCCGAACACCACTGCACCTCCCTAAACCCTGAAACACCAGCCCCAGCACGACCCCCTACACTGCCCGAACACCACTGTACTGCCCTAAACCCTGAAACACCAGCCCCAGCACGACCCCCTACACTGCCCGAACACCACTGCACTGCCCTAAACCCTGAAACACCACCCCCTGCATGACCCCCTACACTGCCCGAACACCACTGCACTGCCCTAAACCCTGAAACACCACCCCCTGCAGCACCCCCTACACTGCCCGAACACCACTGCACTGCCCTAAACCCTGAAACAGCACCCCCTGCACCGCCCCCTACACTGCCCGAACACCACTGCACTGCCCTAAACCCTGAAACACCACCCCAGCATGACCCCTTTACTGCTCGAACACCACTGCACTGCCCCAAACCCTGAAACACCACCCCCAGCACGACCCCCTACACTGCCCGAACACCACTGCCCTAAACCCTGAAACACCACCCCCTGCACGACTCCCTACACTGCCCGAACACCACTGCACTGCCCTAAACCCTGAAACACCACCCCCTACACTGCCCGAACACCACTGCACTGCCCTAAACCCTGAAACACCACCCCCAGCACGACCCCTACACTGCCCGAACACCACTGCACTGCCCTAAACCCTAAAACACCACCCCCAGCATTACCCCCTACACTGCCCAAACACCACTGTACTGCCCTAAACCCTAGAACACTACCCCCAGCACGACCCCCTACACTACCCGAACACCACTGCACTACCCTAAACCCTAAAATACTACCCCCAGCACAAACCCCTACACTACCCAAACACGACTGCACTGCCCTAAACCCTCAAACACTCCCCCCAGCACGACCCCCTACACTACCCGAACACCACTGCACTGCCCTAAACCCTAAAACACTCCCCCAGCATGACCCCCTACACTACCCGAACACCACTGCACTGCCCTAAACCCTAAAACACTCCCCCCAGCACGACCCCTACACTACCCAAACACCACTGCACTGCCCTAAACCCTAAAACACTACCCCCGCATGACCCCCTACACTCCCCAAACACCAATGCACTACCCTAATCCCTAAAACACTACCCCCGCATGACCCCTACACTACCCTAAACCCTAAAACACTACCCCTGCATGACTCCCTACACTACCCAAAGACCACTGCACTACCTAAACCCTAAAACACGACCTCCTACACTACACAAACACCACTGCACTACCCTAAACCCTAAAACACTACCCCTACACTACCCAAACACCACTGCACTACCCTAAACCCTAAAACACTACCCCCAGCAGTACCCCTACACTACCCAAACAGCACTGCACTAACCTAAACCCTAAAACACTACCCCCAGCAGTACCCCCTACACTACCCAAACACCACTGCACTACCCTAAATCACTACCCCCAGCACGACCCCCTACACTACCCAAACACCACTGCACTACCCTAAACCCTAAAACCGTACCCCCAGCACGACCCCCTACACTACCCAAACAACACTGCACTACCCTAAACCCTAAATCTACCCCCAGCATGACCCCCTACACTACACAAACACCACTGCACTACCCTAAACCTAAAACACTACCCCCAGCATGACCCTCTTCACTACCTAAACACAACTGCACAATTTGTTACAGGCGTTGCAACGCAGGCCTGTGGTGCTTACTGGAAGTACCTAGTGGGCTAGTTGGGCCCCAGGGACCCTCAGGATTCAAGGTGACCTAATCCCCCAACTTAAAACGCACCACGGGGCGCGTTTGCACAGTGGTGAAGGGAGGGGCGGGGCCTCAGGTGACATGTGCGCTAACACGCCCTGTGGTGCGTTTTAAGTTGGGGAATTAATTTCCTTTGAATCCTGAGGGACCCTGGGGGCCAACTAGCCCACCAGGTACCTTTAGTAAGCACAACAGAGTTGCGTTGCAGAGAGGTGAAAAAAGGTGCGTGGCCTCGGAACGCCTCTCTGCAACTCAGCTCTGTGGTCCTAACTGTAGGTACCTGGGGGGCTAGTTGGGCCTCAGGGACCCTCAGAATTCAAGGGGACTTAATCCTGCAACTTAAAACGCGCCACGGGGTGCGTTTGCACACATGTCACCTCAGGCCCCCCCTCCCTTCACCACTGTGCAAACGCGCCCTGTAGCTGCGTTTTAAGAGGTAGTTTTAATCCCCCTGCCCTATTATGTACTAGGGACTTGCAGAGGAGGTCATGCTAATCACAGGGGTACCCCAACGCATAGTGTTCCCTAGTGTATGTAGGTGTTTTCACTGTATTCTAAGTGTCTTTTAGCATAGCACTGGCTCTGGTTAGTCAGAGTCAGTTACCACCAGTACCCGTCTGAAAAAGTTGTGGGCACAGGATGATTTTGCAACAAGGCCTCTTTCTGCTCCTCTGTTGGTTCTTTCTGCACATCTTTTGCTTCTTTCTGTGCGTTGTTTCTTCTTTCTTCACATGTCCTACCTCTGTAGGCATAGTTAGAAACTAGCATTTAAAAAAACCTTTGAAATTCACTTAAAAAATCATAGGTTTCAGGCACGTTATAGTTAGAAATTAGCATTTAAAAAACCTTTGAAATTCACTGAAAAAACCATAGGTTTCAGACACGTTATAGTTAGAAATTAGCATTTAAAAAACCTTTGAAATTCACTGAAAAAACCATAGGTTTTAGGGACAGTTATAGTTAGTTGGACATTTCACTCGTACAAAACCATAGAAATTCCCCCGTTATAGTTAGTTCAGCTAACTATAACTCGCGCCCCGCAATGCACTGCTGATGACGTCACATATTACATCACTCATGACATGGTCAGTGACATCACTGATGACATCACTGATGACATCTCAAATGACATCACTGATGACATCATCCATGTGATAATTTCATGCATCTTCTCACACCCTAATATAACTTTTGATACACCCACTCTAAATTACAGACTGCCATTCTCAAAACCATAGACACTCCAACACCAAAAACTACATACCCACTCACTGATTCTTAGGTCTACACACACATCCACTCACTAACCCATACAGTCACTCATACTTAGTCACTCAGTACAGGACTATCATATGCACTCATACACCTATATAAACACTCACACACCGCCACTCATCCATAGAGGTACTCACACACCTAGTCAGTCATGCAAAAAACTTAATCACACACCCATTTACTCACCTATACAGTTATACACACACCAGCTCACTTACTCATACAAATACTAGCACATTCTTACACTCTTATACAATCACTGATACAAGTACACACTCATCCATACAGCCACTCTCACAATCACACACTCTCACTTATAGCCATTTATATACTCCAACACACATATATACTGCCTTTCACATATGTAGTTACTCATACATGTACCACTGAGATATACATTCAATCACTAACACACCCATACACACACTCACCCAGCCATACAGTCCATCACAGATGCACTCTTGAAACCATGCACCCAGTGAATCACCAACTCACACATCTATGCACAGAGTCACACACACCCCACCCACACAAACACTCAGGCACCCATACAGATACTCAGACAATCAATCAATAACCCATGTAGACACTCATGTAGCTATTCAGAAAGCCATGCAGCCGCTTACAAACCAACAGACAGACGGATACAGACATTCACACAGTTTAGTCACTAACCCATGCATTCAGTAAGATACATTTAATCACTCACTTGTAGAGTCAGTCACTCACATACTAAATCATCCATTCAGACACTTATACACCCACTCATTCTTCAATACGCCTTTCCCAATATATATTAAACATATTTAAACTTTACAGAAACACACAGTCACTGGATGATGTCATCAGTGATGTCATTTGAGATGTCATCAGTGATGTCATCAGTGATGTCACTGACCATGTCATGAGTGATGTAATATGTGACGTCATCAGCAGTGCATTGCGGGGCGCGAGTTATAGTTAGCTGAACTAACTATAACGGGGGAATTTCTATGGTTTTGTACGAGTGAAATGTCCAACTAACTATAACTGTCCCTAAAACCTATGGTTTTTTCAGTGAATATATATATATATATATATATATATATATATATATATATATATATATATATATATATATATATATATATATACATATATATTCTGAAGATGAAGGATCACAAGAAAACAACAGCCAGCCAGGGCAAAAATCTGGATCCCAAAGGATACAATGAGTCACAAAGAAATAAAATATCCAAGAAAGAAGTGACTCAAACAGATAGATTCACCAAAGAACAAAAATATATTTCCACTACAACGTTTCAGCTTCCGCCTTCCTCAGGTAGTACAAGATGGTTTGCTCAGTGGCTGCACAGATGACACAGAGAGAAAAGCTCTCCACCTCCTTCAACAGAGAATGGATGTCATTATAAAACCGGCAGACAAAGGTGGTGCAGTGGTTGCCTTGAAAGTAAGTGATTATATTGAGGAAGGAATGAGACAACTAATGGATACCAACACTTACAAACCTTTAGAAACTGATCCCACAGAAGATTTAAACAAAGAAATTAAGAACATGGTTGTAAGGTACAGGAGCTTAAACCTCATTGATGAAACAACAGCAGATATACTTGTTCATCCCAAACCAAGACCTGGGAGATTTTATATGCTTCCCAAAATTCACAAAATGAACAATCCTGGCCGTCCCATCATCTCTGGCAATGACACAGCCACTGAGAGACTATCTTTATTTGTCGACCTGCACCTCCAGCCCATTGTACAGGAACTTCCATCATTTGTTAAAGATACCAGTCACTTCCTTCAGATTATTGAAAAATTAAACCAAACCTACACATTTGATGATGATACTCTTCTGGCTACATTTGATGTTACATCATTATACACCAATATACCACATGAGGATGGGCTTATGGCATTATCTGAAGCTCTTAATAAAAGAACTGTGAAAAAGCCATCAACAAATGTGCTTACCAACTTTGCAAGAGTTATCCTTAAATCCAACAATTTTACATTCAATGGTAAACACTATCTGCAGATACAAGGGACTTCCATGGGCACTCGGATGGCTCCATCCTATGCAAATATCTTCATGGGCAAACTAGAGAACTGTATACTTGCTACTTATAGCATCAAACCACTGGTATGGCTAAGATACATTGATGACATATTTATAATATGGAATGCAGGAAGTAGAACATTGGAACAATTTACAGCTTATATCAACAATATCCATCCTACCATCAAATTTACCAGCAGCAATACTAAACAGAAGCATCATCTCCCTTTTCTGGATGTGCTACTCACCATTCATGAACAGAAAATTACAACTGATCTGTACCACAAGCCTACAGATGCTCATTTGTATCTAAACTGGACTTCATGTCACCCACACCACACTAAACTGAGCATCATCTACAGCCAAGCACTCAGAATAAGACGCATCTGCAGCAATGAGGAAACCTGTAAAGACCATCTACAGGAGCTTGCTACATTATTTAAAAGGCGAGGCTATCCTCTGCATATCATACAGCAACAAATTGACAAGTCTTTGCAGTTACCCAGAGAAGCACTTATTTGGAATACCAACGGCAGAAACAAAAGTGACAGAACTCCATTTGTGGTTGACTATCATCCATCAGCTCCCAACTACAGAAATATAATGCAAAAAACATTTCCCTTACTGTCTACTTGTGAAAAATTGCAAAAGGCTTTTCCAAAACCGCCAGTCATTGCTTACCGCAGAGCTCCAAATTTACGATCTCTTATTGTGAGAGCTGAACTCAAGCAAGTTGTAACAAATGCAGGGGTTCATTGCTGTGACTCTAAAAGGTGCATCACGTGTGAATACCTTTTACAAACATCATCAGTAACTAGTTCTGTTACAAGAAGGACCTATGGAATAAGACAGCATCTTACATGTCGCTCAACATGCATTATTTATGTGATTCAGTGCCAACGGCAAAGCTGTAAAAATCAATATGTAGGCCAAACAGTGAATGACCTCCGTACACGATTCAGGAACCACAAATCGGCAATAATTAATAAGAAAATTGACCAGCCTGTAGCCAATCATTTTAACCTTGTGGATCATTTACTATCAGATTTGAAGATTTTCCCCGTGGAACATGTCTCAAAGGAAGAACTACTGGACTCCAGAGAAAACTTCTGGATGTACCGTTTAAAATCACTGCATCCAGATGGACTGAACATTACTGATAATACAATCTGATTACTGCATATCTCAAGAGCTCTCAGGACTGCATTGATTCCACATTCCAAATGGAATCTTCACTCATGATGCTTTTTGAAAATTCAGCTGTGTCATCTGTGCAGCCACTGAGCAAACCATCTTGTACTACCTGAGGAAGGCGGAAGCTGAAACGTTGTAGTGGAAATATATTTTTGTTCTTTGGTGTATCTATCTGTTTGAGTCACTTCTTTCTTTGATATATATATATATATATATATATATATATATATATATATATATATATATATATATATATGTATATACGTATATACACATACATATATATCAAACAATACCCTTTAATACATATATATATATATCCTACTCGTGATAGCCAGTAGGTAGTTATAGTTAGGTATATATATATATATATATATATATATATATATATATATATATATATATATATATATATATATATATATATATATATATATATATATATATATATATATATATATATATATGTATCTTACAAAAAGTGTCCAAAAACGAAACACGCACTCCAACAGCGGATAACTTCAACAAAAGCTTTATTAATTGCAGGAGCATACAACTATGCATTCATGCCAGGATCATCTTACTGCCTGACGCGTTTCGAGCCTCCTGGCTCTTGTTCACAGGCTTGGACAAAAGCGGAGCAGAGTATTTTCCGGCAATTTATACCCTTCAGTGGGATCACAGGTGAATTCCATATACCGCCATGCACTATGGGATTTGAAGTGCAGTAATTAATTTAACCCACCATTCAAGATCATGCGATACTATATGTGATTGGGACGGAGTCCACTGGAGGAATTAATTGCAAGAGAAACCGCACTACGAGTCCCAGAATGCAGAAGTGTATGGAAATTAGTCAGGCCAACCAGGGGGCGATAAAAGAATTAACTAAGAGACTCGGCTGTTTACTCTTTTCCAACCCAATCACTTGCATTGCCCGTGAACAAGGAGCAGGAGCTCCGAAACGCGTCGGGCTGGGTTTTTAATGAACTGTGGCAAATAATCCCGGTTTTCCACAATAAAGAGCGCTGCTAGAAACTTGCAGGACTCGGCTGTTTCCTGAGTGCACCCTCGCAGGGGGACCCCTTTGTTGTGATGTTATTCGGCCTGTCCCAGCCGAGAGGGTTGCACCGCCATTATTAAAAGGACATGGGCCGTCTCGCACGGATTGACTGTGCTTGAGGTTGCGGAGGAACAGATGGGAGAAAACTGAACCGGGTTATTTTGTATTACAGGCTCACTGGAGAGTTCAAGATCATGCGATAAAATATGTGATTGGGACGGAGTCCACTGGAGGAATTAATTGCAAGAGAAACCGCACTACGAGTCCTAGAATGCTGAAGTGTATGGAAATTAATCAGGCCCACCAGGGGGCGATAAAAGAATTAACTAAGAGACTCAGCTGTTTACTCTTTTCCAACCCAATCATTTGCATTGCCCGTGAACAAGGAGCAGGAGCTCCGAAACGCATTGGGCTGGGTTTTTAATGAACTGTGCCAAATATTCCCGGTTTTCCACAATAAAGAGCGCTGCTAGAAACTTGCAGGACTCGGCTGTTTCCTGAGTACACCCTCGCAGGGGGACCCCTTTGTTGTGATATATATATGTATATATACATCCTACTCTCGATAGCCAGTAGGTATTTATAGTTAGGACCAAAGTTTCCTTAGGAAAAGTGTTTTTTGTTTTGCCAATAACTTTGGAGCCATTTAACCCTTTCCATGCGTCGGACGGCCCCCGGTCGTCCGACGTCACGGTGGGTGTGTGCGGAGGATGGCCGGGGGCCGTCCCAGACACGCCCACTCAAGGGAACGCCCAGCACCGTGCCAGAATCCGCGCCGCGGTCAAGCGGTTAACGAATCTACAAGAATAATTTTTTTAACTTCCCCTTTTTGGGTTAGCTGCTGTGTTGAAAGTTTCAGGGTGATCTGTTGAGCAGGGGCCGACAAAAAGGGGGGGTCCCAAAACATGTTTTCCTCATGTTATGTCTATGGGCATTATCATTTTTTTAACACAACTACAGTTCGAACCGCTGAACGGAATTATACCAAATTTAGCAGAAAGCTAGATGTTGGTCCAGAAAGTGTGCTTTTTGTGATTTGTTGTAAATCCGTTCAGTAGCTTCGGAGATATTTAAGTTTAAAAACTTTAGATATCTGGGAGCTCAAAATCTTACTGAAATTTGATTGGCTGACAACTCTTAAACCAGGAAGTGTTAGCAGCCATCTTGGGACTCGGCTTGAAGCTGAGTCCCACAAAAAAATTAAAAAAGAAAGAAAATGGGGCAGGGTAGATATTCCCTGACCCCTTAGGCCTCTTGGGGAAGTACCAAAAAAAGTAATCAGTGATGTCATTTGAGATGTCATCAGTGATGTCACTGAGCATCTCATGAGTGATGCAATATGTGAGGTCATAAGCAGCGCATTGTGAAGGTGAGGGTTATAGTTAGCTCACTGCTGAATTTCACTGGTTTTTAGGTCTCGCCTAGCGATGCAGCGCCATGCGCTGCTCGCTAAGCGAGATCTATTGTTGTCGACTTTCTTAGCGATGCGGGACAGGACATGTGCACGCGTATGGCAAGACAGGAGATGTGCATGCCTACGGCTCGTGGCGTTATTACAACTCCTGCTCGCACCATATGCGTGCACATCTCCGGTCTGTGCGCGCCGCGCTTACGTGAACACGTGTGGACAGCTTCGGAAGGGAGACAAAACAGGAGATGCGCGGACAGGAGTTGTGCACGCGTACGCACATCTCCTGTCCGCGCTCATGGCGGCGGAAGGGAGACAAGACAGGAGATGTGCACACGTGCAGAGGACAGCAGTTGTGCACGCGTACGTACATCTCCTGTCCGCGCTAAACAAGCAGCTTTCATTGGCGTAATGGCGACAGCTTTTCCGTCCTCCTGCCCTGCGCCAGGTCTACAGATGCCTTCTTAGGGAGCGGCAGCGGCCTCCTTCCCCTTGACTGCTTCATTCCGGGTTAAACTATGCTCACTTCCTGGGAACGTCGAGAATGGTCGGGGAGAGAACGGGCAGGCTGCTCTTTAATTGGAGCGACATCCTCCCGCCCATGGCGTGAGCCGAGACAGCGGCTGTTCAATTTGTTTGCTGCCAATGAAGCATAGGCAGCTGAGCTTGCCGCTACTAATATTTAAAAAATAATCATCTCGCCGACCCGTCACCCAACTCCACGGCGGCCAGCTGAGAGTGAACACCTACTGCACCGCAGCATGCGGACGCCGGTAGGAATGATTCCGCAACCCAGCAGCCCACCACCAAACAGCACACCACAACAGTCTGTACAACTGGGTGATTGCCGTCCTGAATGCCCAGCGTTGCCGCGGATGAATCTGGACCAAGTTGTACTCCTCGTTGCAGCCACGTGTGGCCCATACTGAATTGCAGCACTAGCCTCGCAAAGAGAAAGTGCCTGGAGAGAGGTATTCTCTGCTTTTAATAAAATTAGTTTTTTTAATAGCGCATTCTGCGTAGCATATTCCCCTGACACCTCACAAAACAATATGATGAATGAAAGGCACCGCTCGTAATCGCACTGTTAATACGAGGCCGGTTACATTAAATGTAGGATAAATTACTCGTTAGTACTGGCTCTTAGTCCTTTGATTTGTATGTCACGGCTCAACAGCCTGGCTGGCTGATCACCTATGTCTGCCTCAGTCACCCGACCACTCGGAGACTCTCCTGAGGCTGCCCATGCCCAGTGCTGTCTGCGGCAGCTGTAAGTCCGTGAATCAGCTGACTGTTTACTCTCTGTATTAGGCAGCTGAGAAGAGATCCATGTTCAAGAGCATAAGGGGCCTCTCACATCCTGTTTGCTTTGGTACAGACTCAGCCCGGGTCCCACGTGTCAACACTTACATTATACAAGGGCACGTTCATTTGGAGATTAAGTGACTTGCCCAGGATCACAGGGTGTTAAACAAATGCCGAGACTCCAGCTGTAACCCGTATGTCAGATTTCATCCCCACCCTTTTCCCGTTAAGCTCTGTTTGCGCACTACTCTCCCCCTTTCACCTGCATGCTTCACCCCTCCCAGGCACTTAATCGCCATCCTTCTTGCACAATGCGTCTAGTGCAGCATCTCACCCCATTACTCTTTCTCCGTGTTCTCCCAACAGCCCCATGTTCCTTCCCCCACCCGTGCCCCCTTATTGTTTCAAACACCCACCCTCCCTCTGTGATTCCTCACAACCCCCACTTCCTGTTGCTCACCCCTCCAGTGCTACTTGTTTCTTTTCTTTTTGTGTACCAGTCCAACTCAGACCGGCAAACAAAATCTATTTTGAAAAAAGGGCCTCTCATTTTGTAGATGCATGCATGCTTGGTGCTTGCGCCTGCAAAATTACCCAGCCGACAACGTATGCCTTTTTGTACTGCTTTTTATTTTTTTAAACCACTGCTGCACAGCATCTGGGATGCTGTACAGCAGAGCTCAAAACATTAGCAAAGCCGATAGGGTCCAGAGGCGAGATATACTGGCTTTGCCAAGAGTTGTTTTTGTAGAGATGATGATAAACTCCCCTTCTCTGACATCTGAGACAGGGCCATTCATCTCTATGAAATCTCGCACTCATCAGCAAATCTCACATTGAGGCGTAACCCTGAGTTCTTTGGTGTGGCGATCACTTTTAGGTCTTCTCTCTGGGAATTTGTTTATCACACATGTTGGTGATACTGAGGGAGCCTTCAGTTTCTATGCATCACTTTACAGTTGTTTTTACTATACCCTGCGATTTGTTTCACATGCTCGTATTGGTGATAACTTGAACAGATAGCAGCAGAATGTGCAAATAAGTCGTCTAAGGCATATAATATTTAATGAGAGTACACTAGAATATGATGAACGCCAGGTAGCCACAGCCACTTAATTACACTCTAATCAATACCACATAAATACACCCCATATAAAACCACTCTGTGCCACATAGCAACATTCCATATAAATACACTCCATGCCACATAATTCCCATCAGCATAATTGCACTCAGTGTCACACAGTTCCACGGCACACAATTCAGCTCCACACATTTCTATTCAGCACCACATAATTTGACAACAAACCACATCATTCAACTCAGTTCACTTACACAACACACCACATGCATCCACACCACAAAATTCAACAGCACTTCACATAATTAAACTTCACTACATACCACAGCACAAAATACCAATCCACATAATTACACTCAGTTACACTCAATCCCACTCTACATAATTTCAGTACACTCAATACCACATAATTACTATCCACGTAATTCCACTGCACACCATGCCACATAATCCCACCACACAAATCCACTCCACACCACACAATTCCACGCCACACAATTCCACAACTAACAATTTCAATCCAACCCACATACCTCCAATCCACACCACATACATCCACTCCATAAACATAAGTGAAATACATTATCATTTACAACGCCAATAGCTCTTACTTTCACAAATGCGACACCTATTGCATTGCAAATGCTTTTTTTTTTTAGGTTGAGATATGCGCTGCTCTGCGAGGCATGTTCGTGGACTCCAGTGTCAAAGACAAAAGTCCGGACCGAGTCGCCGTGAGCCCTCAGTGCAGCAATAGAGTTCGCCACTCACATTTCACTGCCGCGGTATTCATCCCGGAACTGCGAAAAAGCTTCCAGCTTTCTAAGTGCAACATGTCCTCTATTAACCGGTTGTGAATTCAGGGAGCGGAGCCCCCTTTCTGGACTCCTTTGTCCTGCGCCGCTTGGGTCATGTGCACCTCTGGCCCATTCCACCTTCGGATCCGGGGACGGCGGCTATTGTAATCCTTCAGTCAGGATAAGAGTGTAGGGTGTAATGTCCAGTTGAAGTGGTCGGGATGGCTGCTTATGTTTTTTGTATTCCGGTACTTGGAGACTTGTAATGTGAAGGAGAAACTACAAGTACCAGAATGCAAAGTGATGAGTTTAAACATCAGACCCAGCCAGCACGAGTGACATCATGCAACCTGACCTTTAGAGACGGATCTGCAAAAACTTAAAGTTCTGTAAGACTATTTAAGGCCAGCGGCCGGGATTACACTAGATTCATCGGCTCCTGTCTTCTGAAAGTCCAACGTGGCTGTAGGTAACAGGAAACAAGGGGGTAAGAGTTTAATTAGACCCAGGTAGCGGCTGGTTTTGTTCAATGATGTGAATAAAGGTTATCTTTCATAAATATGTGTAGCACAGGAAACTTTGGGTTAGTCGGGGTGAGGGGTATGGGGGTCAGGAGGGTTTATCCATATCACGTTATTCCCTCGGAGTTAAAAGAAAACATATTCGTTTACAAAGGAATACACTGCAGATTCTGTGTGTTGCCTCCAGTGTGTTTTGGGATGTCCTACAAATGGTGCGTCATACCTAGAGATGTGTGAGCCACTAAAAGTTCCAGCTAGGTTCGAGTGACGAGTCAGATGTCCGGCTCTTGCTCAGCTCTAGGTCCTCTGGGACCTTCGAGCCCAAAACGAGCTGAGCTTTCATATGGATTGCGCCTGCCACCCTCTAACCTCATGTAATGTAGAATGAATTAAAAACAAAGCCGTGATATTTGATTTAACAAGCATTTGCAATGCAATGGGTCTCGCAGTTACACGAGTTTAAGGTATTGGCATTATAAATAACAATGCCTTTAATTTATGTTTTTAAAAAGAAAACAAAAATAAAAGGCATTGTTATTTGCAATGTCAATAGCTCAAACTCGCGTCAATGCGAGACCTATTGCATTGCAAATGCTTGTTCTCGAGTGACACCTGAGCCTAACTATAACATCCTTGTAACCTTTGTTTTTTCCAGTGAAGATATATATATAGCTTGATTTTGGAGCAATATTGGACACCAATGTAATTATTTGGTTGCGTTATATTGGTGACCTTTTCGTGGTATGGGATGGCACCAAACAGCAGGCAGAGGAATTTATAACTGGTATCAATGCTAATGACCTCAATCTCAATTTCACTGTAACGATAAGTCAAACATCAATTACATTTTTAGACACCGAAGTATTTATACACAATAACAACATGGAGACTAGGCTCTATAGAAAGGAAACCTCAGGTAACTCCACATTGCATGCCAGTAGTGCACACCCGGCACACTTAATTAACAGTATTCCGTATGGAGAAATGCTACGTCTTAGAAGAATATGTAGTAATGAATATGATTTGAAGCAGGCACAGGAGCATAGTAAACTGAGGTTTCTAGACAGGGGGTACTCTGAGAAAATCATTAACAGTGCTATGAGTAAATCCATGAAGTGTAGTAGAGATGAGCTTCTAATAGACAAAACAAAGGTGGCCCAGACAGTATCCCAAGTGGGAGCAACTAACAGAGGAGGAGTCAGTGGTGCAACCAATCAGATGAGATTCATCATCGGTTACAGTAGACAGCACTCCAGGCTCCACAGAATTATCAATAAAAACTGGCCTATAGTGCTCAGTGATCCTATTGTTGGACCAATACTACCATCCGGGGTATCCATCACATATAGGAGGGGGCCATCGATGAGGGATAGGTTGGTCAATACTAGTCCCGAAACAATGGATAAAACCACTTGGCTTCAGACCAATAGTGGGTTTTTTAAGTGTAAGACTTGTAAAGCTTGCCTACATGGCATCAATACTAAAACTTACACAAACCCCTTTAGTGACAAGGAGCATAAGATTCTCAAACTCCTTACTTGCAAAACGGAATATGCTATATACGTGCTGATATGTCCATGTGGGCTACAGTACGTAGGTAGCACCAAGCTACCTGTACACAAACGTATTTTGCAACATCTTCGTGCCATATCTAACCAAGATAATACATATCCGGTGGCACGACATTTCAGGGAGTTTCACAACAGCAATAACGAGGGGCTCAAATACTTTGTGGTAGATGCAATTTCACCCAGCAGAAGAGGTGGTGACAGGGAATCGAAACTGCGTAAACTTGAGACAAGGTATATTCTACAGTTCGATTCCAAAACCCCAGGAGGGCTTAATGCTACTGAGGACTTGCACACATGTTTAGGATAAAATATCACCAGGGATTCCAATTGACCAACTATTGGTACATATACACTGAACGACTATGCTATTTAAATCCTTTTATTTTCCTTTTTAACTCTGAGGAGGATTTATGAACTAATTATATGGGTATTTCTATATTTATATATTTATTTATATATTTATTAATGTATACCTATTTATATATTTATATTTAAATGTTTAGGCAGTCTGTTACAGTGTTTCATTTTACTGGTACACATGAGTGACAATGTCGGTTCTCACCTTGGGAGTAGGTATGGGAACAACGAAACGTCGGATTCTGCTTGGGGAGTTTTATTGTTTATATGTATAATATACAGTATTACAATAGTTTAGTGATGAGCATTTAATCGACCTGACATATAAAATACTATTTACCTTGAGGTTCACTATCAACTAGTCAAAACAACTGAGATCGTTTCTCGCCACTTTTTACTCTACAATGGAGCCAGTGCTTTAATGTGCATGGTTCAAAATGAAAGTTTTAACATACTTATTTTTAACAGTCACAAGTTTTAGGTTCCATCCATCACAACTAGAATATTCGTACATGCACAGGGAGTTGTTACATAGATAAGTATGACATAATATTATGGGCAAGGCAATATTGATAAGGGATTCAACCCAGAATTGGACCATTTATGGTTATAAACAACATTGCATTAAATGACATACGTATTCCATTAAGGGCAACCGAGCGAATAGAGCGAATAGACCCTAACCACAAGTTAATATGATGGATTAGGAACATTATGCCGTTATTCATTTTATATTAAGGTGATGTATTCATACAGTGATCTTTTGTTTTTGAGAAGCAATGAGTTTGCTTTTTAAACATATGAATTTTAGCTTATTGTTCTTAATGCTATTTTATGGATTTTAGTATGTTTTTTTATCTGCCTATAAAATTGATGTAAAAATAATATTGTATGGTGGATATCCCATTTTACAGTGATATGTCTTCTATGTCTATGAACAATTAACCCACATGATTATTTGGGAATTGCACTGTCACTTTAAATTTGGGTGCTCAACACGAGTACAATGTCATGTGAACAAGGCTCGGACGAGCCGAAACGTTATGGCGGCATCAGAGGTGAAATAAAATTATTTGCACTTACTTTGGTCCGTGTCCGTGGTTCGTGGTCGTTGGGAGGATTCCTGCATACCTGACGCGGAAAGAAATTATATATATATATATATATACACATCTGTGGTAGACATGTATACAAATAGAAATTTGTATAATGTAACTTATTTTAATTTTTAATTGTACATTAATAATTTTTGCACAGAGAATCTTTTTCCTTGTTATGAAATCAGGAAAGTAAAGTGTTTTCACTATGTGCACGGTATCCATGACAGTATATATATGTATTTCTTACAAGAGCATGTCACCAAACTACCTACATACTTGAGAGACACTAGCGATTTCCTGCTTAAAATCAAAAACATTCCGTGGTCACCAGACTGTATCCTGATGTCCCTCGACATAACTTCGCTCTACACGAGCATCCTTCACCCTGATGGACTGAATGCATGCCGTGAATTTTTGACCAAACGACCTATCCACTGTTATAAACATAATGAGCTCATCATGTTTTTTATTGAGTGGTGCCTACAGCATAACTATTTTATGTTTAACAACAAGATATACCAGCAGCTCAGGGGTGTGGCTATGGGGGCCTGCTTTTCCCCCAGCTACGCCTGCCTTCATGTGGGCTGGTGGGAGGAGCGGGTCCTCCAGGTCACGCACTCTGAAGCCTGGTCCAACAACATTCTTTGCTGGCTACGTTACATAGACGATGTTTTTGTGGTATGGAGGGGTTCTATGGACAGTGCTAAATCATTTATCAATAATATCAACTGTAATGATTTAAATTTGGAGTTCAATGCCACCATCAGCACTGACACTGTAGAATTTTTAGATGTAAAAATTTATGTTTCAGACAACACACTACAGTCCACCCTCCATAGAAAAATCACTGCAGGTAATTCTACCCTTCACGCCACCAGTTTTCACCCAAAACATCTTATAGTTAGCATTCCACACGGAGAAATGCTGCACTTGCGCAGAATCTGCAGCAATCCCACAGACCTAGCCAAATGCCAATTGGAGTCTGAATTGAGATTCAAAGCCAGGGGTTACACTGATAAGACTATCACTGCTGCAATCACCAAAGCCAATTCATTTCCCAGAGAGCTGTTACTACAGAACACATCCGCAGAGACCACTGTTGATACAGACACTCAAGTGGACCTGGCCACTAAGGGATATGTAACTACACGCCTCATCATAACTCACAACACTGAGTCAAGAGCACTCAAATCCATTTTCAACAAATACTGGGGCATTATAAAAACAGACTCCACACTAGGACCCATAGTTGCCCCTAGGCCTGACATCACCTACAGGAGAGCCTGGTCCATGCATGACACTATAGTCAGAAACAGCCCTGAAATAACCAATACCACCAATTGGTTAACTAATGTTAAAGGTTTTTGTAAATGCAGCAGTTGCAGGGCCTGCAGATTTGGAGTTAACACCACCCAAATCTCTGCAGAATTCAGAAGCAAACCCATAATGATACAACAGAAACTCACATGCAGAACAGAATTCGCAGTGTACATTCTTACTTGCAGGTGCGGACTAAAATATGTAGGGAGCACTAAGCTCCAAGTGCACCTACGGATTTTGCAACACATCAGAGCCATTGTCAACAGTGACCCGACATACCCTATCGCCAGGCACTTCAAAGAGACACACCAGAACAACTTAGACCACCTTAAATACTGCGTCATTGATAGCATTCCGCCACTCAGACGGGGTGGCAACAGAGAGAAATTGTTGAGACAACTGGAGTCGAAATACATAATAGAACTCAACACTAAGGCCCCGGCAGGATTAAACATCAGTGAAGACCTTTATAACTTTTTATAACTTCTTATAGTGTCCTTCTACAATATTCACTCCAGTCTTGCGCTCTGAGAATTTTGCCAATATCACATTTTTTAGAAGTCGGCTGACTTTAAGTTAGATGTCCAGTTTTTAATCCACTACAAACACAGTTTTTAACTATTCTGCTCCAATCACGCCTATTACTTTAGCGACTGTTTGGATTTTTGTCTTCACCACATCTCACGGCACCAACACTAAGTTTTCCCACTATTATGCACTCATTTTTAACTTTACCCATAAGTGACTGCACTGTATAGCATTTTGTCACTTATTTGACATATTTTTTGGCAGTTGACTCGATTTCCATACATCAGGCTCAGCCCTCAACATGTTAAGATTAAACTCCAGCAACAACTAGGCCCTTCGTCCGCACCAGCACTAAGCTTACAATATACAACTGCATTAGTTGTGCGCTGACAGATACAGAGACTTTGGCATTGGCTTCCACACGCTTTTACTAACATGAATGGGTTTTATACATTGTTCCCCTCCTAGTTACGATGGTACACCGGATTCCTCCCACATTTAATTATGCCACATGGCATTCATGGTTTCTAGGATGTATTCACACACCCACGATTAATGAGGAATACCGTTTAATTTTGTTTTCCATCAGACATAATTTGGGAGACTTCAAACCCAATTCTTGCATTTATTTAGCATTTTTTAAATCTTTTACAATGCAGCCAGCACCGCCATTACACAAGCTTACCTTCTAGTCTGCCACACACAACTGATGTTACAGAACTTATGGCCATCTACACCTACATATAGAGGGGTAGTCTTTTCTCTATGCCTGTTACCAAAACTGCTTGTTATTGCTGCGCCTAGTCATCACTGTATGACAAGATGTTTTACTACATGCTGCAAAAGTGTAACATTTTCTGCCTTGTCACTATGAACATAGTAAAGTCACTCATGTCACTATAAATTGTATGCCTCTCACCTTAGCGCACTATGTGATCAAGACCACAGGCTTGTGGTCGAAACGTGTCATCCTGACATGCTAAGACAATAAATTCTCTTTATTGCATCTTCAACTGGAGTCTGTGCCCTTGTTTGGCCCACCGCGGTCGTTCTTTGGGATCCTGGTTTCATATATATATATATATATATACATATATATTACCTACTGGCAGTTGCTAGTAGGTAGTTATACTTAGGACCTAGTTTCCATAGGAAAAGCATTTTATCTTCTGGCAATCACTTTGGGGCCGCTAGCCGAATCTTCATGAAATTTTACAACTTGTTATGATGCTCACTTCAGCTACTATCTTAAAAGTTTTGGAGTGATCCAACAAGCGTGGACCAAGAACCATGGGGTGTTTAAAAGCGCATTTTCGTCATGGAATTACAAATTTGGCCAGGAAGGTAGATGTTAGTTCAAGAAAGTGCCTTTTTGTGATTTTGGTGTAAATCCGTTCAGTAATTGCTGAGAAATGTAAAGATTTTTAAGATATACAACTGAGGCCACAGTGGATCTGAGACCCCTCCTGATCTCATGCCTGAGATCTGATTGGCTGATTGGCTGCCAACACATCAAACCAGGAAGTGTTGGCAGCCATCTTGTGACTCGGTTGAACCGAGTCACAAGAAAAAAAGATTAAAAAAAGAAAAAGGGGCAGGGTAGAAACACCCTGACCCCCTAAACCTCTTTTGGGCATCCCTGGGACCCACTCCCCCAGTGAACAAAAAGCAATTTTTTAAAAACATTTGGCAGGAGTCATGCTGGATCCATGACTCCCGCTAAAAATCAATAAAAACACAAAGCGCGGGCTCCTGCGCTTCGATTAATCTAGGCATCCGATGGGCCAGGTCCCAGGGACAAGTTTAAATAATGATGCAGGGGCCAGTGTGGGCCCTCGGCAGCCCCAGGGACCGCCTCCCCCCGGGGCTAGCGATTTGGAAATGCGGGGGTCACGTGGCCCCCCGCAGCCCCATGGACCACCACCTCCTTAGGGATAGATTTAATATTAAAGCAGGGGGCTCCTGTACCTCTCTGCTGCCCCAGGGACCACCACCTCCCCGAGCCACACTGTTTATTTTTTTAAGTAATCCGGAGGAGGCTGTAGGGCCTCCCCTGCAGCCCCAGGGACAGCCACCTCCCCAGAGCAGAAATAGAATTATTAATGGGGTCCGTTGTGGCCCCACAGCCCCGGGGACCACCACCTCCCCAGGGCAAATTTGAAGAAAGGAGCCCTACATGGCCCTGAGGATCGCCACCCCCCAGGGCCAGCTCCAGCAATGTCCCAGTGTGCCCACCCCAGGGACATTGCAGTTTGCTATGACTTAAGCCATAGCAAACACTGCTCCACTTTGTGTCGCGGGCCCGAAGCAAAGCAGAATTGCTTTTGGACAGAGGGTGTCCAAAAGCAATGCTGGCTCCCGCAGCAGGTGGGGAGTTGGCAGGGACATGGGAACCTTCAGGTTCTCCCACGGTCCCCAGCTTGAAAAACTTGGTGCCCTGGGTGGGACCAGGTTACCAAGTAGGGTGGCCAGGCCCCAGGGGATGGGGTCCCAGTGGCCCATATCGGTGCAGGAGGGGGCCACGCGACCCCCCCTCCCATGTGGATAAAAATGTATTTTTTTTTTTTAAAAAGGGGCAGGCCTGAGGGATGGGGTCCCAGAGCCAAAATTGACCCAGGGAAGGGGGGCCACATGATGGCATGGTCTGGCCAGGTGAGCTTCGTGACATGGCTGTACTTGACTCTGTCAATGGCTTTGCAGATGGGGTTGAGTGTGTGTCCTGTGATTTGTGTGGGGTCGGTGACAAGTTGGGTGACGACGATGTTGGTCATGCTTTCGAGGAGGTTGACAGTGTTGGCATTTTTTGGAGTCATCAAGGTGAAAATTGAGGTCACGGAGGAAGATATAGTGTTTGGAGTTGATGGAGAGTGGAGCAATGAATTTGGGAATGGCATTGCAGAAACTGGGGTGAGGTCTGTAGACAAGGGTGCCTCTGATGGTTGTTTTGCTGTCGGTTTGGTGTAGGAAGTTGAGGTGTTCCATGGTTGGGGAAATGACGTCTGCAGTGGTGGTGGAGTGGATGGTTTCCTTGTGGATGATTGTGATTCTACCTCTGTGCTTGTTGATGTAGTCTCTGTGTGCTATCTTGTAGCTATTGCGTGTGGCTGAGGCAATGTCAGGCGTGTATGCAGGGTTGAGTCAGGTCTCGGTGAGGAAGATTACATCGAGGTGAGAGAGGTGATGGTCTCCCAGATCTCGGAGGCATGTTTGTAGAGATATTGTGCATTGAGCAGGAGGCAGGGAAAATGGTCTGGGGTGGTCATGGTAGGTGTGGGTGTGGTCGCCGTTCATGCTGGTGCTCCGATGTTGCAGGAGAATAGGCAGTGATTGGCAGGTGAAAGGTCCTACCATGGATCAGGAAGAGGTGCAGCAGAAGTTGTTGTCTGGGTCCAGGGCTTGGAGCTTGGCGGCAGTGTAGCTTCGGGTGGCGGGAGAGTCAGGGTTTCTGGCGCTGGGCGCGGTCCACGTGTGGACGTGCGCAGATGGGCTTAGATTGGAGTAGGAATAGTAAATATCACCTCTTTAGTGTTCAACACTTTCTTAAAAATGGTTTATGTTGGAGTGTAATTATTTATTTTTATAATTTTAATCTGAAATCCTTTGTTTTAATTTTATTTGTAGGTAGCAGAAATAGTTTGTGTTATTTCATTAAAGTTGTTGGTATTCAGAAATATAATAAAAAAATTGTTGTATGTTTGTAGGCAATATTATCATGAATTATTTTTTATAAAATAATGACTTGTAACACATTTCACATATGTATGTTATCAAAGTTTATTTATTGTATATTTTTACATTTTTGGACATATATATTTCAACTTAAAAGGAAACATTTATACTTAAATGAATAAAACATTTTTAATGATTTTTATTATCAAATAACAAATGTAAATTATATTAAAATACTATTGTATGTTGTACATTTTTCACTTTGTTTCCACTGTTTAACACTTTTTAAAAACATTTTTTAAATTGTTTTGCATACATATTTTCAACATAATGTTAGCATATATTAAATAATTGTATATATTTTATACTATTATTTAATTTATACCATATACTTTTTACATTTTAGAACATTTTTGACATGTTTTACATGTTTATTATTTGTTTACATTTTTTCATACATTTATTCAACATTGTTGAATTATTTCGCATTCATTTATATGGGGAGGTAGTCTTTGTTTTAGTTTCATTTAGCGGCCTTGATTTTTTTACTGCTACAATCTTTTTTGAAATATTTGTGTTATGTTTAGGCTATTTTCCTGGAACCAGGTCATGTTAAGGTGCTGCTATTTGTTGGAACAGGTAAGGGATTGTCAGGGATTTATTAAGGGTTCTAAAGGTAGGGGAGCTTTAGGGGGATGTCTAGATGTTAGTTATAGTGTAGTTTGTGTTTTCTTTGTATATTTAGAAGTATTAGTAGTAGTGTTTATCACGAGTTTGTAGTTTGGGGTTTTCATACACTGTTTTAGTAATATATCAGTATGTCATGTTAAATTGTGTTATGTTACTTATATTTTGATGATTAAGTGTGATGTATATGTATTATGTATGATGTATATATTTTTGGGAGTGTAATGTGCTTTGCGGGTGAGTTGTCTTATTTAATTTACAGGTTTCTGTCTACAAACATGTCTTATGGGCATTTTTTACCCAAGGCAGCACACATGGAAACAGCAAAAATGAGGAGAAATAAAGCATTTCTCCTCGTTTCGCCTGTTTAAGACCAGGTTTTCCCTGGTCTTAATTTTGGTGCTGCCTCCTATTTACACTGCTCTTATAAATAGGGGGCAGCATCAAAATCAATGGGTGTTACGGTGGAACACCCACCACAACACCCATTGCCTGCCCCTTACTCGTAAGTGTAGCATGAAAGGGGGCCTTATTTACAAGGCAGCATTAATCCACGTTAAGTGGCTTAACTCTGCCTTGTAAATAAGCAAAGCTCCTATCGCCCTCACAACGTCACTAAAAGTGACGTTGAGGTGGCGATAGGGGCTTGTAAATATGCCCCTTAGTTGTTTGTCACATATGAGTCGACAATATACTGAATTTGAAATGACTAACTAAAGGAATAATATAATGCTCTTTCTAGAATTGTTTGTACGTTCAAATTGGGAGGAAGCTAGGCACTGATGCATTTTGTCTCACAGTGACCAATTTTTGCACTGTAGAGTCACTTTTATCTTTAAGTCATTTTTATGCTCAAAGGTCATCTTCCATCTATTCATGTCTGTTAGTATTATGTCACTTCAGATTAAAAACAAACCCCAGAATTTCGCTGAAAAACACCTCGGTTTAATTGAAATTATAGTTAGATAAAAATGTCAGTAAAAACATAACATTTTAAGCTAAAAAAACACTGAAATCCACCATTTATAGTTAACTGAAATAACTATGGGCCTGATTATGAGCCTGGCGGTCTGGCAATCGCCTGACTCTCGCAGGCAGTCCACCATCCATCGTATTACGACTATTAAAGTTGCATCTGTGGTGGACTGCCAGCTGCGCCACAACGCAATATGCTGAGCAGGGACTGGTGCAATCCCGCTCAGCATATTACAAGTTCGTCTACCACCAGCATGTCATGGTGGGAGACCCGCCATGAAAAGGCTGGCAGTGGAGGAACAAAGGGGACCCTACAGGGCCCGATGGCCCCCCCGCCATGGGGATTCATTCAGGGGGGCACAACATGTGCCCCCCTCTCTGTATTCCCACAAAGTTCCAAAACGGCGTGGATGTCCATGCCCATGCCGTGCTGGAACGTTTTTGCCGTTCTCATTGCAGTGCCTGTTTTCCAGTCACCGCCATTGGAAAAGCAAAGGACCACCGATTGTATCACGAGTTGAACTCGTGTAACATGAGGTCAACTCACAATACGGTCAGTGGTCCTTGCACGGGTTTGGTGCAGCAGAGCCGGCATTGAGCCGGTGCCGTTGCGCTAAACTCGTAATCAGGCCCTAAAACACATTCACTGCTTATAACAACTCATATGATGTTACTCATGACATATTCTATGGCATCATTGATATCACGGATGACATCTGAAATGGCATAATTGATTGATGAAAACACTGTGCAAGGTGAGGGCATGAGTTATAGTTACATAGGTACAGCTTTATATATATATATGCAACAATAAAGTCAGATTTACCAATCCACCCTGCGTGGCCTTGAGGTGCTTGGTACATCTGGAGTAACCCAAGGCATCATAAGTTTCTGCCTTGTGTTCTCTGCCCCAGGGACATGTTTCATGGTTGGAGAGTGATTGTTCCCATGCATCCTCCAATTAATTTTGGCGTATTCCCTGATTTACAATAAGTGGTAGACCTGGTCATGCGTCAAAAAGCTAACAAGGAGAAATATGATTATTTCTCCTCACTTTTTCCTCTTTCTGCAGCACACATAAAAAGAGGGAAAAGCCTCAGACACCTTCCTGCACAAAAACAATCCTGCCTACAATGCATGTCATAAAAGGGTGCCTGTGCTAGGCAGCAGTTTGTGCGCCAGTGCAGGCAGAGAGCAGGAATGCACCATGCACATAGAAATCAGCCAAGCTCTAATGAAAGAGTGGTATGACCAAATTCCTACCACTGTGAAATTGCAGCCTGGGCAGAAAGTGTGGGTTATGGAACCTGTGGAACCCAGGGCCCTCCAGGTCTGATAGACTGGGCCCACGAGGTGATTGAGAGGAAGTGTAAAGCCACCTATCTGGTGGACCTCAAGACCCCAGACCACCCGACAGGGTGCTCCATATCAATTGCCTCAAACCCCACTTTGAGAGGTCTGAGCTCATCATGCTGTTGGTGATAGCTGGAGAGGAGGAAGAAAAGAGTAAACCTCTCCCTGACCGTTTAGACTCCAAGGAGAAATATAGGTATTTGGCGAGAGCAATCATTTCCCCCAGTCTAACTCCTGAACAACAGTGAGACTGCCACCAAGTGTTGGGACGTTACTCCTCTCTGTTCTCCCTTATTCCTAGGTCTACTCACCTGTTCATCCATAATTTGCACTCAGGGGACAACCTCCCTGTTTAGAATAAGTCTTACAGGATGTCGGATAACGTGAGGGCCAGTATTAAGAGTGAAATCCCTAAAATGCTGGAATTGGAGATGAGAGAACCCTCCAGTAACCCTTGGTCCAGTCCTGTGATTCGGGTACCAAAAGCTGCCCCATCGGGCACCACTTCTGAATGAGGTTCTGTGTGGATTATAAAGGGCTAAACTCAGTGACAAAAACAGATGATCATCCCATCCCCCAGGCTGATGAGCTAATTGACATTTTAGGGGATGCCCAGTACTTAAGTAACTTTTATCTTACATCAGGGCACTGACAGATCATCTAGCAGAAGGTTCCAAGGAGACGTCAGCCTTCTCCACCCCAGAGGGCCACTGCCAATTTTGTGTGATGCCATTTGGACTCAAAAATGCCCCTGTCACCTTCCCGGGTGTGATGGCCCAGGTCCTCAGCTGCCTATCTGGATGACATAGCTGTCTACAGTGGCAGCTGGAAGGACCACCTCTTTCACCTCCAGAAAGTGCTTTAGGCTCTGCGAAAGGCAGGCCTGGCTATCAAGGCTAGTAAGTGCTAGATAGGGCAGGGGTCTGTGGTGTACTTGGGACACCTGGTGGGAAAGGATAAGGTGCAGCCACTCCAGGCCAGGATAGAGACTATCATGGCCTGGGAGTCCCCCCAAACCTAGACTGAGGTCAGAGCATTCTTCGCCCTCACTGGGTACCACAGTAGGTTTGTCAATGGATATGGCACCATTGTTGCCCCTTTGACGGAGCTGACCACTAAGGAGCAGCCCAGAAATTTGATTTGGACAGAGGTATGCCAAAAAACATTTGACTCCCTGAAGCAGGCCATGTGCACAGCCCCTGGGCTCAGGGCCCAAACATCTCCCAGGAGTTTATTGTTCAAACAGATGCCTCAGAACATGGCATAGGGGCAGTTTTATCAAAGTTACATGATCAAACCGTAGCCTTCATCTCCAGGAGGTTACTCCCCAGGGAGCAGAGGTGGAGTGCTAATGAACTAGAAGGTTTTGCTGTGGTTTGGGCACTGAAGAAGTTGAGGCCATTCCTGTTTGGCACTCACTTCCTGATTTAGACTGAGCACAGGCCCCTCAGTTGACTCATGTAAATGAGGGGGGACAATTCAAAACTGTTGAGGTGGTCCATTTCCCTACCGGGTATGAACTTCAGGGTGGAACACAGACCAGGGGTACACCACACCAATGCTCATGGTCTATCCAAGTTCTTCCTCCTTAGTGATGAAAACTCCCTAGAGATTGGGTAGATCTAACCACTTTCAGCTGGGGTGGACACGTGTCAGACCTGTCATCCTTAGGGTGGTCTTCACCTAAACTGTTTGCCTGCTTACCTCCTCTATTTGCTGTATCTTTGTATTGGCCTTAGGACTCTAGCAAAACAAATAAATGATGGACGGAATGCTGAGCAATGCAAGCATTCACCCCCAGTCACAAAGATATGGGTTTAATCCATTGTTTTTTTGCTCGCCACCCCAGTTTGGACCTAGCCATATTCAAATCAGTCTTGACCCTACTCCTCATGGGAACAGTCCAGCCCAAACTGCCAAGCCAGGTCCTCCCTGGACTGGAAACAAGCATCCTGGGACTGGTTTTTGGGTATGACCTCTCATCAGCCGGGCTAGCTTGAACCCAGTGACACAGTGAGCACGGGACCCACATCTGGGCATACCCTTCCTACTTAGGGCGAAAAAGCACCACTTAGGGTGACGCTTGCTCCATCCTAGGCACTTTTTCTGCGGGACCTGGGTGAGTTCTGTAGCTGGCCTCCCTCCATCGTGGTCAGCCTGAGCTTTCGATTTACCCCGGTCCAGCACCACCTCAAGAAACCCCTAAGTGCTATTTGTTTGTAAGTACTGCTTTTAAATAAATCATAACTCCAGTTCTACCTATTGGATTTTTGTCATTTTGGTCTTATTCTACTGATAAATATATAATTTATTATGCTAACTCTGTAGGGAGAATGTTTGTGGCATTTTCCTTGTGTTACTCCGTTGGTGTTTGTGATGCATAAATACTTTACACATTGCCCCTTTAGATACGCCTGACTGCTCTGTGCCAAGCGAACAGAGGGTGAGCACAGGTTATCTTTTAGTGTGTATCCAGTTTACCCTGACTAGAGTTGTGGTTCCTGCATGTACAGGGTGCATACTCTGAAAATCAGAAACTCCAGTTCTAACAGTATGATAAAGCAAGTCAAGGTTAATTTACAGATTGAATAATTCAAGCAACAATCAAATGCAATGTTCATATACATGTCATTACTTAAACAATAACAATGTAAAAACGTAAAATAATAATTAGCTCAATGAGCAGCAGTTGATTTTAATTTTTTTACAAATGATGGACATATAAGCAGCAGTCTTGCATTACCATGCAAAGTAATTCCCCTTCGGAAAAAATACAGATGTCCTAGCACAAAAAGAGTCGATGTAGTCATCATCTGCACTCAGCTCTAAAAACTCGGCAGGAACATAACAGCTGAGGTAGAGGCTCCTCTTTTTATTTACATAGTCTACACGCTCCTGACTTATTGTGAATACAGACCCAACTTTCTGTAAATTCAGAAATTAGAATCGAAGACTACAAGGAAAAATGCATAACCAGTGTTTTTTGCAAAGAAGTCTACAATGTTCAGAGATCTTTCCACCAATGTAACCTAAACTTGCCTTGAACAAATGGAATGATAGATCCAGTGATTTGTTTAAAAAAAAATAATAAGTGCCGGGGCTCTCGTCAGGAGGCAGCTTGCACCAGCCCATTTCTCCTGATAGCGCCGCCTAAAACAGAACCAACTACTAACCATGAAAGTAGGGAGAGGATGGGTAATGGCCAGAGCTCCGACTTCGGAGCAGGGGAACCAGGTTTGAGTCTCGGTGTCAGCTATACATCCTGTGATTCTGGGCAAATCTCTTAATCTCCCCTGCCTACCATAAATTAATGTATCCTTAACTAGTGCTCTTAAAAAAGTGCCAGTGCTGATGATTAAGTGCCGGTGCTGAGCCCCAGAAACCACCGGCTCAAATTAAGCACTGGATAGATCATGAGACCAGATTTGTTCTGTTCCTGGTATATCTATGTCTGATTTCATTGCTATTGTCCATGGATTACTTTCCCTGACACCAAGCCGTGCCCCGTGTGATTAAAATCTTCCAATAGAAAGAAGTAAAGCGAACCAGGGATTGAAGTGTGCAGTTGATGGCGTAACTTTATCAAGGCTAATTGAGCTTCCAGAATTTGAATGGCCAAGTCAAACTCCAGCCTCAATTACGAGTGGCCGGTTGAATTCGGTAGATAAAACCCTTTCCTAAAAACGTGATACTGCAGTTTATCCAAATGAATACCAATCTGCCTCTGGAAAGCCATCTTCCCAAAGCATAGAATAGACAATAATCTAGCTTCTACAGCTTCCAATGTCGGCGAGGCAGAGGGGCCTGACAGTCTGCAGCAGAAGCGCTGAAATGGAAAAGTAAAAGCAAAGCTCGGCTTTATGTTCATTCAGCCAGATAACCAAGTAAGTGTAATGCAGTGTCACTGTGGAATTATTGTCACCCAGGTGTCATCCGCAATTTCTTTTCCTTCCCTTCCCTTTGATCATTACTTTAGTTTTTACGGCATTGATGAGGAGACGGTTTTCATTGTTGTATCCATCTGATCTTTTTAATCCTGTCCTATTTTGATTGAAAATCACTAGGTCGTCTGCATATTGCAGAATATGCACGTGAGTGCTCTCAATAAGGAAAAAATGGCCCTAGATCACACAAGTAGACCCTCAAATGCAAGGGAGCGAGAGCACATCAAGGGTTCAGCCCCTTGTTGGTGTAAATGTGTTTGACTAGCTGACCAGCATATCCCAGAGTAACCTGGACCTAAGTCATATTATATAGCCTTTACGTTGCTCCTAGCAATTGCACCAGGATCCCCTGCACTGTTTGCACCACAAAATGCCGCAATGCACACCATCAAAGACTGTACTAATATGAACAAGACATGCTTATAAGTGAGCCTCCCAACTGTGAACAGCCCTTTGTATTAAGACAGATGCTGTAAAATATTATCCAGTGTACTGCACTTTACCCTAAAACCAGTCTGATAAAATATGAAAAATGTCATCTCAGTCACCCAGACTAATAGTTTATTAGGATGGATCCTAGCAGTGAATTTTGATCCAATCTTTAACAAGGCACTAAGCCTATGAATGCACTGTTCACCTGCATTGCTATTCATACACCTGATCCCTCCAAAAATTTGGAATATCTGAACCTGAAAGAGCACCTGAAAGAGGGAACAACCACCTAACCTAGTATAGCACCTCAGATATAACATTGTGAATAGCAGACCAATGGAACCAGGAGCTCCATTTGCTTCAATTGTAGATGATCCCTTTTCTACTAACAACGTCTGAGTTCACTGTAGCTTAGGGTGGCCACCTGTTTGTGAATTACAAGGACTGTCCAACATTTCAGCCTGATTTCCGTTGCCATTATTGAAATGATAGCAGACAGCATTTGTCTGTTTTTCGACACTTAGGGGGTTATTCTGATGGCGGTCGGACTGCATTCGATGGCTCATTGGATGCGGTCCGACCTCCATCTGCTGCTGCGGTTTGCCCGACGTATTACAATGCGTGCGGTCAGAGGCAGTATGCAGATGGACAGTCTGACGCTTTCCGACGAGCTCAAGGAGCCCGTTGGACCGTCAGAGGGTCAGTAATTCCTACAATAGGGGTGGTGCCTGCTCAGGCACCGCCTTAGGGATTACAATGTCCCTTTCCGCCTGCCCTTTTATGCGGGTTCACCTGCCATGAAAAGGCAGGCGGAAAGTGACTTTGGGCTCCTTTCCCCCTGGTCCTCCACTATGGAGTCTGGGGGGCACCTATGGTGCCCCCTAAACATCCCTGCACTATGTGGCAGGCACTGCATGGTGCCTGCCACACGGTGCAGGGATGTTTTAAAAGTGTACATTTTCTATTGCGGCTTGTGCTGCAGCCTGCAGCACAAGCCACAATAGAAAATATACACGTTGTGACACCTGTGAAGGCGGTTGCATTGCAATAAGGGCAGGAGTACTGCCGACTCTTTGTCGGGCGTTACCTCTTCCGCTATGGTGCCGGTCAGATGAGAGTCCGACCAGCATCGTAATGATGCCCTTACTTTTTACAGCTTTCTGGTTCATTATGCAGCTGACAGCAACGTCATGCAGGTATCAGAACTGGCTTTCAGTGCAGCATCAAAGGTTATTGAGCACTGAATGGAATAGATAGATAGTTTTAACAGAACACAGTAACATTGTAAGGTATTTGAAAAGCTCTAACTTATTGCTTGTGCTGTGTTTCTGGCTTTTATTAAAGATTTGATTTTTTTAAACTATTTGTCTATCATATAATATGGCACTATGATTTATACGTACATAGATTTTCATTTAACTTGAGCGCCCTGATGTTTCAATCATTATTGTCTGAGAAGGATAGATGTTGGCTTGCTGAACAAACTCAAATCAGCAAAGGGGAAGCAAACAACTTCCATAGATTGTATTATGCTAAAAATGTCAGGTCCATCTTTAGAGTTACATTCTGGCTGCCAGTGTAGCTCTCTTGAATGCCTTCCTCAGGTGGGGTGCCCACATGTCCACTAATTGCGCAAACTAAAGAGACCCAAACGTCCATTGTCTGTTATTGATCTGACAACAGACAGAATTTGTCCATAATGTCAGCACTGTTCAATGTTCTCAAGTGAGTCAGTCCAAATCACATGAAGTTAAACAGCAGGCTTGCTCATTGTCTTAATTGATTCTATACTGAATGACACTTATATATCATTTTAATACTGCTTTTTGACAGCCAATCAGTTTGCTCACTACATCCTCCAATCACCACCATCAACGGAGACCACAGTATGTATGCTGCCTTGGATAGACTGATATGCCGGCTAGCAAATCTTAGTGCACTCTACACAGCATGGTCTCTTCCCAATGGCCCTATACGTGCACACTAGTTGGTACTTACTGGCTTCCTAGCCTGCCTTTGGCCAATTGACGACCCTTTTTCTTGGGTTATACTGCACTTGTTTTTAATCTTTGTTCTAGCAAAGAGCAAATTGACCTATGCTGTGATGACTGGATCTAGGCCCTAACCTTAGCCTACCCTGGCCAGGCCAATGGGCAAGCGGTACGACTGACCCAGCTCCTGCCCTACCTCCACAAGCAGCACCACCTATGCACTGTCAGAGTTTGCCAAGGTTTGTTTTGACACTTATTCATATTTCCACACTGAGGGCAGTAGTTGGCATTGTGAGGAGAGAGCATATGCCACTTATTTTGCCTGACAGTGACTGGCATCAGCACTAGAGCAAAATGGCGTCTGTGGTTCAGCACCTGCATCCTTGTGAACAGACTGGAGATTTACAATCCATTCTGTGGAGGCAAAACTCCCCTTCCATGCCTGGATGTCAAAGAGTTACAAACAAATTATAAAAGATGCTGATAATGACTCATTATGGTTGTGACCTCTCCAATGTGCGTAGATAGTAAAGTCTCCATTAATATGATAAAGTTTTTTATTTAATTTAGTGATGGCTGCCCTTAGGTAGCCTTAGGGAGTTTTTCAACAAAAATATACAAATACGATGTATTCATGTTATGATTTAGGGACCTGAAAAAGTAAAATCTGGACATGAACTGGGGGGTAATTTGTTGGGCGCAGAATCAAGAAAAGAGAAATCTTGCTTTTCAAATGTGCACTGTTTCAAGTACTCACTCGGTGGCAAGGGAGTGGTATTGTGTGACAACTGTCCTTTTTGGCAGCTGCCAAATTTTGATTAGTGTGCATATGTTTTCTATTTTGTTATCTTTAATTAAGTCAAGTTACATGTGAATGTTTGTTAAGTACTGCTATCTATTATACAAGCCAAAGACCATAGACCTATTTTGACTTTAAATTGTGTCAGCTGTCAATTTACTTTCACATTATTGAGTGTCTGTAAAATTGACCTTCTGTCCTGAATTTTTGTCCTGAATGTTGACCCTTTGTCAATGCCAGTTGGTCGCCCTACTGTATCAGTGCTTAATTTGTGAAAAAATTAGTCCTGGGGCCTTTGTCAGGAGACCACTGCAGCTTTCACCACTCATTCACTCAGTGCCCCTGACAGCGCTGCCAATGACAGTACCAACACAACTACTAAGCATCACACGCCTCCAAGTGTGACAATTCAGGTTTTTCGAGGCCCCCAAAGCTATAAGAATGGCTTGGGAGGCAGGTATTAGTCTTTTTTGAGGCATATTGTATTAACAAACAACTTTTCTTCTGCTCGTCTCTAAAATAAACAAGCAGTGCCACCATGTAGCAGACTAACATAAATTACAGTATTGACAATTAAGTGCCTGTGCCGAGCGCCGGAAACCGCAGTCAAAATTAAGCATGCCATAGGCATATTAATGACAATGACTGTGGTTACTAAGCAGTTTTAAGCTGGAAACTTTCCCTTTTTATCTCCTCAATAAAGGTCCTTAACATGAGCATTCCACGTTTCATGGTTTATGCAACTGGACCCAGTCATGCCATTTATTTCTTCCAAATTGTTTATGAAACTCCAAAAATGTATTTGATCGCTTTATAAAACAATGAAGTTTGCACTTTCATTCATAATGAAACATTTTTTCCTCCATTACTTTTTGTTGTGCCTCTTCCTTAACAAACTAATCTCTAATTTGACATTTACATTCTGTGGCTGTTTGATTATATGTGAATTATTGACTGAACAAGACACTGTAATTAATGAGTGTACCAGTTATGCTGTTCCCTGTCTCACCCTTTTTTAGGTTCTACTTCAGTACCCAGCCCTAACAAGTGACAAAGATGGGCAGTAACTTGGCCCCAAACTTCAACCTGATAACCTTTATGGATTCCATTCCTCATGGGCTCATGTACAAGTATATTGCGATGCAACATTTCCAAACCAACGTACCTTTATCTATAGTGAGAGACCATTTGATTCTTTTCGTTTGTCCAGATCCTTCCATTACCCCACTACAATAGCTTTACTTATACCAGTAGGTCTTACGTGTAAAAATATAATATTGGGGACGTGATCACTCTCAGTAGTGTAGCTGATAAAATCTGTTAACCAGATCAAGGCAATTCAGTGATACAAATGTATAATTCAGTACTGAGCTACTATCAGGTAAAACTGAGTTGATCTACAAGGAACATCTGAATGGATGCATCCATGAATGGATGCATCCATTCAATGATCTCATTATGAGAGCATGCAAAAACCCTATCGCACGGAAACCATACCCAATGGTTTGCCAAATTTTATAATGGAATCTTCAGTCTTACTGGTTAAATTAGGATTAAATTGTAATAACCCACAATTACCATCTCTGATTTGATATTTAAGGATAGCATGAACTCTAGCTCCTCAGGGAAAATGTGTAAGGTCTGCCTCCCTTTCTCGAAAGAAATGTAAGTATATATTACTTTCTAAAATAAAAGGGGTGCTGTGGTTCCTCAGAGGTGTTTTGATCAGCAGCGCATGTACACCTCTGAAGTTCTGGATTGACTGAAGTTTCCTTGTTGTTAATCCTGAGAAGACATAGATTGAGAGCCACCCTGAAGGTCACCCTATATGAAAAGAATTACTGGGCATCACCATGATTTTCAGGTAGCCTGAATTGCAAAATGACCTAATAATCAGGACTCCTGTAAACATCTTATCTTATGTTTCAAGAACAAATTCATGACATATTTGTCTTCCCACAATTAAAGCAGGTTGGCAACATCCAGGCAGAACCTTTAAGTGCGTATTATTCATTCTATGTCTATTCAAATTAACTAAATTATCTAAGAGGCCATTGAAGTTACCTTTGAGTCTCGAAAGTGGAATCAAGTCAAGTAGTGTCTTGTGCCAATATCTTTCAACATTTGGGTAAGCTTTTGCGATATTCCCTCTTGACATGTTGCAAGTATTTCTAAGATTGGCAGAGCCTTTTCCCTCTCTATCACACATACCTTCTGTTCTTCTTCCAGTGGTGAGCTGACCCTTGGTGCACCCTTTGTCAGTCCTCCTGGCATGTTGAAGACAGTGAGACAATTCTCTTTTTGTTACTCATTACCTAAAATGGCTTACTCCAGTAGTTGGCTTGCGTTCACTAAAATACCTCGGCACGCTGAATTTCACTGATGTCACTCAAGCTCAATGCAACAAAGTAATCCTGTGCGTTCAATATTCACAAAATATAGCTCCTGCTTATATCATGAGAACCTTTGCAAGAACCATGAGACGATTTTTGCTGCCATGAGTGTGGTTCAGGATGATAACTAATGTGGAGCAGGGTGGTAACTTGTTTTGGACAAAGCTTCACATTTTCTCCAAAGTTTATAGATATTCTCATGTGGATTGTCAATAACATTTGCTGCAGAAGGATGAAGGGTGTCCATCTCTCTAAAAGACACGTTACCATAACTTATGTTATTTTGTTTCTTGCATGACACAGGGGCATCTCTTGGGGTATTTTGTATTGATGAGCCACCACCTCTCTTTTGTTGTGCATTTGAGCACAGGCTTCCTGGAGTAAGAGTCTTCATTGTGCCCGATTCTAGATTTTATTCTGTGAGACTGTTTACCTCTTAACTTTTTATTATGGTTGAGGCAAGATGGCGGCCGCTCTGTTGGCTGAGTGAGCGCTCGTAGCTGATTGCCCCCCCAGCCCCTCCCACTAGAGCACGGCAATGAGTTTCTGATCTACAGTTAACGTCAGCATTGGAATACAACAACTGATCCCCACCCAACGGTGTAAGGAATGCTGTGGGATATACTTACTGCTCGTTGGTCTGCAGTCCCATGTGCTCAGCTGGTGTGGTGCCTTCCTCGAGGCTTCTGTTGATTCCCGGCTGAGAGTCGGTGCGTGGCAGCCGGAGTGAGCATGCAGCCGAGGAACGCTCGAGGGGCCAAGACACACGCAATTGGAGATTCCACCGGCTTAGTGAAAGCCCCGGAAGTGAGCCAGGAGAAACAGCGACATGGGGCGGTTACAGATAGCGGAATGGTCCGGGACACGCGAGCAGCTGGACTGCCGGGCTGGGGAAGAAAACCACCCCTGCGATCTTTCTACCGGCTAGAAAAGGAAAGAGTGCTAAGCAGGAGGGACGCTTGATGGAGGAGACTGCTCTGCCTTGGTAATACAGGGGTCTCTGGACTTATTGTGGATGTTGCTATGATGCGGGGGGCAGGAAAATACTCCGCGCAATCCCCCAGTGCGCACCCCAGGGGAGACTGATGTGTCGGGGGGCAAGAACATCGAGCACAGATAGTACTCGGGAAGAATACTCAGGAGTCCGCATCCGCCAGTTCAGAGGTGGAGGTTAACAAATCGGATGGGGCAAGCAGCAATCAATGGATGGGAACAACATTAATCCCATAGATCAGTCTGAGGCAGGTGTTGGTGATCATTTTTTCTCCCTATCAGATCACTCTAACTCGTCAGGAGATGAGTCACTCCAGATGTCAGAAATGCCCTCAGGATCACCAAATGGTCAGTGGAGCGAGACCAGCAGCACACACCAGGATGAGGAGGGCCCGGGAACTCAAACCACAGCATCTGGTATGGGCACTGTATGGAAGAAGCTACCAACATTTGTGTCCGGCACCTGCCTGGGATTATTCTCTCTCCTCTAATTTGGGAACAGGCTCAGACCCAGGGGATACAGTGAGACAAGATCTGCACAATCCATCAGAGCACCCAGACGATATCTCCCTTGCTGTTATCTATGAGACTATCATGACAAATAGAGATGAAACTCGTGCTGAGAGCCAAAAAACACAAGGCGCCTGCAGCAAGCTCCAAAATTCACTCCGTCGAGTGGCTAAGTCCTGTTCGGAATTTGCCGAGAGGATATCTGAAGCAGAGAACAGGATTTCCACACTTGAGGACAAGATGATTATTCAGAAAGCTGCCACAGATGCCCTGGCGTCCCAGAGGAATGACATTGCATGGAAGCTCGAGGACATGTAAAATCGCCTCTGCCGCAATAATCTAAGAGTCCTTGGCATACCGGAAGGTGTTGAAGGATCTGATCCTCGGAAGTTCATTGCGGAACTATTCACAGAAGCTTTCCCTGAACTGACACAGTGGGCTTAGGATACAGAGGTGCAATGGGCTCACTGGTTCCCTTTTCAGCAGAATACTCACTCAGGGTCTAGTCACTCTACCCCGCGACCCAGAGCAATACTGATCTGTCTGTCTAACTTTTTGTCTAGACAGCCTTTGTATGATCTGGCGAGGCCAGATAGGAAGAGAAAGGGAAAAGGGTTTGAGTTCTTTGTTAGGCCAGATTACTGTCACACAACTGTAGAAAAATGGTGGCAGCTTCGACAGTTAATTAACCTATTTCAGGTCAAAGGTGCTCAAGCGTTTCTTCTGAATCCTGCTAAACTCAAGGTAATACACAAAGATTAAACTCAATTCTTCACCTCTGAGGTCAAGGCTAGAGAATGCTTACAGGATATTAAATCTTAGGAAAGGAGCCAGTACTAAATAGGATTAGATGGACTTTGCTAGTGTAAGTTGAAGTTGGCTATATACTTATAGTTATAGTTTTGGGCTGCAAGTTCTATATTGTGCCATGCTTTATCTTTTTTTATATTGGGCTGGGTTGGTTGAATTAGGAGGATGGGGGGATGATCGGCGATGCTGCGAGGATCTCCATCACACAAGACCTACGGGTCTTTTAGCCTCTATGTTTGGAGTGGCAGGGGGGCTTCCTCTGGCAGAGGAAGTGTCGGGGTGGGTGTGGGGGTGTTCTTGGGAGGGGGGGCTGCTGTGGGGTCACGGGGGTGAAAACTGAAAACAAGTCAATAAATGATTTAGAGCAAACAGGAGTAAAGAATGTGATGTTGTGGGACAGAGGGAGCTGTCGGTGCAATCTAAAGTGGGTCAATGATGGATAGATTGTCTATCTGCTCGTTTAACATACGTGGTCTCAATGACAGGGCCAAGCGGCAAAGAGTAGCACAGGAAATCAGAATGATATGTCCCGATGTGGTATGCCTCCAAGACAAGAAAAAGGGAGGAACCCTATATTTTATGATAGTCGGGACGGGGTGACAACAGGAAACAAATGGGTCCCTAGTACAAATTCTCAGGATCATGTGTTGAGCCAAAACCTATAACAGTGTCACAAATCGTATCTCAATCCACAGTGGTAAATTAGCACAAAATAAACATAAAATCAATGAAATTCAAATTTCAAATTTATTCAAAATACTTTTTGTGTAGTTTTCTTTATGCTTTTTATTCATCAACACTGTGTGTTGTAATTTACTGATTGTTTGACTTTTTTGTGTAGTTTCTTTATGTTTTTTATTCTTCAACACTATGGGGCCGATTCCGATCTCGGCCGGTAGGGCTCCGAATCGGATTCGGCTTTACCGGATCCGATTCGGAGCCCTGTTTCCCGACCGATTCGTACGTGCGTCCGGGCGAGCGAGTACGATGCGAAAACTCCGACCGACTCGTTCGCGAGACCCAACCGCACCGACCGACTCGTACGCGAAAGCCGACCGCTCCGACCGACTCGCTCGGACACGCCTCCCACCGCGCAATGGAGACGTTCCCCGGCCGGGCAAGTACGATGCGGGCCGCGAGCAGTCCGACCGACTCGCGCCGTCCGGCTCGAAGGAGCAGTCGGAGCCGAACTTTGGGGGTCCGTGTCGGACTCCCCTGTACGCGTAGCAGCGTGAGTCGCACACAGGGGGGACCCATGGGTCCCCCCTACCTGTGCGTGTAAGGAGCGAGTCGCTTCGCCGCGTACACGCTGTAGGGGGCGCCCTTGTTCGCCTCGCACCCATTGAGTCAATGGGAGCCCGCGTACGCGCTGTACGACAGGCTCCCATTGACTTCAATGGGAGTCCGACCGAATCGAGTCCGATGGCATACGTGCGCATCGTACTCGTTCGGTCGGGCTGCTAGGGTCCGATTCGGTCGGAAATCTCTCCGAGTCCGGCTCGGTCGGAGAGATTTCCGGCCCGAATCTGAATCGGCCCCTATGTGTTGTAATTTACTGATTGCTTTAATTTTGTGTGTTCAAGTCATGTCTAGTTTTAGATAAAACTTTTTAAACGAGTATTTTGAATAAATTTGAAATTTGAATTTAATTGATTTTATGTTTATTTTGTGCTAATTTGCCACTGTGGATTGAGATACGATTTGTGACACTGTTATAGGTTTTGGCTCAACACATGATCCTGAGAATTTGTACTAGGGACCCGTTTGTTTCCTGTATGCCTCCAAGAGACACATATAACTTAGGGTAAGCATAAGGTTTTAACTGAGCTAGGGTATAAGCTCTTGATATGCACATCGCAAGGGACTGCTACAAGAGGTGTGGCTAATCTTGCCAAGACCAATATTCTATCTTTTGGTAAGACCTTTGCAGAGAAATGTGGCCATTGGGCGATAGTTGAATGCCTAGCTGGTATTAGGAAATTAACAATATGCTCTGTGTATGGATCTAATTTTGACGAAGCACAGATATTAGATTATCTGAATACAGAGCTGGCCTCCTGGGCATCCCCTTTGATACTGTGCGGGGATTTTAATATTCAATTGGAAGAAGTGACTCCACGTGCCAGTGGAGATAAATATGGTGGTCAGAAACCTAAGGTCTATAAGGCCTTGCAGCAGCTTTTGTATGATCATGGTCTAGTTGATGCTTGGTCTAGGTTAAAGCATCCTGACCTAGGGTATACGCACTATTCTTGCCCGCATCAAAAGCTTGCTAGGCTAGATTACTTTTTTGTTACTATAACATATCTAGCGGAGGCACAGATACAGGTTTTCCCCAGGGTCACCTCAGACCATAACCTATTGTTATTAAAACTTGTAATGCATGGCTTGGTGCGACCTTGTGGGACTTTTTCATTCGATAGGAAGCTACTGCTTAACAAACAGTTTATCTGACATATTCAACAGTGGTTAAACAATTTCTTTCTATCAACCGCAATTCTACCACTTATGGTATGGTTTGGGATGCTTTAAAAGCAGGGCTCCGGGGGGAAATTCTTAGTTTTGGACTATATGCTCAAAAACAGCAGAGGCAGCTTATACAGGGGCTATATGATGACCTCCAGAATGCAGAGTATACCCTTATGCCAGTTCTGCAGGGGAATTCAGACACCATTCAGGCGCAAAGTGAGGTAGCCCGCTGCAAAGCCAGGATAAATGAGCAGTGGTCTAAGGATAACGCTAATAAATTTCAACTTTTCAGATGTGAATGTTATGAGTATGGGGAGGCAACTGGCAGATGCCTGGCTAAGAAAATAAGGTGCGAGGAGGTCAAATACGCCATCACTGAGATTGAAGATTCAACTGGAAGATTAGCTGAAACACCCGTGGAAATCTTGGAGATCTTCAGGGCCTTATATGAGGAATTGTATACGGAGGATCAAAATAGCCAGGAGAGAACTGAATCTTTTTACAAAGATCCATACAGGAGGATGTTAAGCTCAGATGATTGTAGCTATTTGGAGGAGCCTATAACCTCAGAAGAGCTTGTGGAGGCTGTTGGCTGTTTAGCAACAGGTAAGGCCGCCGGGCCTGATAAACTCCCATTAGAATTCTACAAAACTTTTAATCTGAGCTGGAATCTAATATGTTTATTTTGTTTCAAGAAGCACAGAAGGGGGATGCCCCGGCCTCGTGGAATGTAGCTAATATCATAATTTTTTTTTTAATTTTTAAAACAAACCGCCCATGCTACCTGGGTCATATAGACCCATCTCACTTTTAAATTGGGATGGGAAAATATATGCGAAAATCTTAGCTACACGACTTTTGAGAGTGATTGCTCCCCTAGTTTCTGTCTGCCAGCATGGCTTTATTCCAGGAAGAGGCACGGTCAACCATATTAGCAGGGTAGTTACTCTGTTGGACTCTGCTAATGTTCAACAGGCTCCATGTGGAATAGTGCTACTTGATGCAGAGAAGGCGTTTGACCGTGTCTCTTGGGAATTCTTATGGGCAACAATGCGGTGGCAAGGTTTTGGGCCTGGTTTTATCAGGGCAATCAGAACCATGTATAAATCTCCCACGGCTCGAATATGTGCGTTGGGGCTCGAATCTGACCTAGTGTCAATATCAAGGGGTACCAGACAAGGCTGTCCATGCTCCCCTTTACTCTTTGCCATTTATATTAATCCATTTTTGAACTTATTGGAGAATAGTTTAGGCATCCAACCGGTGAGGTCTGGGCAGGAGCAGGTCAATATTTTAGCATATGCAGATGACATTTCTGTAGTCTAGCCGGATCCAGCTAAGGCCCTGGTAGAGATTGAACGGCTAGCAACTCTATTCGGGCAAAGCTCTGGCTACAAATTAAATATAGCCAAGACGCAAATAGTATGCACAAACCAAGCACTATTTATTGATTCCAGAGTTACGGAGGAGGCAACATACCTGGGGGTCCGTATTAATGCATGTTTGGCTAAAATGGTACTTTCTAATTGGGACCCCATGATGCGGAAAATTAAAAGGGAACTAGACAGAATAGAAGGTCTGTATCTTTCAATGGTGGGAAGATGCAATGTCTTAAAGATGAATATCTTGCCAAAGGTCCTGTATTACTTTAGGTCTGTGTCCCTGGAACTTACAGGAAAGCAACTCCAGAAACTACAATCTATATGCAGCTGCTTTATGTGGGCTCAAGGTAAACCTCGCTGAGCAATGAAATATATGAATTTACCACGATCACGAGGGGGCTGGGCAGCACCTAATTTCTTGTTCTACTATTGGGCATTCCTACTTCAGCATATGGGAATCTTACTGGTTGGGGAAGGAGAAGTCAAGGTAGCTGAGTTCCCGCATATCTTTCAAATGCTGCGGGCTCAGAAGCTGAGAGGGGCTTCTTTCAAAATCTAAAGCCCAGCTATTATATGAAAACTCGCTTCACAGTGGTTCATGCTGTTCATAAGGTATGGCTCCAGGTTCGGAGGCACCTACAGATCGGCAGGATTAACTTTTATACGCCTCCCTCTTCTTCAGCATTACTACCATCAATTTTTTGGGACATCACAATGGCTAGATGGAGACGAAAGGGTATTCTGACCTTGGGAGACTTAGTGGATACGAGTGGTATTAGATCTTACTCCTCGCTGGTTTCCGAATTTGATCTGCCCAAAACGGATTTTTTTAAATATTTGCAGATCCGGGATTATTTATTTAAAAAAGTAGATGTAGAATGCTTAGCCCAAAAAAACCAACTTGTTAGAGGCAGTTAGGGGGCGAGGAAAGATTGGTATTTTATACCAAATTCTCATCGAAACACAACTTGACTATCTGGAAGGAACAGAATCTTAAATGGAACACCAGACTATCTCAGGGAGGGAATATTTTACAAGATTCTATTGCCCTGGCTGAAAAGCTCCTGGTATACTCCAGTCTTAAAACACAGCATTACAAAACTATGTTTAACTTATACTACACTCCTGTTAAAATGGCACGATGGGGCGGGCTAAATGATGGCAAATGCACACGGTGTGGGATGGATCAGGCCAACAGTCTACATATGTTTTTTGCGTGTCCAGAGCTGAGGCATCTGATTAGCAGGATGGATGTCTTCTTAATAGAGGTTACAGGGGCACAGACCACGATTACACCTACTGTTATGCTTTTGGGAGTCCTGGAAGACGCAATGGTTAATTGTGAAATGCATAAATTTAGGTATTTATTATTTATAGCAGTGGCCGTGGCCAGATTATGTATAGCATCATTGTGGCGGCAGAAAGAACCACCAACCTTCGAAATGTGGAGAGGAAGGTTATATGCCACGTGTAATTTGGAGCACAGTTTATATGCCCTTAAGGGGCCGCAAAAATGGAGATTGGTTATAAAGATATGGGGTGCCTTAGTTGATCATTTTGTGCTTGCTACTGCCCTCCTTCTCCTTGGTATCTATGAACTGATATATATGTATTTTTGTTGCTTATAGATATGATGAAGTATTAGACCACTACGACTGTATATAATTTTTACATGTATGTATTCGTTATTTCTCCTTTTTCTTTTTCTCCCTTCCTTGACTCTGGAATTGTATGTTTGTTGAAGTACTGTGTTTTGTAAATGTATATTATCAGTTATTGGCTTACCAAAAAAAAAATAACTTTTTATTACACCAATATTTGGAAATGTAGAGTTATGAGTTGTAATTTTCTTTAGTATAAGAGGACAATGGCACTTGCTTGCTGAGCATCCACAGGATCTCCCATTTAATTAGTTCCATTTCAACAGCTTCAACAGATTCTAAAGCCCTTATTTGAGCCCTCGTTTTCATGTTGACAGCAGTTAAACCGTTAGCTGCACACGAAAATCCACGAACTGTGCAGGATTTTTTCCCCTGTTTCAATAGTTACTTTAAAAGTTTGAGGTTTTTAGATAATGGATGTGCTTTTTAGTCACCAATCAGGGGTACTACGTTTATAGCTGTTAGAGACTGTTTTGTCCTATTATTGTGAGCTGGATTCATCTTAAGCCTGTTAAGCCATATCAAATATGTCTACTTTTGATTCAGCACTTATCAAACCCTCCCCACTTAACTGTGTGCTTTATTTATCAGTATTCAACTCTGGTTCGCTTTACAAACATCTACATGATTGTAAGGGCCGGACTGGAAACCTAAAGCTTCCCTGGCCAAAGAATTCCAACCAGCCCCCACCCCCTCCCCCTCTCTCATCTCTTGTTCTTTTTTTATTGAGGAGGTGTGGTGCAGTGGAGCGGCTAACTCCGGAGTGCAGACTCACGGTTTGATCACCAGCGGCAGCTCAGCTCAGCACCACGTGACTCTGGGCCATAGCTCACTTAGGGGCATATTTACACGCCCCTATCGCAACCACAACGTCACTTTCAGTGATGTTGTGCTGGCGATAAGGGCCTCGCCTTATTTACAAGGCAGTGTTAAGCCCCTTAACGTGGCTTAATGCTGCCTTGTAAATAAGGCACCCTTTCATGCTGTGTTTAGCGTGAAAGGGGAGGGCAATGGGTGTTGCAATGGGCGTTCCACCGCAATACCCATTGATTTTGATGCTGCCCCTTATTTACAAGGGCAGCGTAAATAGGAGGCAGCACCAAAATTAAGACCAGGAAAAACCTGGTCTTAAACAGGCGAAACGAGGAGAAATGCTTTTTTTCTCCTTGTTTTTGCTGTTTCCATGTGTGCTGCCTTGTGCAGCACACATTGAAATAGCAAACTGCCTATGCTTGTTTATGGGCAGGAAGGTCCCCCTTCCTGTACAAAAACAATCATTTTTAAAAAAAAGCCGGTTTGCAACTTCTATGTGTGCTTCATTAAGAAGCACACATAGAAGTTACAAAACGGCATTTAAAGATTGTTTATGTGCAGGAAGGGGGGCCTTCCTGCACATAAACAATCTTCCCCTCAACACAGGCACCCTTGTACTATGGTGCAAGGGTGCCTGCGTTGGCGCTAGGCAGCTTAATTTAGCGCCAGCGCAGGGGGAAACGCAGGCCTGCACCATATTCTAGTAAATATGGTGCAGCCCTGCATTTCTAAAGTGATAAAGCATGTCGTTAGTCTTCTTGGCTTAACAACACGATTCGCCACTTTATTGTAAATATGCCCCTTAACATCCCCTACGGCACCCAGCGCCGTGATATGTTCACGCTTTACAAATATGGACTATCGTTTTACTTGCATCCTCCTCTCGTATCTGCTGTAATTACCAGGGTGAGCTGGGGAAAGAGGCAGAGGCACTGGCAAAAGCCCTGTGCCTTCAAGCACTAGCAGCTTATGCCCCTTCAGCAGTGGCGCGGGGGGGGGGGGTGCTGGCGATAAATTTACCCGCCGCCCCCAAATCTCGTGCCGCCCGGGGCGTACCGCCCCCTCCGCCCCCCCCCTTGCTACGCCAGTGGCCTTCAGCCCACCAGGGAAATGCCCGATGGACTAAACAGTCAATCCGGCACTAGTACTTATACATTTCTAAGCCACTTACTAAATTATTAAAAGTTGTAACAAAGGCAAGAAACACAATTTATCACCTATAGGTTGCACGAGGAAGTTGACTTCACATTGCTTAAACCATTAAGTGTACATCTTATTTGACCAACATTTATATCGAGGGAAGTGACGAATGTGAGTAATGAATGTAACATGTCTAACAGCTTTGACTAGTCTGATTGCCAATTTATAGTCTTAATGGCAGCATCTAAGTCAATACTGTTGGCGACGATTTCCATTGATTTCTTTCTAGTATGGATTCGTCTGTCAACGTGTTAGCACAGTTCGGCAATGAAGTCTCTAGGAGTTTCCGTTGAGTCTGTAGTTCTCTAACAGTTTTGTATCTAAAGTGTCAAGATGCATTATGGTTGTGTCCAGGTTGTATTTCTTTTCCGAAGGACCTGTCTGTGGGCGGGGATTATCAATAAATGCCCCAGACTCGTTGCCCTTTAAGGATTATGCATCTGGAGCAAGAATTTGAGGAAATTTAACTCGAGGTGCTGTGTTATCACTTTACTAACCTCACTAGTGCAGTTTTTGGTTTTGATTGCCTCTCCAGGTATTAACCGAACTTCCTCATAATTAAAATAATCAGTTATTTTTCAGTCTGGTCCGATTAACTTGTTTGATCTGCCCCACCCTAGAGCCCTTCTTGCTTTGGACTGCAGACCTGACCTCCTACTGTTCACCTCTGGAAGTGAGGCCTAACACTGTGCAGAGCTCCCATACAGAAGTGGAAATTGGGCAGTGGGCTGTTCCGGGCACACTACATGAGAATGACACACTTAGCCTACTTTGTGTGTTACGCGTGCACTGCAATCACGAAGCTCCATTCACTTTTGTCCTTAAAATCCAATTCAAGCTAATCAGGATGCCAAACTGGGGGCGCTTCCTCCTGCTCCCAGCTCTTACCACTCAAGCTTGAGTTGTCCCAAATCCAAAGTGCACTGTGCAGACAATGAACAAAAGAGACAACCAATAGGCGGTGGTGTTCTATGAGGGAAACAGTTTACCACAGCTCAAGTGTAAATGTGCGTGCATTCTAATTGGCTAGCCAGCTCTGGCTTTGCTTAGAATGATAGTGATGCTACTATAAGGCACTAGGACCATTCGTGGATTCACGCTGGCTTTGGTTACCCCTCTACTGCTAGCATAGTTGTGACCCCTGTATTACATGTTAGAGGTGTTCTTGGTGGCTTGCTGACTCAGTGACATATTGCAAACATTTTTAGCATACGCATCTGGTTATCCATAGAATATCAGTGGCCCATCCATGACTTAGTATGTCAATTATTAACGTAATTATGTCTCTAGGATGCAATGAGATCAAAATACTGGCCACGAAATGGTCATCCCTGGTATGTGATGATAAAAAATGGAGATGAATACCACAATTATTTTATGTTTGACTATTGTGTGTATGAGTATGGCAAATATATATTTTCGGTCCAAAATGTATTTACTAAAAAAAAGTTACATCCATTAACATAACATGTTTCGGTTTTAGACAATGGAGCTTATTATCCAAATTGAAAAAGTTGTATGTCAAGGTAAAATTACTATATTTTCAAAATACCGCAAAGCTTGGGACAAAATGTTCCAGAAAAAATACTGCATTTCAAAAATACATTTAGGGCTGAATGGTGAGCAATTTTTGAGTTCGGGAGACTTTCTGCCAATTTTATTTCCTTGGTCCAGAGGCCCTGAATTTTATGTTTGTTATTTCATTACTTATATGGAGGCATATCAGCATTTTATGTTTAAATCTTTTTTATATAATCATTTCTGCTGTCTGCGACCTGACATGTAAGATTGGTGCAACTTGGTACTGTCTGATCATTTGGTTTGCATATACATACATTTTTTAGCAGATGAGTCTGTAAGATATGTCTAGCTCAACTGCCAACGGTCCATGACTGTGAGATTTGCAAAACCTGTGATTTGTTCATATACTTTCTCATGTATAAGATGTGACTAAAAATCTACTCGCAGAGGGGCTGGATTGAAAAATAGTGAATAATAGCTGATAAAAATATTTTGAAAAAAAGATGACTACGATTTTGCATGACCCTCTTTTAATAACTGCATCTAATACATATGTGGACGTGAGGAAATTATGTTAAAAATGTATTCATTTTGACACTAATTTTTTACAGGTTTTCTTTGGAAGACTAAGTCCAAACACATATAAGGGAAGTGAGGCTGGACAGGCATACCACAAATGTATCAGACTATATCATTAATATCCATTCAGATCCTCTTCTTTATTTACCAGTTATGTCAAAATAATACCTGAAATGCATCACTTGGCCTTGTGGTTTTTCAAAATGTTCTCGGAGTAGAACTCCCATAAACTTATTAAACTGACATTGGGCGGACTCGCTACAGATCATATTACAGGAAGGTTTTTATGCCTTACCACTTTGAAAGTTCAGCATCCGCCACTGTCATTAACCACTGTCTTCCTTCACATTGGCAAAAAGATTTCCTAGAAAGTAACGGAGAAAATTCACTGCACTTTGAAGTAGGTGTTAGTTCCTCTATCGAAGTACTTTAGTGCAATTAAAGAGACTGGGGATATTCTCAAGAACGAGCGATAAACATCGCCAAAATAGGCTAACGCAATTTTTCATATCGCCGTCTATCACAGGAAAATAACTCCGTGTCAACATCGTATTCTCAACACGGCGGTAACATGTGATAGTTTCCCGATAACGCCTCAAATGTCCGCGATACAACTACCGCGATGGCGATAAAAAGGAAACCCGAACGTGAAAAAAGTTGCGATGGGCCCAACCGCGATAGAAAAATTGTCGAAAAGCAGCGCCAGGCTTGCAATTCCCACCTCAGGTGGAAAAAATCACCATAAAAGCTGCAAAATAAAAAAATTTAAAAAAACATAACAACTGCGAAGCACAATGGAGGCAGCCGGAGCAAGTACAGAGGACAACCCGAACCCCACAAGCCCCACGGAGGACCAGCCTGGGACCTCGGGGTCAGGGAAGGGCAAGGAGAAGAAGAAGAGGAAGACGCGGCTCAGTCCGCAGGAAAACAGGATCCTGATTACGGAGGTGATAGAACACCATCAACAACTGTTCGTCACCTCCACTGTGTCATTGGCAACAAAAAATGGAACATGGCAGTCCATCGTGGACAAGGTGAATGCAGTCGGAGTGCTGAGGAGGACAATGGACGAGGTCAAGAGGCGCTGGAATGATGTGAAGCGCAAAACCAAGCTGAAACTCGCAAACAACCGCAAAACAGCAATGCAGACTGGGGTGGGAGTCCTGCGCCACAGGAGGATCTGGATGAGATGGAGGAAATGGTGTCCACAGTCATCAGTGTGGAGACGGTGGCAGGAGTCGGGGGACCGGACACTGCTCAACATGACCTGACACAACAGCAACAGGGTGAGTAACCACCAGGGACTGGGGGGACGGGGGGAGATGGGCACAATGGCACACATGCACAATGAAGTATAGCACACTGCACAACCACAATGACTCTGGATCATGTCCCTGATCTCCTTGCCATACTGCAGCACACAAAGAAACAGCAAGTAGTCCCCCGTCCACAATGTGCCCAGAGGGGGCCCTCCCCACACATCACCAATCTCACAACAAACCCATGCACATGTGCTGAACCTAGCAAAGCTGCGGATCCGTGAGCCCCACCGACAATGCAAGTGACACTGCATGACGATGAGCATGTCTGCAGGCCACTCATCATGACATGTTGCACGCCATGACACCGAGGTGGCTGAGTGTGGGACACATCCGGAAAGGAGCAGGTCACACACTGACACATCCACGTACACAAACAACCCTTGACGGTAACAAGACATCTGCGGACAAACCATGCCCAAGAGTCCCAACTCCCACCAAGAGCCCAATTTACCCAAGTATGCAACATCTCAGCACTGCATAAGCACAGAAGTCAAAGGCACACCGCCTGAAAGGGAGAAGGCCAATCAAAGTCTGAGCTGCAGGGGCGACTCTCTCACAATGCAGCACACACACAAGAATCAGAGCACATCAACATTGACAACAATGTGGTACAAACTGCAACACATTCACAACAGAACAGAGGACACAACTGCTGCCGCTTGTGTGTAGAAACTGGCCAATCACATTTGGCATAGCAGGAAACTGTGACATGATAATGGACAAGTACAACCCCACATCCCTGATGGTGCACAAATGTCCACTGTCCCGCTTCAAATAGGCAGCTCCTCCTAAACAGTCACAATGTACATTGTCATGCAGTCTGTTTGGAAACTTGGCCAATGCGTGAACATACATGGAACACACTGTTAAACTGCATCTCCCCTTTACATTGCAGAGGGAGAATCATCACCTCCTGCAGAGCAGACCCAACACCTCCTCACTGATGACGAGGAGGACCTCCCCACCTTCGACACTGATGCCCTCCAAGAGCTCATGGACAGCTTCCGCACCCCACCCCCAGGAGCACGGCAGCCCAGCTGCATCGAGGAGACCCCACCCCCTACACAGACCACACAGCAGGAAGCACCCACTACCCCGGCTGTCTCCCAGGATCCCCACAACCAACACATGGCATTTCAACGCCGTGTGTTGGAGGGCCAGAAGGAGATGGCTGAGCAGGTGCGGGTGGGGTTCGAACTCATGGCAGCCAAACTAGATGCCATCCATGGGTGTCTACGTCCCATCAGGGACCACTTACAGTCCCTAACAGACACCCACAGTCCACTCCATGGTCTCCAACGAGCCATGGCTGACATCGCTGGAGTCATGACTCGGAGACAAGAACACCTGTCTAGTCAGAGTGGCTCTAGCGATCTCAGCTGGGATTTGGGACACATGCAGAGGCTCATGGAGGACATGGTGCGGATGGAGGCGGAAAGGATGGCTGCCACGGCTGCACACCAGCGAGATGTAGCTGGGATCTTCCATGCCCTGCAGATCCTCATCATGGCACTGCTGCCACAAGGCCTAGCGCAGATGAATTCTGCTGCTCCTACACCATCCACATCTCCACCCCTAATGTGTCAGTGCCCCACAGTGCGGCAGACATTCCACCTCCGGCACCTGATGTGTCACTGCCGCACAGTGCGGCCGACAATCCACCTCCGGCCCCTGATGTGTCAGTGCCACACAGTGCTGAAGCCGAAACACCACCACCCACAGGTGAGGCACATCACACATCAGAGGACGATGATGTGGATGAGACTGCCGTTGTGGTAATGAGGAAGCGGTAGCATTCATCTCCGCCATATGGCCTGTTTCAGCTTGGTTCGGCCCTTTGCATCATCACCTTCCACTGTCCCCCGATACACTCTGCGGCACTCACCTTGGACCTCGACATGGACTGCCATATTCTGTTTGGTTACCAATGACACAGCAATCAGACTGCGGACTGAACTCTTCCTCTTCCGATGAATTTGTCCTTGGCTAATGGACTCTGGCTGGCCCTCCACGGGGCAACAATGTCAAGTGGGGTGTGCATGGCCCTGTGCTGCTCCAGCTGCAACACTCCACTGAATGTGAATAAAACATTCAAATTCACACAGATGTGTCATGTCTATGATCCTTCAAGTATGACAGTATGGATGAATGTAGGGTCACTGATTCCCCCTCAGGCCATTTTGCACATGTTGTGGGGCTTGGGTCACAGGGTGCAACATTGCCGATTGCGGTCCGGGTGGCGCAAACACTACAACGGAGACACATGCATTGGTTACTTCCTTGTCCAGGCCAGAACTGAACCACGCCCAGAGCCCCAGGCTCATTGTTCACATCCCTACGCTGGACTGGCATACGCCAGCCCAGCCCACTCCGCTTAACCCCTTCGGTGCGCGGCCGATTTTCGCCCTGTGCGGGGCGTTTCATTGAGTGGGCGGGTTCATGACGAGCTCAGCTCGTCATGCGCACACGAGCACTGCGCAGCATGACGAGCTGAGCTCGTCATGAGCATAGAAGGGGTTAAGCTCACAGGGGGTGACAACACAGCTACATGTCCCAGGTCGTCCCTGTAGTGATCTGCTGGTCACTGGTCTAGTTGTCAGCATGCCACAGCCACTCCCTGAGGGCTGGTTTACACCCACACCACACCCATCCAGCACAGGCGTCACGGGACATGTGACCCTGCCAATAAAAGGGGCCCACCACAGCACATCCCCCACTGCCTGAGGTGACATGATGGCGTCCGCATCCACGGAACTCAATCATAAAGGGTCCGTGACTTGCGTTGCACAGAGTTAGTGGCACCCAATGGCCTGCGTCCGGCACGGGCCTACCGCCACGTGGCGATGACTTGCGTTGCACTGAGTTAGTGGCACCCGATGGCCTGCGTCCGACACGGGCCTACCACCATGTGGCGATGACTTGCGTTGCACTGAGTTAGTGGCACCCGATGGCCTGCATCCGGCACTGGCCTACCGCCACGTGGCGATGACTTGCGGTGCACAGAGTTAGGCCCACCTGAAGAGCTGAGCGGGTGTGCAGCCTGCGATGATGCATTGGCCTCGATACAGCGTCCAGCAAATCAAGACTTGGTTTGAATTGTGAGCCCTGCGGTACCGCAGTGTACGCGCAGGCAGCAGTCAGCACACACATGACTCCGCGGTGCCGCAGGGTGCTCTGGGGCCTGTGGCGTAGAATCCAGCGATCAGCTGAGGAGGTTGCACCAGCACGTGGAGGGCCCTCTTGGAGACACGCCGGTGGCGGCAGGTGAGCATTGAGGCCTGGGTGCGCAGGGGCGGGCAGTCATCGCTGGGCGGCGGACCGGTCTGGGGACCAGGGCTGGGGTGCAGCAGGCGCACAGGATCGCACAGGCACCACCGGTCATGGCGGCGGCCTCGTGGCTGGGTGGGGGACACCGCCCTGGCAGACACGACCCTGCATGCGCTGACAAGATGTGCGCGGGTTGGCTTGGGACGTAGTCACCTCGTCTCCAGTGTGAATACGGCCGTTGAATGTGGTTGGGCACGTGTGTGTAGGCCTATGGTCACGATATGTTGGACACAGAGACACACGCAGTAGTTACTGTGGTGGCCATCCCGGAACTGGACCACGCCCAGGGCCCCGAGCTATTCATTCACGACATACGCCGGCCAAGGCTGCTCCGCTCAGGCTTACAGGGGGGGACCACATGGCTACATGTCCAAGGTCTTCTACACTGCCTGGGGTAACCTGTTTGCATCCACTGTCCACTACACTGCAAACACCAGCAGTAGATGTCCACATGGACATGTCTGTGCTCTGCTCTGCATACTGCAGTCTGTCCAGCACAACTCCCCCACACTTGGCATTGTGTCCTTTCCTATTGCTGGGTCTCTTGCCTCCTGCGCACATTCTTGGTTCCCACCTCTCCCCACATTCTGCAGTTGTGTGTCAGAGGGGCTCTGCCTTTGTGGATGGTTTGTCTACATGTCTGGCCCCTGTTACCACAGTTACCTGTGTTGTCGTGTCCGGTAGTTGGGCATGTTGGTTGGCATGTTGTATGTGATTTTGTTACGTGTGCTCTCCCACAGTTGTGAGTTGTGTGATTGTGGAGTTGAGGTGTGTCGTGTGTTCAGTTAGTACTTACCAATGAGCAGTGCATTGCCATAGGTGCCATCCTGGAAGCTCTGGTTGATGATGGACTGTCGCAAGATGTATGTATCATGCACACTGCCTGTGAAGTTGGCAACGACATTGGTGAACTGTCCCCGGTGGTCCACTATTGCCTGCACATTGATGGAATGCGTGTGCTTTCTGTAGCGGTAATTGTGTGCAGGGTCGGCAGGGGGCACAAGTGGTACATGTGTACAGTCAATTGCCCCCGACACGTGCGGTAAGGCAGCTATGGCGTAATTCCCTTGCATGGTCTCCAGCTGTTCATGCACAGCATGGGGGAAGTGAAGGTGCAGGGGTATCAAGATGATACAAACTGTGATGTTTACAGGTATGATGAATCCTGCATAATGAGACCGTAACAGATGTTTGTGCGGTCGTAACCTTCCTTTTCTTTCCTGCGGAGGTTACGAGCACACGGACTTCTGTTACAGTATATTTGGACTGGATTCATCATACCTGTATGCATTCCGGTTTGTCCAAGTGCAATACACTGTACCAGATTACGTTTGTGACTATGAGGACGCTTGACCATTGTCACTATTTCTCCAACAGGTTTCTGACTACTGACTTCGGGATATGGAATGGTATTGGGGAGTTCCCGCAGCATTTGCAGTTTATTGGATCCACACGTTGCCTTGGTGAAGTTCCCCGTTGGGAATGGAACGCGTTGGCTGAGCTTTTCGTCTTGTTGTTTATGTATTTGTAATAAAGTTCTGTTTTTACACTACCGTTAACTACTGGACTTCATGACCTGGGGGCGGAGGGTCCGGGGGGGTGGTTGCGGTGGGTGTTGTGGCCCTCTTGAGTCTCCAGGCTGCATGATCATTGTCTCCATGGCATCTGTTGGTCTTCAGATGTGGCTCTAGGCTGGGCTCCCTTTCATACTGCAGGTTGTCGTCCTGCTTAACACCAGTAAAAGGCAGGTGTTGAATCCCTGCTGCTAACGCGCCTTATCGCCTGTTTTCGGATCGCATCGCTGATCTGGCTAGTCGTTGAGAATATCACGAAGTGGTGTTTTCGTGTGTTTTTGCACAGGAACTCCTACTCTGCATATCATTAGCGTTAGCTGTCACTCTCATCCGGGGCGATGTGTTTTGCGACAGCTATCGCAGGAAAACTGGCGATGTCAGCAGTTTGCACCAGCTTGTGAATAGGGCGATAAGTCTATCGCCACTTTTGCAGCGCTAAAGTGCCTATAAATCGGCGATGGCTCCTTGAGAATATGCCCCACAGTTTCTCAAATGACCACCTGAACTAGCCTGATAATAAAAATATTGCAAGACAATAAAATAATGTACATTTTTGTTTCTGCTACTGATTTAATATGACACATTTGTATTTCAATGTGTCCCTTAGAAAAAGACCTTTGGAAAATCATAAGCACATGATCGGCCTAGGTTTTCAAACGATTCCCAGAACTCTGCAATGTACCAGGCAGCATGCAGAACCACATGTGATAAAAATCAAAGGCTTCAGTACAAGCACTTTCGCACTGCCCAGGTCTTCTGTCTCTTGCATACAGAAATGCTTGAGTGAAGTGAAAATAACAAGCTGCCTGTTACAGCAGACGACATCACCTCTCACAAGACGTGGAAGACACACTTGTATTATTCCTGGGATAAATTCACATACGTCTACATTTCAGGTCTTAGTATTTCACTTGGAACACTGACAAAACGGCAGAGTAGAAGCTGAGAATATTACAATTAAAGTGGTTATGCGCCTTCAACGTTGTACCATTTGAGCTTTGAAAAGACAGCCAAGTTAAACCGATGCAAATTGGGGAACTCGGAGATCCTGCCCGTGACCACGTTTCTTTGCTGGATTGCAAACATGTCATTGTGGAATTGCATGCAGACCGAGTATAATTTTAAAATGAGAAATATCTTCAAAGATTTCATACTGTGATTCTGCGAGCAGCTTCGAAACAAAACAACTTTAAAGGGCACCTTTTTCAGGAAGAAATATAATAATAAGGTACAATGTTAAACATTTCAGTGTGCCACATAAAACTGTTCCAGTCTTCTCCCATACTTTGGGTTGAGAGCAGCCAAATTCAAACAGAAAAGTCATAAAGGATTCTTGATGTTGGCAAGCTAATGAGGAATGCGAGCCTCGACCGCTCGCTTGTTTCAAGATACAATCAGGATTTTCCAAAAACATCACAACTGCAACTAATTGTATTTCAGCAAGTGACACAAGGCTGTGTAGCGAACTTCTGATAAAATCGAATAAAATGTGACTAAACATGCTAGGAGTGTGGGTTATCAACTATATAGTACGTTTATTTGCTCTTTGCTTACTTCCACAGGTATGTCTCCTGCACATGTGTTAATTATGTTCATAGAAATTGCTAAAACAAAGGGGCATATTAGCAAGAACCTCGTTAAAATTATCGCCGTTTTAGCGGCAGGAAACTGCCGCTAAAACGGCGATAATGGGCTTAATAATATGCGCTATAGAATTCCAATAGAAGCCCAGGTTAGATGTGCAGGACATCTAACCTGGGCTTCTATTGGAATTCTATAACGCATATTAGCAAGCCCATTATCGTCGTTTTAGCGGCAGTTTCCTGCCGCTAAAACGGCGATAATTTTATCGCCGGTCTTGCTAATATGCCCCAAAGTTAATATACCCCAGAAGAGTAAAAGCTTAAATTGTTTAATGGCGGATTCGAATATAATGCCGACATATATTTGGCAGGGGCAGAACACTGTCTGACTCCATTGCATTTTAGTTGGGCTCATTAAACATGGCTGATGGGTGAAAACAAAATGGCATGTAAAGTGGCCTGCAAAGGCTAATGGAGTTTGCAAATTAGGAATTGCTGCAATGGCGAATAGAAAGGCACAAAAAGGCAGCACTTATAAAAATCAGGGATGACTTGCTATTTGCTGCTGTTCTTGGATTCGTCACTGTGTTGCTCCACCTACATATCTTAGATGAACACATTTGATTGGTCAAAGATTCTGCCTAAATTGTAATAGACAGCAAATATCTTGGACCATTTCTTCAAGAGGTTCATATCCTATCTCTCTGTCGACAGGCAATAAATAGACTTCGCAAACTGTATTTCCTTTTCATCACACGTAGAGCACTATATTTCTTTTCTCTCTCCCATCCTCTTGAACATCCAATTTAAATCTCCAGTGGACCTCCTCCGATCTCACTAACTATGTTCACTTTGGTTAACATGTCAATAACACAGGACTATATCTCCTCGTAAAGGGAAACACTGGCTCATTCTTAGCTGTGTCCAAAAGCCTTGAGGCAATTGAGTCTTGAGAGGATCAAACACAAAGAAACCAAAAAGTTCAAAAACTGATATTAGGTCAACCCGTTCATGAAACAAAGGTATTACTGGGCCCCTATATATTTAAGAGAAAAATACCCCCATCGAAGATATAGATAAGGATTACAGGACAGTCCTCATCCTCAACCTCCAGTCAGAGCTGTTGTGCAATCATCCTGTGGTGGCAAAAATTCTCAGAGCGGATCCACCACTTCATGGAGAAATGAAACTAATCTGTCCATGGGAATCCCCGTTTACAATCGTGAGAAGCAATGCCTGGCAACTGCCTTATACTGTGTGACAGGCTCTTAAGTCCATCTGTGGTAGAGCTCCATTGGTCCCTAAATTGTTTGCTTTAAGTAGCTATGTATAAACTGGAGGCAAGTTCTAGGCTCATGTCAATTTCTATTGACGGTAAAATAACTGTAGTTCTAGACTTTGCAATTTTTCCTAATTGTCTTTACTTCAAATACCAAGTGTAAAGCCAGAGTACAAAACCATGTATGGCAATTTTGATTCAGATTGGACCAATGTACGCATCCTGCTGCTCTCAGATTCTCAATATATAATAACTTGTGGAATTTCAAAGTTGAACCATGATTGCCAAATGTGATCACCCTGTGAAATAAGCCAGGGCCACCATAGCAACTCAGATACCAGTGACAGCCACTGTTGACTGCAACCAGGGGCACCATGGCAACTAACATATCAGTGACTGCCATATGGACCTTTGAGATCCCTGTCGCAACAGATTCAGAGAACTTTGTCCTGCAAGAGAGCTCAGGATGAAGGACATCTTTCTCTGGTCAGCCCCAACATCTGTTTTCCATTGGCGAGGACTATCCTCGCTTTCTCAAACACTTTGTCAATTCCAACAACTCTCATGGGCTCACTGAATAAAAACTGGGCTGAGCTTTAGAGACTAGTTGGGCAGGCAATGGTGTTTTCAATCTGCTTGGTGTATTAATGCTGCTTTTTGACACATGCTGTGGTGTATTACTTTCAATAAAGTCTTCCGATGTTTTAGAATTCTCTTCTTGCGTGGAATTACAGTACTAATCGAGCAAAGATGTATTCATTGAAAAAGAAAAGATGATTCAAATTCAACTGGTCAGGTATTGCATAGAAATCACTCTAATTGTAAATGGAAAGCAAGCACGTTACTGAGGAAAGCTTTCCAAAACTGGACAATTACACAGCATTTGTCAACATACAAAGGTGACTCTGTCCTGCTGAAATAAACATATGTGCTTGAGCACGGCACCAAAATGTCTAAAATTTAAAAATTTAAATATAAATTTTAAAAAAAATGCAAGCAAATTTATATGGCAAAGAAAGTAAGTAGCACAGGGATTGGCTTACCAGCCCTGCCACGGAAGTGGACTACCTTCTGAGCACTTGCGCACATTTTCCAGTGCAAAAACCATCACTCACATCGGAGATAACAAATGGCTGTAGAAGGCTGTAGCTGTAGCTGGCAAAAACAAAATGAACATGACACTTTAACAGACCCATAGATGAGGAGAGTAGACCAAAAGTCCTTCTATTCTCATATGTATATATTTTATTATGTTTTTTTTAAAGAACGTATGAGGTTGGCAAGCCAGCTAGAGCTGTCACTAGGCCAGGCCTAAAAATAATAAAGTTAATAATACATTTTCTATTAGTCCATCGAATATGCCTTTATGCAGGTTTGTGCTCCACCTAGGTTACCTGTCTTCAGACCAAGGCTCAACATGGTTCCTGGAAAGAGAGACCATGTCTTGCACTGCAGCAAAGGACTACAGTGGCTCCCAGTGAGCACACAAACATTGAAGTCAAACAACAAGCTAAAACCTGCTCTGCATTCCCATAATCAAGCTTAATCGATGGTGAGTTGAGGTTCCACAGTCCTCGGACCAGTCTTCTAGAACCCTCTACCTGACCATGAAAGGCACCGGGGGGGGGGGGTTTACAGTTTCGTGGATACTGGACATCCGCCAACAATTGGAAGTTGTCCCAAGCGCCCCTTATAGAGTGTATTCATAATTAAGGCAGATGGGACATCCGTCAATTTTTTGGTAGATTCCCCACAAGCACCACACTCTAAAGAGTCCCTATATTTAATATGTTTGAGTTAGAAAAACACTAAAACACACCTATTCTAAGAATATAACACTGGTGCCATGAGACCAAATGAATAGTGAGCGCAGACCAAATGGATAGTGTGCCAATATCAATGTCTTGATATTGATGTGATACGCTATGAAAGGTTTTGAAAGACTTATGAGCTGTGATACAAGCATAGAGTGAGCACCATCATTACACAAAACTGAAAGTTACAAAGCCCATTTAATAGTTGTATTATATCAAGTGACATGATAGAGAAAAACATAGTATTCTACCATTTCCCTTTTTATTATTCCTTTTGAAGAAAACTAATTGGATCTTTAAGCACCTGGACACTCTTTCTCAGTAAAGCAATTAACACTGTGGCCAAAGGAATTAAATGGAAAGGTAGAATGCAGAAGGTTGTTCTTTGCACACGTAGTTAATGTCAACTGCAGCACAGGTTAGAGCTGTAAGGCCAATTAAATCCCAATGACAAACCTGGAAAGGGAAGGTCTGCGCTTACTTCTTCACACAGCGCGCAAAGCTCCAATGGCACTTTGCTACCCCCTGTCAGCACATCTTCAACACCTTAGCTCTGACCAAATTGGACACAAAGTAATTTTCTCGAGATTTCTCCTAATGTGAAGTCTTCATTTTATATGTCATTCAGAATTATTTTTATACTAATAAAACCAACTGCAGAGTAATCCTGAAAATGATTTATTGGAGTATTCGACGTTACAATGTTGGCTGAATTGGGGTTCCATTAAGAGAGAGGCCCTCCTCCCCACATTAACACTGCTGCTTCAGTGTCATATGGTTCCTACTAATCTAGTAGGACTGTTTATTTAGAACAACAGAACTTAATTATACAGAGCCTTAGTCTTCCTATATAATCAGTAAATGTTGGTTCTGTGATGACTCCGGCAGCAAGAGCACCTCTCACTGACTTCAGTACGGGCACGGTTTAAATAACAAAACAGCAACTAATCACACTGTACCAAAGGTGCAGAACTGTGTTTTAATTAGACTAAAGCAGAAAAGTCATCTCCTTACGAGCACAGAAAATAAAACAATGCCTCATGTTCTGAATTTGTGCGACCCTGGAACTAAATGTGCAGACTACAGGGCGACAATGTCTATCAGAAATAAATGCATGCAAGGGCCACTCTCGCAATATGAAAACATGTGCAAACCACTATTGGTAAGTGAGGCTAAGTAAAAAGAGAAACCAAAATGGAAGCTAAATGTAACCTGCATGGCAGCAGGGGCCAGCACTACATTCCTGGCGTCAGACCAAAAAAAAAAGAGTTGAACAATGTCATAATTCCCCTGATTGGGCTCAAAAAAGAAATTGATGCTAGAAGACTGTAATCAGTACCGGCCGCTGGTTGCTTTCCCATCCCTCCAGAGCAAACCTGTAGAACATTCAGTGTATGGCAATCTGCAATTAAGTTATTGACTGCATAATTCCAATGCACAAATTGATCCTCCATATGCAGTAAGAATTCAAGCATTAAGGCTTTCTAAATTCTCTTTCTACCCCAACAGTTTCTATCATGGATGACTTCAACATAGTCCCTTCCCGTGGATCCCTCTCCTGCCCCTCAGTTGCATCCTGATTGGACTCTTTAAAGCATTTTAAACTCTCCCTTTTCAATAACGTCATGTACTCTGGATGGCTTTACTACAGTCCATCCCCAGTCGCTCTGTTGGTCCTTTCATGCACCAGTCTCTCCAGCCTATAACTTGACTGTTGTATCCAACACAAGATTTGGGTTGGGGGATCATCTGTCGCACAAGAATCCAAAAAGGGACATGCAGAATAACCCACAGAAACAGACTACGGTAAGTGACACGTGCCCTAGGTCTCACTTGTCCTCCGACCACTACACAAGGGAGACAGACACTCTTGTCTCTCGTGCATGAGCCCAAAGTCCTTGCCACCTAGACCGCAAGGCAATACAACACACTTCTAGGTAAGCACTCTCTCATGGTGTGACATGCTACCCACCAGATAAAGTGATTCAGCTCTTCGTCTGTTGTAAAAAGCGTTATAGAAACTCAGTTACAATATGACGCAAAACCTTCACACAGTTCTCGAGGATTCCGTCAGACATGAGTCTGTTTACTATGTTCTGTTAGATGTTGTCATTGTTTACTATTGTGCAGGGTACTGAGGTGAGATTAGCACAATAATATACTTATTACCCCAAGATGTTAATTTCATTACACTGTTCTCCCTAAAGTTGTGGGTGGAATTTAAGAAACCTCTCTTGTTAAACAATGGTACTTTGGACATTTGGAATGTGGCTGAATATAGCAACGGTTTTAACATTTCTTCCTCTTAGACATGAATATGGATTATATAGATTGCATTTGTTCTGGGGAAATTTTGAACCAATATTTCTGGATCACATGGACTGCACCAATTTTTCAATGACATTTGTGCTTATATTTGTCGATTTTGCATTAGTCAACCCACGCAAATGATTTGCCACTTGATGGCTGTGCAAATGTTAGCGCATGCTGGACTGGCAGCAGTACAGTCTATGCACTGGGGCACCATCATCATCAATGCAATCTATGCAACCCTGCTACTCGGTCATATCATCAATAACATGCTGCTGAAAGTGATATCAAACTTTAGCGTACAGATCCAGACTTGCTCCTTTAAAATCAGATGTGGGACTGTCTGGCAGCAGTATCAAGATTTCCCTGTTCCTTGTGATCTCTCTTATGAAAAGCAAACGTAAAGCATATTTTACGATAGTGGGCAAACACATGCCAATAACAATTTTAAATAAAGTCGGGAAGCAGTTGCTCCTGCCAATCCACTGCAGAAATGTCCCAACACATTATAATTACAAGCCTGCCCAGTTCTCGTGAAGAAACCAAAACTCTGGCAAATTGCAGTGATTTTATTTTGAATGCAGTCTTGGAAAATACACGATACAGAGTTCATTTATTTTATGTTTATCTAAATCAAAGTGAAAACACATCACATAATTTACGTTATAAAAATATTCTGTTACAGCATATTCGTAATACTTCGATGTAAATACGTGCTTTTGTTTACACTGTTCACAATGAATTCCTTTTCTTCTTTACATCATTTTTATATTGACTAATTTCCAAGGTATATCAGTAACTACCTGCTGTGGAATCTTCATGCAACCTGCAACTACCCAGTTTGTGGGGTGGCTCTGAAGCGGCTGTTTTTAGTGCCGCTTGTTCCACACTCATTCACAGCTGCTGCTTCACTTATGGCTGAGAGATGATTGGCAAAATGCACCCGTGGCACTGCCTTTGCTGCTCTATGCAGAGAGCCACCTGCGTTGAAGTCTGGTGTCCATTGATTGGATATGTGCAGGGGAGGGTGTCATAGTGTTGCCCACAGATTCACTGCAATAGAGGGTTTCAGCAGATGGGGCCTGGGACACTGAGGAGGAAGATGGGGACCTGAGAAGGAAGTGACGCACAGTCCTTGCTGCGTTGGAGCCCTGCTGCTTATCCAGTATTGGGAAAGGTAGCCACACAGGTCTCCACTCTAACTACTTTCTCTCTCTTCCACATTAACCACGTTTAAAGTCTTAGGGGCCGATTCCGATCTCGGCCGGTAGGGCACCGAATCGGATTCGGCTTTACCGGATCCGATTCGGAGCCCTCTTTCCCGACCGATTCGAACGTGCGTCCGGGCGAGCGAGTAAGATGCGAGCGCTCGCGAAATCGCCGACCGACTCGTTCGCGGGACCCAACCGCTCCGACCGACTCGCACGGACACGACTCGCACCGCGCAATGGAGACGTTCCCCGGCCGGGTAAGTACGATGCGTGCCTCAAGCAGTCCGACCGACTCGCGCAGTCCGGCTCCAAAGAGCAGTCGGAGCCGCACTTTGGGGGTCCGTGTCGGACCCCCCTGTACGCGTAGCCGCGCGAGTCGCACACAGCCTGTGCATGTACGGCGCGAGTTGCTTCGACGCGTACCCGCTGTAGGGGGCGCCCTTGTTCGCCTCGCACCCATTGAGTCAATGGGAGCCCGCGTACGCGTTGTACGACCGGCTCCCATTGACTTCAATGGGAGTCCGACCGAATCGAGTCCGATTGCATGCGAACGCATCGTACTCGTTCGGTCGGACTGCTAGAGTCCGATTCGGTCGGAAATCTCTCCGGGTCCAGCTCGGTCAGGGAGATTTCCGGCCTGAATCGGAATCGGCCCCTTTGTGTTCAGTAGAAATAATTATGAATGACTTAGGAAATTCTTAAGGTTTTGCACCTAGAAATATGTTAACAAGTAGTGTCACTAGAGACAAGGTTTTTATTGTTCATGCTTTGGGCACTATGCATTTTGGCTGGGAGGGGGGGGCTTTGGTTCAATGGAAATCAGTTGTAGGGGATACTTTACCTTGGTCTTGGGGTGGGGGGACTGGTCCCTGCGATTCACTTCCAACATAGAAGGTCCCTTATTTGGGCAGTACCATCTTCGGACAGAAGGGCCACCCTGCATATTCTCTAGCGTGGGGTGTAGGTGCTTGTTGGAAGTGCGGTCCATGAAACCAGTTGATCAAAGCCTCAAATGGCTCTAATAATGAAGGTGTATAAGATATTTTGGCATCCAGCCAACCACACAAGGCGAAACGCTTTTTGATTCAGCTTATTTAGAGTCTAGATAAGGACTTAAGTTTCACCTCACAATCAAAGGAATCAAGTTCAATGCTTAAACATTGCCCAAAGAAACAGCCCGAGAGGAACAGCAGACTCCTTTTCCCCCACTTGACCTAAATCACTTTGCTTATAATCATTTACCTGTTGGAGATGTTTATGGGCATAAGCTGTTTACATGCCAATTTCATAAGCTGATTGACACCACTTAATATCAGTGAATTGCATCCCACTGAGCTGGTTTTGGCTTCCCTACCGATTTCCCACCTCAGGCGTAAGCGCTGTGGAGCCCCAGTTCTCTGTTTTTGTCTACTTGCCACTTTGACTGGATTTGCTCAGTTCTAAGACATATAGCATTGGAAGAGGCAAGTACACTAAACGGACAATCCAGTGAAGGTTTGTCCTATTACATATTCGTGCATCAAAAATGATGACTAACAATATGGCTTCTGGGAAGTCGCTTTGATGATATCTGGTTGTATTTTAAAACCTATTGTGACATCATTCACAAGATGATCACTTCAAAACTTTGTTCATGCTGTCAAAGTAGCAATGTATGCATTACTGTACCTAAGAAATCAATACAATTTGTGTCCTTTTTCTTCCTTATTTGATCTGATTTCTGGCACTGAAGACCCAAATCATGTTCTCTTTTAATGGCTAAATTCATGGTCCCAACCTCTGATCTATGATTTTTCTTAAGGCCCTAGCGCTGCACTAGCCAATTTATGAGCCTGTGATGTCCTTTACATGTTATCCATTGCCCTTTCACTTGCCTCCAATCACTCAGAATAGGGACATGTTTCTGCCTCTGCACAGGTAAGTAAAGATATTGCTGAAGGATCTTTTCTGATTGATGCATCTTCCTCCTGTGTGGAGAGGTACACAATGTGCCACTTGAACTGTCTTTTAACTTACTTACTAAATATTCTACATGGTTTGCATTTTCCTTCTGTAATCTGTATGCATTTATTCTCATCCAAATGTAGAGCAGTTAGAAAAATGAGCCAATATCAGGAGGCAGAGCTTACTATTGAGCTTTAGAGGAGCATGCAGACACCTGAGCTGGGTGCTTTCTGAGGACAAACAATCGGCAGTGTGTATTGAGTGTCAGCCTGGTCTGGTGAAAGCTTTCACACTCATAGAGGGTGCTCCATGCAATACTGATTGAATAGGAACTAAAGTTCCCAGGAGGCCCAAAACTTTTACGAGATTTGGAGATCGTAGCATCCATCTTTGGTTGCTGGTTATAGTTCCCCTTGTGTTTCAAGGCGCCCTCACAAGGCAAATGTGTTATTATGTTGCTGCAGCTGGGACCTTTGCTTTGTGAACCTTACATTTATGTTGGAGAAACAATAGCCTCTAAAAGGAGTTTTCCAATCCCTATTTTCAAAAGTATTCTGGACATCAAATTATTTGTGGAAACAAACTTTAAACACACTTGTTTGGAAACAAATGTTTCAAATGATATTTAAGTGAGACTTTATAATCAAATACTTTGGAAACCAATTGTTGTCTTTTGAACTTGAATTCTTTTGAGAAGAAACAGAAAGGATTCTATTGCCATTGCACCCTTATAAATTAGGGTGCAGAGACAGAATATCGAGTGCAAAATATCGAGTTACATAAATATCGAGTCATTAATAACGTGGGTCAGAAATATCGACAGCAAGAATATAGTGGTCAAGAATATCGACTTAAGGTAAGCAATATCGATTTTAAAAATATCAAAGTGTTTCATATTGTTTGCAAACATATAGTTATTAAAAATATTGTTTTTTATTATTGTTATGTATTTTAGTGTATATTTTATATGTATGTGATGTATGTTTTAAAAAAAAAGAATTTACTTGATTTTTGCGCTTTTAGTTCCGTTGCGGGTTGTGGGTTTATAGGGGAATAGGGTGGGAAGTAATTTAATTATATTACATTTTTTTATTTTTTTTATTTGAATTTTGCGTTTTTGGTTCTGTAGCAGGTTGTGGGTTGATAGGGGAATAGGGTGGGAAGTAATTTCATTATATTACATTTATTGATTAATTTTTATTTATTAATATTTGTTTAATTAAGATGTTATAGTGTTAAATGTGTAAAGTAATGTATTATTAATTAATTAATAATTGGTTGTAAATTAATTAATTGGTAATTAATTATGGTAATTGTGTAATTAATTTTAGGTGTGTGTTGTGGTGTTTATAGGTGTAAAGGGTGGGAAGTAATTTATTTTTAATTGATGAATTTATAATTGCTTGTTAATTAATTGTAATTAATTAATTTGTAAATAATTTTGGTAATTGTGTAATTAATTTTAGGTGTGTGTTGTGGTTTTTATAGGTGTAAAGGGTGGGAAGGGTGGGAAGTAATGTATTTTTAATTGATAAATTCATAATTGCTTGTTAATTAATTTTAATTAATTAATTGGTAATTAATTATGGTAATTGTGTAATACATTTTAGGTGTGTGTTGTGGTGTTTATAGGAGTAAAGGGTGGGAAGTAATTTGTGTTTAATTAATTAATATATAGTTGTTAATTAATGTTAATTATTTGATATTTATTTTGGGTAATTGTTTATTTTTTTGTGTGTTGTTTTTACTTTTAAAGGGTTAAAGGGTGAGTAGTAAATACATTTTAATTATTAGTTGTTAATAGTAATAGCTTTTAATTTTAAAATAAGTTTCAATTGTGTTTTATTATTTTATAGTTTAATTTAGGTGTGTGTTGTGGATATTATAGTGATAAAGTGTGTGTAATTAATTAATGTTCATTAGTTTTTTTATTAATAATATTTCTATAATTCATTATTAATTATGTTAATTATGTAAATACATTTAATTAAAAATGTTGAAGTGTTTTGTTATTGGTGTGGTGTTATAGGGTAGAAAATTAAAAAAATGCATTTATGTTTTAATTAATGTTTTTGTTTGTAAATATTTTCTAGTTTAAAAGAATTATTTTTTTGTAAGTGTATTTATCATTTTATATAATAGTTGTAGGTTTTTGTTATATGTAAATAATATTATAATATAGTTTTTTTTATATGTTTAATATTTTAAAATTTATTTATAAATTGTTATTATTTCTTATAATTTTTAATGTATATATATTTTTCTAAGTGTTTGAGTGTGAATAGTAATTTTTTTTCTAAGGTATCCAACACTTTCCCTACTGTAGCATTCACTGGAGTGGGAATAGTTATTTTTACCCCTCCGCTATCCAGCACTTTTCCTACTGTTGCACTCACTGGAGTGGGAATAGTAATTTTTATCTCTCCGCTATCCTGCACTTTCCCTACTGTTGCACTCACTGGAGTTGGAATAGTAATTTTTACCTCTACGCTATCCAACACTTTCCCTACTATTGCACTCTCTGGAGTGGGAATAGTAATTTTTACCCATCCGCTATCCAACACTTTCCCTACTGTTGCACTCACTGGAGTGGGGATACATTTTTTTACCCCTCCGCTATCCAACACTTTCCCTACTGTTGCACTCACTGGAGTGGGAATAGTAATTTTTATCTCTCCGCTATCCTGCACTTTCCCTATTGTTGCACTCACTGGAGTTGGAATAGTAAATGTAATTATTTTACTATCCAACATTTTTCCTACTGTTGCACTGATTGTATTGGGCAATTTAAGTTTACATATTTTTTCTTAGTTTAATGTTTTAATTTATTCTAGAATGTTTTTTTATGTTTTAAAATATTTATATATATATATTTTATTTTTATATAATGTTAAAGATTTAAAACAAATTAAAGATAATAGTTTATTCATTATTTTAAAGTAAATATATATGTATAAATTATTATGTTTGTGTGTTTATTTTTTTCTAAATTAAGTTTATTTGTAATATTTAGTAAAAATGTATATTAAATTTAATTTATTTTGTTAAAATCAATATTAATATTTAATATATTTAATATATTATTTTATTTTATATATATATTTAAATCGAAATTTTTTACATCTATATTTTTTACATCAATATTTTTGATTCAATATTTTTGTACTTACCTGTGTAGGTATGGGAGTCAATATTTTTGTAGTCTATATTTTTTTCTCTCGATATTTTGAACATTGATATTTTTAACATCGATATTCTATCAGTGAACCATAAATTAGATATGCATGTACTGTGCACTAAAGTAGAAGTGATGGTTCATAAGAGATATAAGTGTTGCTGAGAATAGAAATAACACCGTTAACAAAGGTTAAAATACATTTCAGTTGCTTCAAGAGTAAGCAGATAAAGGTGTACAAGTATGAAGTGATAGTTTGTTCCCAATAGGTAGGGAGTTGAGTCAGCAGTTAAAAGGATACTGCTATATTTCTGTATTTCCGGTTCAGGAATGGCCACTTCATTCTAAGAAACAGTGAATGTTTATACAGATATACAGGTTCAGTTCCAAGATGCCTCCGGATATTCGTGCACTTTATAGATTATATCATGAATCATAAATCATATGATCTTTTATACAGATATGATCTAATAAAGATTGTGAGAAATCCTGGTCAGAGGCTCGCAGTGCAACCAGGGGGTAGCAGACCCCAATTTCTACAACTGAGGGCCCGATTCTGATGCGGGTTGGAAAAGCTTCCCGACCGAGGGCCTGATTCTGATGCGGTTAGGAAGGCCTCCTAACGGCATTTGCTCCTTCCAAATCGGATCGGGAACGTGTCTTCCCGACCCAGGGCCCAATTCTGATGCGGTTAGGAACAAATGTTCCCATTGAAGTCAATGGGAGTTCAACCAAATCGTATCTGGAAGCATCCGGATGCATCCTACTCCGCCGGTCGGACTTTCCCGATCCGAGTGGGTCGGACACCATTTCCCAACCGATTCGGTCGGGAAGCTTTTCCAACCCGCATCAGAATCGGCCCCTGAGTCTTTCCCTACTTCTGTTTGGGGGACCTGTACTTTGTTTATCATGGTTGCCACTCCTCACGGTTATCCCAATGGTGCTTGCCTTCACCAGGTCCTAATGGGGTCCTGGGGTCCCACCAGGCAGCTCTTAACATGAAGGAACATAACCTAGATGAATTTCTCAGGCTTTGTTGCATCAATTTGCATGGTATTTTGCTTCTGGTGGTGCGCTCTAGCCACAAGGAGTGTCAATTCAATATACTTTATTTTCGGCCTTTGAGACCATTAAAGTAAAAAACACAATAAAATTCAATACACAGAAAAACAATTCCATAAAATACAATCTTCCTTTGGTCACTTGATCACATCTGTATACATCATTTATATTAGGGAAAATTCCACAATTTGATCTTGACAGTCTAAGTATTGCCCTACTCAGGGGTCGATTCCGATTCGGGCCAGAAATTTCTCCGACCGAGCCGGACCCGGAGAGATTTCCGACCGAATCGGACCCGTGCAGTCCGACCGAACGAGTACGATGCGTCCGTATGTTATCGGACTCGAGTCGGTCGGACTCCCATTGAAGTCAATGGGAGCCAGTCGTACAACGCGTACGCGGGCTCCCATTGACTCAATGGGTGCGAGTCGGACAAGGGCGCCCCCTACAGCGGGTACGCAGCGAAGCGATTCGCGCCGTACACGCACAGGTAGGGGGGACCCATGGGTCCCCCCTGTGTGCGACTCACGCGGCTACGCGTACAGGGGGGTCCGACACGGACCCCCAAAGTACGGCTCCGACAGCTCTTACGAGCCGGACGGCGCGGCTCGGTCGGACTGCTCGCGGCGCGCATCGTACTTACCCGGCCGGGAAACGTCTCCATTGCGCGGTGCGAGTCGAGTCCGAGCGAGTCGGTCGGAGCGGTTCGAGCCGGGAGCGAGTCGGTCGGAGCGGTCGGGACGCCCGGACGAGTCGGTCGGAGATTTCGCATCGTACTCGCTCGGCCGGACCCGTGTACGGTTCGGTCGGGAAACAGGGCTCCGAATCGGATCCGGTAAAGCCGAATCCGATTCGGAGCCCTACCGGCCGAGATCGGAATCGGCCCCTAAATTGTTCTTCTAAAAAATGCCTATATAGGAATACGAGGGCAACAATATGCAAATTTATTCTAAATCAATATCGATTTCTAGGAAAGTGCATATGTGATCCGATGTGCAAAATCGCCATTGTTATGATATTCCAAAATAAAATTAAAACATTCAAAGGAAGAATCGATAAACACGTATATACAACTAGATCTGTCAATTCATAAAGTCATCAACTGCTGTTAAAACCATAAGTTTTAAAAGACACAAGTCAGTTAAAAAATACTTCAATGTTTACACAGGAAAGGAACAGTTTCGCTTCCGTGGGCATATAATCTTGGCAAGCGTTCTTCCCCACACGTCTTGACCATCTAAAATAATTACATCGTCACCTTGGATCCTATCGAATCAAGGATTTTCAGAGATAAAGTTTGCAAGCTACTACACAGCTATTATATTCATTTATATTAATATGCAAACATTACTTCTCTTGCCAAGGCCTATGCCATTGCTGCAAGTTAAGTTTTTCTCAATAGTAGCCTATATACAAATCTACAATCGGTGTCCTCTCTTTTTCCTGGTAAAATTGATAGCCAATAGGAAGCGGCTCACTCCAAATACTATTAGGCGGGAGTTATCTGTTCTTAATATTCTCAACATGTTATCCATTCTCCTCACACTAAGGCACCTATCGGTTTTATCCACTTTCTTCTAGCGATTTTATATGCTGAACAGAAGAACAAAACATGTGAAATGTCTTCAGCAACCCCCATCTGGCACAATGTGCAATGTGACTCCCCCTCTTCAGGCTGTGTAGTAGACCATTTAGCAACAAAAGTATTTATTTGCAATATTCCATATCTGAATTTCAGATATAAACTCTTTGCCTGTTGCGGTTCTATCTCATCAAGAAATGACTCGAAGCTGGGGGTCATTTTATACTGGAGAAATTGCACAGTAAGCCTGCCCTGCGATCCACTTGTAATTTCCTTATCTCTAATAAAGTCCCAATATAAAGACTAAGGGGCCGATTATGATGGCGGGCGGATCGACCCCGCCGGGCCGGCGGTGGTCACCGCCGGCCCGGCGGGGGCGATCCGCCCGCCATCCAGACAACAAAGACCCCCCGCCATATCATGATGGCTGGGGGGTCCGCGGCGGGCGGAAAGACCGTCTGCTGCTTTTCCGCCGGTCGACTCGTCGACCGGCGGAAAACGTGTTGAATATGGTGGCGGTGTCTGGAAGACACCGCCATCCAAATCACGATGCCGGGTGTGAGCAGCCTTTCCATGGCTGCATTGCCGCCATGGAAAGGCTGGCGGTTCCTGCTGTTGGGGGCCCGTAGCAGGCCCCCATATAGTTGGGGGGGTGGGGGTTGCACATGGGGGGTACCTATGGTACCCCCCTGCTTTTGCATGTACAATGTGGCAGGCACCACGCGGTGCCTGTCACGTTGTGCATGTAAAAGCACAACATGTTTATTTTACATTGTGGCGGGTGCTGCTTGCAGCACCGCCGCCGCAATGTAAAATATACGGGATGTATAAACGCCAGTGTGGCGGGCGCATCCTAATGTGTATTGCGGGACCGCCGCACCTATGGGCCCCTAAATCTCGCTTTTTGAACCAGGGTCAGCAGACCAGGATTCAACCAGTACCTGCTCAAACCTATATCAGAAAGCCAACCTCGAATATGTTTTAACCAGGGAAAGGTAACTTGAGTGTCAAGTGCTTGTAGTTCAGTAAGTGACTCTCTATACACTACTAACTCCGGGGTTGTCCAAGTTCTAATCCAAAAGGACAGGGTTCTCCAGATTGCAAGAGGCTCCAGGCGTTTAATACCCAAATCGTATGTCAAAGGAATCAATGGGGTATGTTGGGGAAGGGCAACAAACATTCTCACAATTTTGTTTTCAGTAGTGGCTAAGGGCTTAAGATTGCCTCTTCCCCAAATCTCTGCACCATACAGGGCGGCGGTTTGTGCCCTTGCCTTATACACTTCCAATGCTGGTGTAATGGCCTTTGAGGATGTTGCAGCCATTTTTTGGACAATGGGGATAGAATTTTGCATCAGTATAGCCTTTGACTTCTCCATCTCTGTGGACCAAGAGAGTCTAGAATCAAGGGTAACCCCTAAATATACAAAATGTGTTACCCGTTCCAATTCTGTGCCATTCAAATATATTTTATTCTTAAAGCTTCTATGCGGCCTTATTGTCATATATTGGGGCCGATTCCGATCTCGGCCGGTAGGGCTCCGAATCGGATTCGGCTTTACCGGATCCGATTCGGAGCCCTTTTTCCCGACCGAATCGTACGCGGGTCCGGCCGAGCGAGTACGATGCGAATTCGCCGACCGACTCGTCCGGGTGACCCGACCGCTCCGACCGACTCGTACCCGGATCGTACCGCTCCGACCGACTCGCTCGGACCCGATTCGCACCGCGCAATGGAGACGTTTTCCGGCCGGGTAAGTACGATGCGCACCTCGACCGCTCCGACCGACTCGCGCCGTCCGACTCGAACTCGCTGTCGGAGCCGTACTTTGGGGGTCCGTGTCGGACCCCCCTGTACGCGTACCCGCGCGAGGCGCACACAGGGGGGACCCATGGGTCCCCCCTACCTGTGCGTGTACGCCGCGAAGCGCTTCGCGGCGTACTCGCTGTAGGGGGGCCCTTGTCCGCCTCGCACCCATTGAGGCAATGGGAGCCCGCGTACGCGTTGTACGACCGGCTCCCATTGAGTTCAATGGGAGTCCGACCGACTCGTGTCCGGTGGCATACGAATGCATCGGACTCGTTCGGTCGGACTGCACGGGTCCGATTCGGTCGGAAATCTCTCCGGGTCCGGCTCGGTCGGAGAGATTTCCGGCCCGATTCGGAATCGACCCCATTATGTTTTTGTTGGGTTCACCTCTAGACCTTTTCCTTTACAGTAGTTATTAAGACTGTGGAGTAGATTCTGTAAACCTTTAGGTGTTTGGGACAACAGAATAGTATCATATGCAAATGTTAAGGCACAGATGTAATTGTCCCCTAGTTTTGGTGAATCATGTGCACAATTTTGGAGGTGTTCAACCAGATCATTTACGTATAGGAGGAACAGAGTTGACGCCAGGACACAGCCCTGGCGCACTCCCCTCCTAATTGGAATTTCCTCAGTAAGCTCGCCATTTTTGCCCCAACGTACCTTAGCATAATTATCTTGATGTAACCTAATGATTTGGGTTAAAATCTCCTCAGGTACGCCTTGCTGGCCTAAATTTTCCCACAACTGAACCCTTGGAATGGAATTGAATGCCGCCTTTAAATCAATAAAGGCGACATATAATTGGCTAGATCGTAATCTAGTGTATTTCCAGCCTAAAATAAAGAGTCTGAACACTTGGTCTATTGTACTAGTTTTCTGCCTAAATCCAGCCTGGCATGGTGACAATATATTCTTCGCAACTATCCAGTCAGTAAGCCTAGTTAGGATTTGTTTAGCATAGACCTTCTGTAGGACATCTATTTGGCTTATAGGCCTATAATTAGCCGGCTCTTCCCTACTGCCCTTTTTATAAATGGGAACTATCTCCACTCCCTTCCAGGATGGTGGCACCGGCTGTCCCCTGGCTATTGCATTTGTTAGTTCATTTATGTAAGGCACCCAGACTTCCACGCTATGTTTGAATAGGTCCCCTGGTATTTTATCGGGGCCTGGTGCTTTTGATGACTAAATCGCTGCTACAGCAAGTGCCGTGTCCTCCAAACTGAACTTTAAGAAGGACGTGTGACTTGTAGTCAGAAGTCCCCAAGAATTATTTTCAGAATGACTGGCTGAATCTAAATTAGCAGCACTATGGTATAATTTTGTAAAATGACTCTGCCAAGTGATGGGATCTAGATAATGATCAGAAGCCATCATGTCATGCTTGGTTCCATGCGTCATTAACTTCCAAAATATGGCTTGATCCCCCTTCTTTGCCGCTACGATAAGCTCTTCCCAGGTACTATCTTCCCACTTCCTTTGGGCTATCTTTTGAATTTGCTTGTAATTTAATCTTTCTATTTTAATTTCCAATGGATTTTTATTTTTGATGGCATTAATAAGCCGTGATTTGGCCAGCCTACAATCCCCATTATACCATGTACTAGATGATTGTGCCCTTATGTTTAATGCGTCCTTTTTTATCAGTGTCTGTGTTGGGCCTCCTGGTATCTAAAGTTTTGTGTCTTTAATGGAGCTAGTGTTCTATTCTATTAAGAGATGATGCTTTTTTATTTTACCCCAGTGCTTGTGCATTCATGGCTGCCATGTACCAACGCACACACCTTGGCTCCATAGTGCAAGTACATGTGCGTTTTCTAAAGCATAGGTTTTAGAAGGTGAGCATTTTAATGCAAACACTATCCTTTAATGTTTTCCCAACTTTATTTGTGTGCTGTCCAATGCAGCACACAAGAAAAGTTGGAAAAATAAGGAGAGATGAAAACATTTCTACTTCTTACGCCTGGCTTGGAGGCATAAGATTTAAAACAAATCCTTGTCAATGAATGTTAGTAGATGGAAATGTTAGTAGATAGGGATTTGCATCAAAACCCATAGGTGGTTGCATGGGAATGCCCATGTAACACTCATGGAATCTCACCTGGGCGGAAAGTAGCTCATAGTGTAACTTTGTGTTACTTTGGGATACTTTCCAACACAAATCCTGGTTTGTGTTGTATAGTAAATCCCACCCAAACGTCTTCGCTGGTTTTGCCCATTGCTTTTACTCTGGACATCCCATGCCTCTCTTTTATAGACGCTGAATGTGTCTTTGTCAGTGGCTAGGCCACCATCATTTCTGTCACTTGGAGCATCATATGGGGGATTTTGACATTACCTTAAATTGTGCTAGACTAGCAGGCAATTTAGGTTAGCCAATCTAGCAAAGCTTTTTGGTGATGCCTTATCTGTAAAATAGTCATGTCACAAGAAGCCACTTAGCATGTCAGGAACTCTTACATTATGGGTAGCAGTAATGGGCCTCAATTTAAGGGCACATTTTCACTTCCCATACATGGTGGGTATAAAATTTGTTTTCCAATAGGTGGGTCAGAGCTCTAGACAATTTAAAGTTATTAGTCGACTCACTGGTGCAGTGAATGCCTGACTGATGTATGATGTCCTCCGATGTGCTCCAAAGGGGTCTTCCAGTCACTCTTAAAAAAGTATGGGATTAAATGTCCTCCTTTATTGTTTGATTTGCCATGTGCATCTGGGGCAACATTGGTTAGTAAGAGATATGTGGTCAAATGTAATTGCCCTGAAATAAAGTTGCTTAGCCTAAATAATAAGGATGGACATAGTTTGAAGCTACTCTCAGCTCCCTCATCAATGATTAAACCTTCTAATTTGGATCCTTGAGTAACAGTCTGTTCAGTACAGATCGACAATTTGGGCTGTTAGCTAATCCATTCTTGAACCACTAGGAAGGCAATGTGCCTAAAGAGATGCCAGTAACTTTTTTGTAAATTCTGGTTGTTAGAAATGGGGGTCTCTAGTTGGCAATGGCTGGCCACTGTCCAAGTAGGGACCCTTCTTCCTAAGTCAGAGTGAGAGGGCTACCCTCTTTAATACCCCTGCTCAACCCTGTGGTAACGTAGCACGAGCAGGTAGGCTTATCTCAGAGGCAGGGTGTGAAGCATTTATGACCATACACAGTAACACAGGGAGGAACACTACAAAGGGACACCACACAAGTAGTTATAAAAAATAAGTATCTTTATATAAAGGCAGATTTATCACAAGACCAATAACTGTAAAAGCCACAATACTGTCAAAAATAGGATAGCTGTTGAAGGGCTGTCAAAGATAGTTCAAAGGTTGCAAGAATAAGGTTCCAATTCAAGGCAGGGGTCTCTGCGCCCCTTTCTCGTTCAGAGGTTGCAAAAATAAGGTTCAAATTCAAGGCAGTGGTCTCTGCGACCCTTTCTCTCATAAGGCTGTCAAAAATAGGATGGCTGTTGAAGGACTGTCAAAAAATAGTTCAAAGGTTGCAAAAATAAGGTTCAAATTCAAAGCAGTGGTCTCTGCGACCCTTTCTCTCACAAAGTACCTGGGTTTAGTAGCAAAACCAACAAAATGTCGCAAAGAAGTAGTAGCGATGATTTTCCTCACGCGAGGCCGGCGATGCGTTAAAATCCTTGCCGCAAGGGAGGATGATGCGCCGATCTGCTGATGCATGCGGAGACGATGCGACCAACTTCTGCACGCTAGGCCGCCGATGCGCTGAGACCTTGCCGCGAGGGCGAAGGCGATGCGACGATCCTGTTGCGTGTGCGGAGACGATGCGACAAACTTCTGCACGCTAGGCCGCCGATGCGATGACTTTCTTGCCGCGAGGGAGAAGTCGATGCGACGAGCCTGTTGCGTTGTGCGATCGTGTTGCGAAGCGAAGAAATGGCGCTCCGCGAGGGAGCGACGAAATCCGGTGCGATGCGATGAAAATGGCGGACGCACGGCGTCCGCAATGCGATGTCTTGAAGCAATGATTCTGTAGGGGTTGAGAGCGCTCGGCGACAGCCACGCGATGATTTTTCCAGCGCGTCTCGGCTGCAGCGGCTCGCAAAGGGGCGTTAGCGATGGTTTCGTGTTGCGAGCACCCAGCGGCAGCAGCGTGATGATTTTTTCAGCGCTCTCGGCTGCAGCGGCTCGCAAACGTGCGTTAGCGACGATTTCCAGCACTCTTTTCTCTGAAGCAAAACTAGAGGCCCTAGAACTCACAGGAGCCTCATCAGCAGATAGCAATCCTCGCAGGGAGGAAGCAGGAGGTTGGTGGTGGAGTCAGATGTGCCTGAGACTCCAGCAGGAGGCTAGCTCTTTTCCTAGCCCTTGGGTAATTGCTGTAACAAAAATAAAAGTTCTCTCAAAAGTCCTTTTCTCTCTTCAAGGTCCAGTGGTCACTGCTGCAGGCCAGTGCAAGAAAAACACACAAGCACAAGGACAGTCACTTCCTGCAGATTCCTCCAGTGGCACGGACAGAGTTTCCTCTCCAGATCCAAAAGCAATACAAAAGTAGGGGTTTGAGCACAGATATTTATACCCCAAAAGCCTTTGATCCTTGAAGCTACCAGTCCCCGAACCTAGCCAGAACCAGTTCTGCTCAGGCCTGGAGCACTTTGTTTACCAGGCTGCATCCTTCCTTTCAGAAAGAGGGGGTCTGCTAGCAGACACACAGTGGGAGGTGGAGCCAGCATTCACCTTGCCAGGCACAGCCCTATTCAGATCAAAGAGCCACCCCTCCCCACACTCTAAATGCAGATCTCTCTATTCAACCCAGGTCTGACTCAGCCTGCCCTGCCCCTCTAAAACCAGACACCCAATACACATAACAGCAGAGCACACTGGCAGGCTTAGGCAAGAAAATACCTACTTTCTAAAAGTGGTATTTTCAAACACAGAATATAAAAATAAACTTCACTAAAAGATGTATTTTAATATTCTGAGCTCAGGCATACTAAATTCGTTTTTCTACCATGTTCCTGGGGCCAGTTAGGACTATAGAATGTAATAGTCAAACTGCCCATTCTAGCCTATGAGGAACAGGTAGCCTTACAGTAGTGAAAAACGAAATGGGGTGTAATTCACTACCAGGACATGCTACACACACCAAGGCATGTCCTACCTTACACATACAATGCACCCTACCATAGGGGTGACTTACAGGATGCCAAGGGAAGGTTCAGGGGCTGGGAAGTGGGTGCACTTCACAGCCAAGATGGCAGTTCTGGACTGCACACAGACACTGCAGTGGCAGGTCTGAGACACACTTTACAAGCTGCTTCTGTGGGTGGCGCAAACCAGCGCTGCATGCCCACCAGCAGCATTTGGTTTACCAGCCCTGGGCACACACATGCCACACTACTAGGGACTAACAGGTAAACCAAATAAGCCAATCAGGGATATACCAATTCACATAGACATATTTACAAAGGGAGAGCATATGCACTTTAGCACTGAACAGCAGTGGTAAAGTGCCCAGAGTCATAAAACCAACAGAAACAGGTCAGCAAAAATACAGGAGGCAGGCAAAAAGTTTAGGGGTGACCGTGCAAAAAGGGCCATTTCCAACACTGGTCCACAGAAGGCAGGCACAAAAATGTCCCAGTGATGCAGAAAGTTGATCTGCATGCTTCAGCTGGCTAATCCTGGAGATATACTATTATATCTCATCTTGTTGGCCACATGGAACAACTTGTGTATGCATTCTTTTTGCAAGCTGGTTCTTGGTGTCCACATCACCCAAATGTTTAGGTTTGAATTGATGCACTATGAAGATATGCATGAGCCTCAAAGTCCTCCAAAATGCAACTCTAGGATTTTGTGGAAAGAATTGAAACTCATGGCTGACTGGAGTTTGCCATGGAACATTATGAAAAAAGAAGTGTTTGATGAAGAGTTTAGTGACCAGGTCAAAGTGGATGACTTAGGACCACTGATGTCATTGCTGAATCCTTTGATGGTGGGAAAATAGATATGATGGGTTGTTCTGCATCAATCTGCTTTTCAAGGATAGGGCTGCTGACATAAAAGTTTATGCTGTACATAAGGAAGTTGATGTGCTTGGTTGTAGGGGTTTGTGGAAATTGGGCATCAAGTTGTACCCAAGCAGAAAGGAAAAATTAATGCTTGTAATTGAAATGGATAAAGGCAATTAAATGATCAAGCTGTTTCACAAAGTGTTTTCCAATAAATTAAGAACAGTTAAAGGGTTCTTGCATAGGATCCAAGAAAAAACATGCTATTCCTATTAAACCAAAATTGAGAGGGTTCTACTGAGTGTGACAGAAGATTTAAAAATGTTGTTGGACCAAATGATGAAAGTAGGTGTTAAATAAGCATGTTGAGTCATCTGAGTGAATTTCTGCTACCTTTCTGGCATGTAAAGGGGAAGGGACATTGATATTGTGTGTTGATTTACGTGGTTTATATGCTAATATTCTCATAGATTCTAATCCACTTCCGAAAATTAACTAATTGGTGTTCATTTTGCAACAAGCAACTAAGTGTTCTCTCCTCTAGATTTACATTCTGCCTATCACCAGGTTATATTTTCTCCTGAGTCCAAAAGTTATACTGCCTTTTTAGCACTGATGGGGCTGCTCCGGTTCAACAGCATGCTATTTGGGCTGGCATAAGCGTCACCAGTTTTTCAATGAGCAATGTATCATATTTTCAAGGAGGCAGAAAGTTATGTGAAGTATTTTCAAGCTGATATATTGCTGTTTTCTAATTCTAAAGATAAGTAGTTGAATCATCTTAGTTAGTGTGTCGTGTGCTCCAGGATAAAGAGCTCACATGAAAAGAAGGAAAATGTAAACTTTTCTGAGATGAGGTTGAATATCTTGGTCATAGGATTTCAGGTCAAGGAGTAAATCCTACAGCTTCCTTAGTGGATGACATTCCTAAAGCTCCACTAAAGTAACCAAAAAAGTGATGGACCTTTTGGTCACCTGGAACATCTGTTATATCCCGCATAGATGCCCTAATGTAGACCCGTTCGTACATGCCCTAAAATGGACGTATTCATATTTACCCTAATATGATCATGTTCGTACTTGCCCAATTATGGTCATGGCCGCATATGCCCAATTATGGTCACAACTGTACATGTCCTATTATAGTATGATTCCTTATATAGGCATGATCTTTCACCTACATTGGTCCCAGCTAGTACACAACGAGCTCTGAGGGCTGAACGTTATCTATCCTGTGGTTTTGAATGCAGCAGGGTTCTTCCAAACACAGGCCCACACTGTACTCATTAATTATGTATGGCTTTCTAAGAATACACCACCGGCATAATATGTATGTACAAAGTTCACCCCTGACGTCTTCCTTATGTCCAATACAAACCATACTGAGGACCGAGACTCTTGAGGGTATAAATACACCACATCTTGCCACGGTAATCAGAGGGAACCGAGACTTCCATGCTGACACACTGACCAGAGACGCTGAAGCTCCTGCATGCAGTCGCTCACGCTGACAGTGGTCTGACACAACCCGGACGGGGTGTCCAACTCAAGACCAGAACGGGGTCCCACACTCTATTCAGGTATGTGGGTTCGACTAAATCCTAGGAGGATTCTTGGCTCTTAGCTTCTAAGACCTTCACACATATGCTAGGTACATCTAGGTAGGCATCGTAGGAGTACGCACACTTGCCTAATGCTTTTATATTCATGAATGTATTCATGACTATCGCAATATGGTAGAACTGTTCTATCCCTTTGCTTTTATCGTACTGCTGATAATATATCTCTGCTTTTGTCCGCTGGTTACCGCAGCACATATATTTTACACTAGAATAACAACTGTTCAATAAATACTTATTGAAACGCCCGACTGTTTATTCTGTGTAACTCTCTGAGACAAACCGAATAAGTGAGCACGAGAGACTGAGCGAAAGGTAGTACATTGTTTCCACGATTCTGAGGGAATCAGGGTTGTCATGTTCTAAGGTTGCCAGAAACTCCCCCCCGATAAGAGGAGGCACTAGTGGCACTGCGAGCTAGCTAATGCAAAACAATCTAACAAAGGTGGTGAGGGTGCACAGAGTCAGTCTGCCACCAAGCCCACAGCTTATGTTACACAAACGTGCAGGTCCTGCATGGGTACTATAGGAGCTACACGAAATGGCGCCACCAACGTTGGTATTGGTACTTATTTAACAGTAGAATCTGAGTAGTTCAGTCGTGCTATTCTCAGAGAACCCACTCACAAAACACCAGAGACGTCTGGAGTGGGTGGGCACTAAATCCGCCACAGCTGAGTAGTACGAGAATACTATTTATTGGCTGGTGGTTATTCAAGCTTGAAGGACATTTAGTTCCTACAATTGTGCACTTACACCTTATTTTAAAAACTCTTTAATCTCCCTTTTCTCAATTTAAAATGGTGGAAGAAACAAACACAACAGTGAGAGTTACAACAAACCTCTTTGGTTTAGAAGAAGACCCTGAAGATGCAATACAAATTGCACCACATTTCAGAAGGGCAGTCACCATAAAACTTCTAGAACATGGCTTAACCCCTTCCATGCTCATGACGAGCTCAGCTCGTCATGCTGTGCAGTGCTCGTGTGCGCATGACGAGCTGAGCTCGTCATGAACCCGTCCGCTTAATGAAACGCCTCGCACAGGGCGAAAATCGGCCGCGCATGGAAGCGGTTAAGAGCCAGGGGTGGTACAGCAATTTTTGTGATTGAGGCACACGAATCCAATAAAACAGAGGTATTCTATTCTTGGGTTACATTCCCAGCAACAAATGCAATAACAAATGTATTTCACTACTACCAAGAAGGTGACACACCAGCGGACTATACTCCTTTTGAGGAAGTAGAGGTTCCGCTTACTTACCAGGAGCATAATTACTGGTTTAAGGGCGCCCTACCCCACGTACGAGGAAGAGCAAGATTAGGCCCGCTCGGAGGAGCAGGAGCCACATGGCCCATATTAGCGGCATACACACCGCATCCTGACATTGACACAATGCCACAGCCAGACTTACTCGTACAACACAGAGATTTAATTAAAATCTACAGAAACCTCACACAATTTGTGATGAGGACTTTAGCAGTTCAACCTGCACTGGCTGCAGCACAAGACACTCCAGTCCAAGGTACAGTTAATAAAATAACTCCACAAACATTACACGCGATAATGGGCAAAATGCCATCAAAACGCGAACAAATCCCATTCTGGATAGCTCAGAAAATAACTCAGCTTGAAGCAGTATTCCCGAATACTACAACCAGTGATAAACACAGAATTTTAACAATCTGCTTGCCCATGGGTCTCACACCACAAGTAGAGGACTGCACCTCTTGGGGATCAGTCTTTGCTGCCATATATAGCAGAACACATGGTATCCCGTCCTTAGCAGTAGTACCTGACGTATTGAAACAGATACAAACTGAGTACGGAGAACAGCCTGCCCTTAACTTAGGGATAAAGTTACTAAATAACTTTGACCAGGTCTCAGCCATAATACTAGCTAACATTAAGGGGGAAGCAGCTTCTGTGGCGATCCGCCAATGCCTGAGGGAGTTCGGTCCAGAGGATCAACAACACAAACTACCCAAAATAATTTAAACTGCATATGCAGAACTAGGAAGAGACAGTTTGGGTGGGAAAGCATTAAAACCACAACTGGTGGGCAGTCCTGAAAAGGACACTACAAAGCAGACACCTACTTCTTCTAAAAAGAAGTGGGAAAATAAAAAACAACAAAAGTCTAAAGACACCAGATCTCAGTCCAGAGGTAGGTCTCCTCAACAGGAGCCCTCTGAAAAGAGGTATAACCTCAGGAATAGGGATAATATTAAAAAACCTGACAGGTATCAGGATACTGATACTCGTTCCTCTCGTTCCTTTCAGGGTTCATCACGAAACTCCGAGAGGGAAGGATGGCCAAAGGAGCTTACAAAGTTCAGAGACACGCAACGCGCTTCGGACTACGCACCTAAAAAAGAAGATACACAAAAATCAAAACCTCAATTCAAAAAGAAGAAGGTAGCAGGTCTCAAGATCAGACATGCCCAGAATTCTGAGGACACAGCTTCTGAACGGGGAGTGGGCTCTGACGATGCTAGACAGCGCGGCAGAAGTAATGATAGCTCGCCAGAACCTGAAGGAATTTCTGGTGACAGCGGAGTTGAATGAGTATATCACGGTGGAAACACCTGATACTCGGGTAAGTGTCCCACATAAATTACATGAGATAACACTCCAGATGGAGGGGGACAAGCCCAGAAAAGTTAAAGGTCTATTTTGGAAAAATCTGTCATCGGGTTATGACATTCTATTGGCAGAACAAGACTGGCCGCCAGCATTCGTCATGGAGTACCCTAGGGGAGAAACTGTAATTTTTCCAGCCTTTCCTGACCTCGTTCCCATTCACCTAAAACATGCATATGCGCAGGAGTGGGCGGTTGCCCTAGCTCCAGCATTGTACAAAAATCATGTTGGTTGGGATGAGGATTCAACCCACCACGTGATCCCGTTAAAAGTTTCCCCAAATGCTCAAAGGCAATACCCTATCAAGCAGGAAGCTAAAAAACAAGTCAGGGAGATTCTAGATCAACTTGAATATCAGGGGGTGATAGAAAATTGCACTTCACCTATGAACAATCCTTTGTTTCCCGTAATGAAAACTGACAACACATATCGTCTAGCCTTAGATTACAGACATTTAAACACTTGCACAAAGACATTTGCAGTTCAAAATGCACACAGTGCCGCATTAATGAATAACATTGTGCGGAAAAAATACAAAAAACACTTGATATCTCAAATGGATTTTTCTGCCAAAATATAGCGCCTGAGAGCAGATATCTAACTGCCTTCATTGCGTTAGGGTCCCAGCGACAATTCTGTCGCCTAGCCCAAGGGTATAAAAACAGCCTGGGGGTATTTTCAGCAAGAGTAACAGAGTTACTCCAAAATTTGGATGAGGAAGCATTGTCCTATGTGGATGATATTTATCTGACGGACGATGACTTAAAGAGGCACTTGACCAGGGTGAGCACCCTTATTATGGGATTCGCCTCTGAGGGATATGAATTTAATTTCAAAAATTCAAAAATTGCCCACCTCAGTGTCTTGTTTTTAGGATACGAGCTGTCAAGTGAGAGAAAAAGCCTAGCAGCTAACTTTTTAGAAAAGTGTGCGCTGCACGAACCTCCAAAAACATTAAAGAATTTACAATCAATTCTGGGATTCCTAAATTTTCGTCGAACATACATTTTGGATTGCGCAGAAAAAGTAAAACCTTTCTATGACTCAATAAAACCGGACTTTTCAGTCAGACAATGGACACAGGAACACACAAAGATCCTGCGTACCCTACAGGAAGACATGATAGCTTCTAAACATTTACAGACACGCGTAAACGCACAGAACTTAGTGATCCGAGTCATAGCGGGTCAATGCGGGTACACATATTTAACTTTTAATGAAGGCGAAACAGTACCAATCGCATACAAATCACACCTGTACACAAACGCAGGGATGAGTTTCACTTCAACAGAAAAAATCCTGACAGCAGTGCAGACCGCTGTAGCAAGAGAAAGAGCTCTGGCTCAGGGAAAACGCATAATTGTCGTGACCCCAGTTCCAGCTTTAGAGGCTGTTACAGAAGCTAGCATTCCAAATGCAAAAGCCTTACATCCAAGATGGATACAATGGGCTAATTCTCTTACTGCAACGTATGTTGAATACAGATTTGATCCAAGTTTAAAAACACAGGCATTCCTGCAATATGAACAAGAATATCCTCTACCAAATGAAATTTTGCCTCTAGATCAGTACGAATACATTATTTACACTGACGGGTCTGCTCAACCAGCCACAGGAAGTAAGCAAGCTTACAGCGCGGTGTGTGCGATTGTTAAAGGTCGCATGCACGATGGAAAGTTCCATCCGAGTTGCACTAAAACGCAATCTCTAGGAGACTGCACGGCTCAGTTGGCAGAACTCAAAGCACTTATACTGGCACTTATAAATACGGATCACGAATTCCCCACACTTATTGTGTGTGATTCCTTTTACTGTGTACAGTCGTACAATGAATATCTACATCATTGGGAACAAAACGGGTTCAAAGATGCAAAAGGTGGCAAATTAAGCATAAAATGCTATGGGAACAGGTAGTGGAGTTGAGAAACGACCTACCAAGGGCTCACGTGATACATACACTGAGTCATCAGTGTGATGGCGTTAACGTTGAAGGGAATTTATTGGCTGATGAAGCCGCAGAGGGGGCTGTTCGCACAGCCGCTGTAGCTGCAGTTACTCATTCTAAGACGAGGGTGGACGGCGAGATTATGGTTTCTGTCAATGCTTCACGCAAAGGCAGCACAGCGGTACCTAAAAAATTTCCACTCAAGTACTCCTACAAGTTAGATGCACAAAACATTCCATATGCTCAGATTCCTGGAGTGGGGGATAGAGTAATATCAAATATGGATTGGCCCCCAGCGCCTTGAGACCCATAAGGGTGAGTAGTTCGCGCTTTACAAATACGGATTTAGATTTTTTCGATTTTTTAAGATCGTAGGCAAAGCTTAATAGTGGCAGCACACGAAGGGACAGGTTCTGTACATTTGGGACTTGATGCAACTGCTTCTTTATTGAAGCAACGCTACTGGTGGCCTGTAATGAGAAGGCAGATAAGAGACTATGTCTGGAACCGCAACATCTGTAAGCAGATGCAAGGGTCCACCACAAGACGTCCAGTACAGATACCATTATTAGGCAGCATCAGGTTGTCTGTCCGTGCGCGTCCAGCTCAAGTTTCCTCAAGGTTTGGCCTCAGCGCTCGGCTGACGCTCGAACTGTTATAAAAAGATTTGCGAGTCTTTATCGGCACATATGCAGTTGGCACGTTACATTCTGACCATGGTCCGGCGTTTAGCTCTCGGGCTTACAAAGAGGCCATGGAAGGAATGGGCGTAGCATTGCGGTACTCCTCTCCATACCATCCCGAGGGAAATTCTGTTGTGGAGAGGAAAAACCGAGACTCAAAGCAATCTTTAACAGCTAGGGTATTAGGCAAGGGCGGTAGATGGGTCGATCACCTTTATGGGGTACAGCGCGCGCTCAATAATCAGCCAAGAAGCTCTCTAGGAGGTGTCACTCCTTACGAGCTCCTATTTGGGACAAGAATATGGGTACCTGATCTTGATTGTGAAGGCACAGTGGCGGATGAAAAACCATTTGATATCCATGATCGTTTGGCTGTTTTACAGGATCTAAATGAATCCAGGACACAACAAAGTAACGTGCTCCAGAAACAGGCTGCCACTGAGGAAGTCAAGGCAGTAACGGCAAGACCTATCTGGATCCCAAAACTCGGGGATCTGGTCAGAGAGAAGATTGCTGACAAGAAAGAATTTGGGCCATCCTACAGAAAGCCTGTACCAGTCCTAGCAATCCACGGCACAAGAACTGTACTTCTGCCACCTCTTGCCGGAAAAAAGGAGAACAGATTCGTCTAAATTGACTTAATCAAACCACACTACGTGGCCGATACTAAACAGTAGGCCTCGTGGACTCCACAGTAGCAGACGCCCTCCTTTCGCTACAATCCAAGAAGTCCAAACAGAAAGACTCATCACGTTTGAAGAGCCACCTGTACGGAATGAAGGACTAAGCAACAATGCTAAGGAACTCATTCAACTTCAACAAGAAGAAAATCAACTTAACAACCAAGTTGCAATAAGACCTAATACAGACATCTACGTCAACATGCCTCGTCAAGAGCACAATCCGATTTCAACAAATCCTGATGCAATTCCAACAATTGATCGAACTGCTTCTGGCTATTTCATGAACTTTGATACGTTTTCACTGGATCCAAGCGAACCAGAAACGACGCCAGCCAAAAAAATCACTTCAACAGAAACTCATTGACTTTTTGAACTTTTTTAGAAAGACTTACCTGGTGTCACCTTGGATAGAACTATGGTATATCACTGGGATTTTATTTTTCATTTTCTGGCTAGGTTTAATAATAACTTTTAGTATGCTTATTAATGGACGATACCTCCAAACAAGCTCTACAGCCCAAAGAGTCAATTTGATTTTAAAACCACACCAGTCTTTTCATCGTGAACCAAGAGACTTGTCTTCAGTGAACATCACAGAAGTTCCTATACCGGACGGTATAGTATGGGACAAGATTGATTATGATATATTAGGTCCCACTGAACTTTTAAAGCTAAAACATGTATTTAAAATTTCTTTAAGTGATATCATTACCTCAAGTGCATATTCTGATGATTGGGACACTGAAACTGTAAATGCTATGATGTCTGATCTAGAAAAAACAGCTGCATTTCCAAACAATGAAATGTTAGAAGGTACTTCAGACTATGATGCATTGTACTGTTCCCAACATTTTGGTGATAATTTCTTACACAAATCTATAACACCTAGAAATGTATTTGAATACCACCAGTGGGAACACTGCCGAACACCTCCAAAAGGTAGTTCGCAAGCATTTGCACAGAAATTCACATACTTCTCAGGTTCTCAGGGTTTAACACATCCGACCGACGTTATTTTATTATAAAATAGAGAAAAATTCAGCTCAGAAAATTATGTTAACAAACACCAAACATATTTACTCTGCATCCTTTCTGAACCAGTTGTCTAAACAGGGTTTCGATCTATGGAAAGACACAATAGAATCCAAGTCAATCAGGGGTTCTAGGGACTGGCAGGTCCAGGGAATAGAAGCAGTTTTTAGAGCATGCATCATTCCGCAGCAGATTTTATTTCTGAATGAAACTGTGCAACAGACATCCTGTCTTGGATTAGCCAAAGGCAAGGAAATTAACACACCTGGGTTTCCAACACTATCACAGATGGGTGGAGGGCAGAATTCCACTACACAAGGGGTAGGATTAGATTACATTTTCCAGTACAACAGATCAGATCGTGATTGGACAGAATGGCTGGTTTGGCCCATTGACACAAACAAATGTCAACAGAGATTTATGAATACAACCAGAGGGTTTAGTATCCATAGGCCAGATCCACGCTATGTACAAAGACAACACCCAGGGGTAGTGACATCGTATAGTGTTGGGAAGTTGTGCCTTGATTGGCTAGAGACCTCAACACTGACAGAAGTCAAACAACACTTGACCTTACTCACATCTGACATGGAGCTTAGAGATTTTCTACTAGGTCCCAGGAAACAACGTCAAAAACGTTTCATATATGCAGGCCTTTATGCCTACTACAATGAAAACTGGAAAATATCCCAACAAGAGGTCGCAGAAAGGATACGAGAAATAGACCGTATTAACTTAGAAAAGGCATTAGCAGTAGTGGCTTATGGGTTAACTACTTTGACCCCCAGGATTTACTCCTTAAGCAACATTGTGTCCTCGGCAATCGACATATTAGAACAAGATCTGGCCTTGTTACAACACGGACAATCTCAGCTACGTTCTATTATGATGTTAAGCTGGACGCTGCAATCTTTGCGTGCAGGCTATGTGCCATAGCGTTTTATAAACACCACGTCTCTGTTCTCAGAATACAATCTAACTGATAAACAGACAGAAATGGCACAGAGGGGAGCCAAATATACAATGCTGCGTATTGAGAAACTGGAAAGGTTATCATTCACTGTAGCCGAATCACCATCAACAGAATGGATAATTCATGGCCAAATCACTCTGCCGGTCACTACATTTCAGTTTCAATATTGCCTTGAGCAAAGGCAGGCAGGCAGGCAAATATGTGAAAATGGGTAAGGGATACATCAAGGAGTTACCATATAGATACCGATGCCAGAATGGGGATCGAGAAGTGTATCTGAGTGGTACAAACTGCAAGAACGCTTTGAGCGGTTCTTTCATGTGTCAGGATATTTCTCTACACAGAGCCTGCAGTGGTTCAGTGGCGAACTTATCTTGTCACATGTCAGGGACCCCAGCGGCCATGATCACGCCGGTTTTCCAGCTGCTCTCGAATGGGAGTTACTTAATGCTAAATGATCAAGGTTGTTGTGGGATGCTTCCGGGCGTCGCATATCTAGTAACTGTTAACTCCAGGGTTACTTGCTGTATGCAAGTATTGTTTCCGCCACTGAACACAGTCAGGGAGGCGCCGTTATGGCCTTCGCTGAATGTTTCTTTTATACAGTTTGATACTCTGAGCAGATTGAAAGCCATGCTTTTACAGCAACCCGTGCCCTTAACCTCCGCTCGAGAAACCTATGAACTTCAAGTTGCAAGGACCTCGACTGAGATACAGGCACTCATACGTACAAACTGCCCCATTCATTTCGCAGAAATGGTGGGACGTATCTTCAATATGTCTGATACGAGCGGAATTGTACACCTATTTAAGACCATAGGGTCAGGACTGTTAAGCACCTTTCAGACAGTCCTCGGAGTAATCCCAAATTTTATACACTCCGTATTGGGAAGCGGATTTGGAGGATTCCCGCTCATCCTGTTCTTAATCGCAGGAATCCTGATTGTAATATTGCTGCTACGCAATGGACGGCCCACTTCCCGAGGGAATGGTGAACACGCTCCTGGAGCGGAAATACCGTGAACGCATGGTACAACTTCTGGGCATTTCTTGCCTGCGAGAACTCAATGCCTCCTGGTTTCTGTCATTTAGACCAGTCTGGATAGACTGCATCTTACCTGTGCTTCGATGCCTGTTCTGCGGAGAAGAATGCACGTTGGATCTTTGTCTAACTTTTCCATCAGATGCGCCTCCGGACACGGATGCAATGCTGGACCCCATAAAGGCCCACGCCCTGCGTTGTCCTCAGCGGCTTCCGATTCTGATGAATGCATTCCTGGAGAATCCACAGGTGCCGTTTGCTCCTGCTGGGTTAGGTGACTCTGCCACAGGCACCCAGGTTACAACTGGCGCACAAGATGCCGCAGCACCGACTGTTGGCAGTACTACATTCCATCTATGTACGATTGACGTTCTCTGTGAGGCGTTGGATTTGTCATCTACAGCAGCTGACACCGATAATATTGAGCTTCCCAGCCAGGACGCGTAATCTTAAATTGGCTCATCGTGTCCTGGGAAAGAATTCGGCTTCTTCACTCGTTTCAAAATAAACGATCTAAATTTGGAACATTTTCTTACATTGACACTTTCGCCTGAGAAAAAGCATGGCCTTCTCCTGCTTATGGTAATACAACTTCTATAGAGAGACGATATTCACTTTTAAGTGGCAACTAGAAAAAGCTGAATTTGAACATTTTTTTTTTTTTTTTAGCATCAAACTTTTTTCACGATTTTTTAGAACCATGTTTTTACTTGCTTTTAAAAAATGTTTTTAAATGGTCCAGATTTTAAGTATGGTCAATTATTATCCAGTTCGGAAGAGGAGTGGGTGTTATATCCCGCATAGATGCCCTAATGTAGACCCGTTCGTACATGCCCTAAAATGGACGTATTCATATTTACCCTAATATGGTCATGTTCGTACTTGCCCAATTATGGTCATGGCGGCATATGCCCAATTATGGTCACAACTGTACATGTCCTATTATAGTATGATTCCTTATATAGGCATGATCTTTCACCTACATTGGTCCCAGCTAGTACACAACGAGCTCTGAGGGCTGAACGTTATCTATCCTGTGGTTTTGAATGCAGCAGGGTTCTTCCAAACACAGGCCCACACTGTACTCATTAATTATGTATGGCTTTCTAAGAATACACCACCGACATAATATGTATGTACAAAGTTCACCCCTGACGTCTTCCTTATGTCCAATACAAACCATACTGAGGACCGAGACTCTTTAGGGTATAAATACACCACATCTTGCCCCGGTAATCAGAGGGAACCGAGACTTCCATGCTGACACACTGACCAGAGACGCTGAAGCTCCTGCATGCAGTCGCTCACGCTGACAGTGGTCTGACACAACCCGGACGGGGAGTCCAACTCAAGACCAGGACGGGGTCCCACACTCTCTCTATTCAGGTATGGGGGTTCGACTAAATCCTAGGAGGATTCTTGGCTCTTAGCTTCTAAGACATACACACATATGCTAGGTACATCTAGGTAGGCATCGTAGGAGTACGCACACTTGCCTAATGCTTTTATATTCATGTATGTATTCATGACTATCGCAATATGGTAGAACTGTTCTATCCCTTCGCTTTTATCGTACTGCTGATAATATATCTCTGCTATTGTCTGCTGGTTACCGCAGCACATATATTTTACACTGGAATAACAACTGTTCAATAAATACTTATTGAAACGCCCGACTGTTTATTCTGTGTAACTCTCTGAGACAAACCGAATAAGTGAGCACGAGTGACTGAGCGAAAGGTAGTACATTGTTTCCACGATTCTGAGGGGAATCAGGGTTGTCATGTTCTAAGGTTGCCAGAAACTAATCTCTCCCCCGATAAGAGGAGGCACTAGTGGCACTGCGAGCTAGCTAATGCAAAACAATCTAACATAGGTGGTGAGGGTGCACAGAGTCAGTCTGCCACCAAGCCCACAGCTTATGTTACACAAACGTGCATGTCCTGCATGGGTACTATAGGAGCTACATGACACATCCTGCGTGTATTCTGCTTGTGCTGCTCGTTCTTGCCATTCATGCAACCCATACGTTTAGGTTTGAATTAATGCACTGTGCCGAAAAAGAGACTTGCTTGTCATCCAGCATTGTCGTCCTATAATATAACAGATACTCATAATGTCCTTGATTTTTCATGGCCTGTCACAGGCTCTGGCAAGCTCTTTCTGTAAATTGTAGTGATTACTCCAAAATGGTGACTCACAACTCTGACATAGTGCCTAGTTGGTGTTGATCTCTGTCTATTTAATGACTCACCCACAAATTCCCTGATATAGGTTAAGTTTTCCACTGTCTTGTGGTGGTGCATAAGCCATAGCACATTTTACAGATCTAGACTCATGCTATTAGGCTTTAGACACTCTATATATGCCTCATTGTACATTCTGGAATGCATAAATAGAAGCAGATCTTAAAAATTTATTTGAAGTGTTGCATTATGCCCTGAATGTTCTTTAACGTCATCGAATACAGCACGACAGAAGCTGGGATTGGAATATCCACTTGATTAAGCTGTTTCAGTGAGCAAGATGCTTTAAACACATCTTTCAAAATTTCTGATATTGTCTTGCAGGATCACTACCAGTTTTATGATGAGCTGGAGAACCATTGGCCATCTCGTAAAGCAACCCCATGTACATCTATTCCATACATGTGGGGTAAACAGCTGCATAAATGTGCCTTAATGAGGTATGGTAAGAAGAGCATTTACAGATTTTAGCTATAGAAAAAGGAGGCACCTCTTTTTCTTGGTGGTGTAAATTATGTATATGATTGTGATACAGGAAAACTGCTATGAAGTTACTTTAGTGATGGTGACAAATGATCATTGTATTCATTAAAAATGGTATGACACTCTATATCTTAGGAGAATATTAAAATTGTTGTGTAAATGCTCTTAACTGCAGTTTGCATCTTTTTCTCAGGAATTTGTAACTTAGGGGTCGATTACGATGTTGTCCGGATAAGCTCCGAACGGCATTCGATTCGCCAGAATCCAATTCGGAACCCACCTTACCGACCGACTCGGACACTTTTCCCAATGACCGATTACGATTGCTTGTAAGCATTCGCACTGTCCGTCTCGGTTCCGAAAGGCATTGGGAGTAACTAGGTCAGTCGGAGCCGAATCATAGCGGTCTACGGCTGAGCGATTAGGACTTCAGATTCGGAGAGCCATTCCGAATCGGTTGTGCCGACACGGATCGGCTGTCGGAATCTGACTTTGGGGGCCCGTAGCAGGCCCACCGACACCCGGAGCCCTCCAAATCGGGCCCATGGGTTCCCCTTTCCCATGCATGCACCATGGGGTGCCCACCACACGGTGCAAGGTTTTCCCCAACCACCCTTTTTGTCAATGGGAGCATGTGTTCTCGTTCGGGACACAGGCTCCCATTGAAGTGAATGCGAGTCCTACCAAACGATGTCCAAAAGCATCATAATTGTTTGCTCGGACTCACAGAACCTGATTCGGTCGGAAACGATTCTGTAACCGATTCAGTCGGGCGAGTTTCCATATGACATTGTAATCCGCCCCTTAGAGTTATTTACCAATTTCTATTTGTACAAAGCTTAGTGGATCAGGGGTTCATGGGAGTGGAACTTGAAACTCTCAGGCTACTGAATGAATTGAAAAGATCGCATGAAAATAATTGTACCCAGTGGGAAAAGTTTAGAGCCCTGCTCTACAGTCCATTGATGGTGCAGAGATGTGTAGTAATCAGTGCTGTGCAGCACTCATCTCATTGAGCGAAGCATAGTCAGGCACAGTTTTAGCCAGAGAGATGACAGGCCATATAATAAAAAAAGCAACAACAAAGCTAATAAGACTGGGTTTAATGTGCTTACTCATGCAGCATAAGCACATTAGAGTGCGACACACAAGAGAGAACCAGCATGAGAGTGCAGGGAAGGCTATAGTTGTAAACTAGATCCTCATGTAGTACCATGCCACCACTCAAGTGGAGCTGGAAAGATACACCGAAACAGCCAATAGCATTAGGTGACTGATGAATACTCCCCAGGGCCGAGCAAAATATTAATTGACAAAGTTTAAAGCCAGTGGCTGAAAGAGGCTGGACATCAAAGAAAGCCAATGGTGGAAAGAGGCTGACCCAAGGCCCAATCAATGTATATTGTTAGTAATTAATCTGTTTGACTGCTGCGCTATAAAAACCCAGACCTAAAAATGAACTGAAAGTTGTTTAGGAGTTCACATGATTTCTAGCTAGCACATTAGTGAGACAGTTTATTTTGGATATGTACCTGCCTTCCAAATTGTTTTTTGCAAATGTTTTCTAATTTTTTGTTACTACTTTAATTGCATCCCAAAGGCACGTTGTGTACCATACCTGGTATAGGCCGATCATAGTGAAGTAGGGTTGTATGTTTATATGTTTGGTTTAGAACCTTGATGGCAAATGAGATAGGTAAGATAGGCAAGATAGCTATTATCTGTGATGTTTGAGTAAAATGTGTCTTGTTGAATTACTATATAACTGAAGACATGCTGAGATATTTTACTCTACGACTAAGACTTTACCAACTAATGGGAGGCCACTCAATGGGAAAATGGATTTGTTTTTGCATATGTTAATGCAATAGATTGATAAATGCATGCTAAAGAGCCAAAAAAAGCTACCATTAGGCATTCCCTGTGTTGAGTGTTAACTATTTAAATGCCTTGTGGTGGGGGAACAGAATGTTAAACTTAGAAAAATATTTTGCAAAAGGGCCCATTTTGTTTTGAATCACTGCATGTTTCTCAAGGCATTAATGAAATTAAGTGTGAATATTAAGTGAAAACATTGAGATTACTGGTATTGTCATGGGCATTTAATGGTCTGGAAGATAAATAGCTGTGGGATCAGTTCTACAGAAGATGTTGTATAAATTGTGCAATATGTTAAAAGGTAGAGCAACTCTATAAAACTTGTGCATGTGGGAGTTGTGCTGAGTGGTGATGAGTAAGAGTTTGGTGAGGATGAAAAGGAAGGAGCAACTGTTTGGCAAGTCAAGTAAGGTATAAGGTAAATGGATAGTTAGATGATAGAAGATAAAAGAAACTTGTCTTTCCAGAGTGAGGTTCTTGGACTTAGAACTTCAGTGAACATGCATTCTGCCTTGAATAGTTTGTGTAGGAGCATTATGGTTGAGTATGTGATCATCTATAGTTGTGGTAACATTGATCAAAGACTTGTTGATGTGGTGTTCCAAGTTTTTTTGTGGTGTGAATGATGTATACATTGTTAGTGTGTTGGTCTTTTGTCCACCATATATATTCATGCCACAATTCAAGTGCATTTCAGTGACTTCAGCATCAACCTGTCTGGTTATGGAGCTGAACCAATTTTATGAGTTTGTGCCAAAATTGAATTTTTGAGGAGCATGAAACTCTTGATATAATACAAAAAGTGGGAGGAATGTTGAACTGAAGGTAGCATAGAACTTTCAAGATAGGTTGACATATAGGGCCTTGTATCATGTGTGTCTAATATTCTGCAGTAATGTAGGTAAATTAATAGAATTTCTGGCCACATTGTCTTGAAACATTCAACTGTTGCAGTGGTGCTTGGAAAGCTAACATCATATAGATTCGATGAGCATTTGAATCTAGTATTAGGTTCTATATTCACTTTGCGTAATGGAGAATGCTGAAGTATTCGATGGATTGGTTGCAGTTCTGGTTGCCTCTAAGCGAGATGGCGGCATTCATATGTGTTTGTATGTTTCTAAATTACACAAGACCATTAGACTGGATAGACATTCACATCCAAATATTAACAAAATTTTGAATACAATTTACCATGTAGAACACTTTACTACTGTGGTTTACCATTTGCACGCCATCAAACAGAACTTCATGCATGGCAAATTAATCTCACATGAGGTTCAACCTTTCCTAAAAATGCCTTTAGGACCAGCGTCAAAATAATGAGGGTTGCTGAGGGCAATACAAAAACCTGGACTCATCCAGATTGAAAATGTATTTATGGTATGAATTAGTTTATAAATGATCTTTGATTAAGAGAGTGTTCTAAAGTTTTGTGGTATTAATATCCAACAAGATACTTGTGTGACTTATTTAGGTCATACCTGGTCTTCCCAATGTATATATTCAATATTGAGTCCCATTTAAACGGAAACAGAAGTAGTGGCCCTGCTCAATAAGGTATTTCTAGTGTATTATACTGTGTTTATGCCTACTTTATGATGATTAAGCAGTTCAGAATATTACTGAAGAAAGTAGACTTTTCATGTGCATCTGAATGCTGGGTTAGCATTGAGTAATTTTAATATGGCCACAAACTCTTTTTACAGTGAATGTAAGGGAAACATGGGAGTGGTCCAGTGTTAGAAATGGGGTTTCTGGTTGGCTAGGGTATACACCCAAGCCAGGCAGAACCCACCACTCTAGTCAGGGTAAGGGAGTTAAACACCCAAGATAACCCCTGCTCAACCCCTTGGTAGCTTTGCATTGCAGTCAGGCTTATCACAGAGGCAATGTGTAAAGTGTTTTGCGCAACATACTCACACAACAGTGACACAATAGGCACACCACAAAAAGACACTCCACACAAGGTTATATAAAAATATCCTTTGTATCATCCATAAAACACATTAGACTACAACCACATACATTTCTGTGCCACAAGGCAATTGTCATGACGTCACATAGATTATACAATCACTTGTCATAACAACACAAGTAGGGCACTAAAGTGAACACCCTATAGGTTGTACATGTTATCAGGGCCACCCCATCACTGTGCATATAATTTACATGCGCAAAGAACACTCGTTACCCTGTCACTGCAAGGTAAGAAAGACCTATCCCCATGGACACAAAAATGCAGCATACAGTGGAACATAGATTATCATTACAGTCCATTCCTGAGCATGTAAATCACTCCCAACAACCTGCACAATTACGGCAGGGCATACACTGCAGTAAGCAACCAGAAACAGGGGGATCACCACATATTTTCACCTTGGACCCAGCGCTCCTGGGCCCCTATTACAGGTTATATGGTAATTTCCTGGCCACCATGTAATGCACAAGGTGTGGCATGCCTACTCTGGGGAATACAGCACTTTCAGGAAGTTCCTTATCGCACAAAGCGGGGACCTCCGTCGAGGTCTCGCCCCATTTGGCAGCAATTAGCCAAAAATGCCCCAAGGTATGCCACACTGCGAGGGTGGTGGCACACACACCAATTCGGCGGGGTGACAATGCTGGGTATCCCTGCATATCTCCAGCTTCTCAAAAGATGTCCCCCATTGGTGGAGAGACGTCAGCGGGTCCCCCGCAGGTGGAATCAGCTCCAGGGAGCTACCCGCAACCGCACGGTGTAGCTGCCACTTAGGCCATAAGCTTAGCCCTACTCCACAAGCATCGGGTTCTAGACTTGCCATGTGGGCACTGTCATACCTGTCTGATTAAGGCAGGCGGCAAAGTCCGATAGCCCTGACGGACCGCAACGGTGGTGCTTGGAGCCCTTCTCGGGTCTCCATGGTTGGAATGGGGCAGAGCACCATCCTCGCGCTGGAAGCCCTCAGTGGTTCTCCTTTGGGAAGGACATGGGCTCTCCACGTCTCGCTGCTCATCTGCATACTAGTCCTTGCAATGCCTCCCCTGGACTACGAGGGCAGACTGCCCAAGCCGGACCAGGCCTCCCGCTGCCAGAGGGTGGCGCTGACATCACTGGTGACTCGTTTCAGCTTCAACAATGAGCCTGCCACTACCGCTGTACTTCTCCCCGGCCGCACCACTGCAGGAGAGAATGAGACAGTACTGTACACGCTCGTGGCAAAGAGGAAGCACTTACACGTGCTGCTCCTGGCACCAAATAGCTTAAGGGAAAGGCGGTCCCTAGACCCTGAACAGCTCTCCACATGCACTTCAAAATTAGGCCTGGGCGGTAAATTCCGTTTTGCTCGCGGAATCCCACTTCTAAAAGTGGCATTTCTAAAATAGTAATGACAAATCCGCTTTCACCAATAAGCAGGATTTATCACTACTATTCCAAACATACCAAACATGGTCATGCTACCCCTCTAATATCAGAAATTACCACTGAAGCACATCTCAGGGAATCCCTAATGCAAACCTATGAGAGGGTAGCCCCACAGCAGTGAGAAACCAAATAGGCTGTTTGTTACTACCACGACATGCCACACAGTTGAGGCACATGCCCTACCTTTTACCTACACAGCACCCTGCCCATAAGGCTAGCTAAGGCCTACCTTAGGGGTGAGTTATATGTCATAAAAAGGGAGTTTCAGAAGTGGCAATCACTTTATATGCCACGTCACTGTGGCAGTAAACTGCACGCGCAGGCCCTGCAATGGCAGAGGCCTGAGGCAGGTTTGAAATGCTACTTTGGTGGGTGGCACAAGCAGTGCTGCAGGCCCACTAGTAGCACTTAATTTACAGGCCTGGGTATATGGGATACCACTGTACGAGGGACTTACAGGTAAATTAAATATGCCAAACAGGTGTAGACAAATCTTACCAAGTTTACAAGAGAGAGCACATGCACTGATCAGCAGTGGTATAGTGCCCAATGTCATACAACCAACAAAAATAGGTCAGAAAAAACGATAGGAGGAAGGCAAAATATTCTGGGATGACCCTGCAAAAAGGGCCAAGTCCAACATCCAGTTTGTAGTTAGGAACAAGGAAAGATACTTTCTATTAGCATCTGAATTTCAGAGCTTACAGACCACAGAAGACATATACTGTGCGACGGAGAAAGGCTATACATGGTTCTTGTTGGTTTAGGATGCTACTATGGAGAGTTCTTAGTGCAGTCAGGCATAATCAGAAACAAGTTATTTCTTTGCTAAAGATGCTATGTGCAAAGACATACCCATTGAATTCTGTACTGACTGGCATATTTGGTATAGTATAGATTTTATATAGCTTATCTGCCTACAAACAGCATTATCATGCTGTTATGCATATCTGTTGCAGAGAATAAAAAATATGAGAAAAAGTAGCGGGTACATGAGTATATCAGCTGGTAGGACAGGAAGAGCTGGCATTGAGATAATGATTTAGGCTCAAAGAATAGAAAGCTAATGTGGTGTTAAAATGCGTGGTGCAAGAGGTGTTTTCATGTTGATGGCCATGTGAAGGAATTACTGTGATATTTCATTTAGGGAGGAGGGGTTGATTGAAGATTTAGGGGTGCAGAGGTGGAAAAAGGTGTTTGTATGCATTCTCTGAATGTTCAGCGTGTTTCGTTGTCCCATGGAGGACATTCAGAGTAACTAATGAATTGGAACATTGTGAGTCATTTTGGTAGACAGGTGTAGGAGTATGGGGTGATACGTATTTAGTAGGTCTGGTGGCTTTGTAGTCTGAATAATAACTGACAGAAAGCAAGAATGCCACTGATGCAACCAAGTGAAATATTGGGCAAACAGTTGTAGACAGTAGAACAGAATATATTGGAGCCATTACAAATATATTAGCATAAGGTATGTTTGTTACTTTGGGACTATTTTTGTGAGTGAGTCAAATATGAGTTTTTGCATGAGTTTACTGCAGGTGCTGTTTCTTGCAGTATGTTTGGCAGGAGTGGCTTGTCGTCAACTTTTTAAAGGTTGTTGAGTCAAATTGTTTTTGAGATAAATTACTGAGCTTCAAGATGTAAGGGCTATCAAATATTGATGTAATACATTATTGCAAGGGCATAAAAATCGGTAATCACTTGATTAAAGTGCATATTGAGGTGGTCTTGGTCAGAAAGTTGTATAACTGCATGATGCTGCTAAGATGGTGAGTTTGTATAGCAATACTATGCACTGTGTAATAGGTCACCATCTATTTTTGATGATACAGAACATGTCCAAGAAAAAAATTGGCTCTGTCATGATTTGCATGGGCAGCAAAGTGTGGGCTGTACAGTGATCAATTTGAGGAAAAAGTTAAAGAATGAAAGGAAAACATTAAGAGAAATTACAATGAAAAGAAAATGGAGTTCTATGTGGATGTGTGTGGAACGGGAGATGCTGATGGTATGCTTTAAAGCAGTTGCTGGTGGAAAAGCACTTTACATTTCACCAAGAGGGGCTAATCTTTTTAAAATGTTTAAATATGCCTGCAATTTGTTTCTCTGTTCTTAATTTGATTTTGTCTGCAATAAAATTGAGGAGAAAGCACTTCTTATAAGAATATTTATTTTAGCCCTTGATGTGATAGTTAACTGTATTTAAAATAATTGTAGCCTTTATGGGTGCTTATAAAGCAGTTTGTATGTCATTTGCTAAATGGAAAAACAATATTTTTTAAATTTGAACATTATTTTTTACCTGGTTACTAAAGTCTAACTTTCCAAATCGAAACTATATAGTTATAACATCTGCTATTTGTGTCTGCTTTTTCTCTATGTTATGTCATAACCTTTTACTGTTAAAATTTATATTTTTATGGAGTTTTTAAATTCGTGCTTTTTGTTGTGTGATGTTTTTTCATAATTCTGATCCTGAAAAATTGTATGATGTAAAATGTATTTTTAAATTTGTGTTTTATGGTCATTGTTTTGACCAAATAAAGACTATTGACTGACTGACCTCACATGCTACAACAGTCATGACATGTTCTATGACAGGATTTATGATATCACTGATGAAATCTCAAATTACATCATTGATGGCATTTGCTCCTTGTATTGCACTGTTGAGAGCTAGCTTTAGTTGGGGCCAAATACTATCTCCTTTCCATAATAAACAAGCAGCCAAAAATGGTGCATATTTTTGGCTGCAGTGATTTTTTGGTAGTATGGGTCCACATGTACTAAGATTTTATCAGTCACAAATTCTACAAATTGGCATTTGTGATTGTCACAATGCTTTTTCAGATGTACTCATCCTATTTTAGTATCAGCATTTTTTTTACCTACTACTGCAATGATATTGCCAATGGATTCTGTATCTGGAATGGGTATGTTTTAGACGTCCCTACCAAATAGGGGATCTTTACAATTTGTATCAGTGTTTTGCGACTGAAATACAACAATAAAATACTGAACGTTATAAAGACCTCAAATGAGGTGGTAACCCATTTGTAAATGGGAATTTAAAAAAGTTTCTTGAGTAATAGGCATGGGTCAACACTTCAAAAAAAGAAGCTTTCCTTTTTTGAACTTAAAAGAGATCAAAGACATGGTGGTCTAGTGACCCCAGCAGACCGCCATCCATCCCTATGATGGCCTAAAATCATAGTGAATTGCAATTTGGGAACTGCCTCATAAATATTCATGAGGTTGATCAGATTTCGATCCACTCCAATTCACAATTTTATGAACTGACCCCGCAAAATTATTTATTGGTCACAAAAAACTGTTCGCAATTGCAACCATTTATTTATACATGTAGCAAATGGTCTCATCATTTACTAACATTATGATTTATCAGGATTGTTTTCTTTCAAATGGTGGTTAATAAGTAGAAAATTAACTTGATGTAAAACAGAGTACAGATGACAATAATTCTTAAGAAAAAGATGTTACAGTGAACGGATTCATTGCTACTCATTGTATTGACACGAGAAGGCATAACTGTCATTGCTAACAAAACAAGCCTGTGACTTACTGATTTCACACACCTGTAAAGAGCAAATTCAACTCATCACGTTATCTTGCTAATTAGTAAAGCAAACTATTGCTTACTTTACTATGTACTGACCTTTCAATTCATCAAGGAGCCCCATGACCATTTACATCAATTCGACCAAAAGTCTGAGGGGCATATTAGCAAGAACGGCGTTAAAATTATCACCGCTTTAGCGGCAGGAAACTGCCGCTAAAGCGGCGATAATGGGCTTGATAATATGCCCTTGAGAATACCAATAGAAGCCCATGTTCTGTTGTGATCCTGGGCTTCTATTGGAATTCTCAAGGGCATATTATCAAGCCCATTATCGCCGCTTCAGCGGCAGTTTCCTGCCGCTAAAGCGACGATAATTTTAACGCCGCTCTTGCTAATATGCCCCTAAATTTCTTTATAAAGCCAGACTACCACTAATATTGTGTTTAGCATTCCGCGATTCTTTAGATTTCTTCTAATACATAGACACTTTCATACTTCCTAAAGTAGTACCTCATTTAAGAAAGACATATTCAAAATGCTGGTCTATATAACAATTTCAGAATCAATGCTATAGGAAAAACAAAACAATATGCAGTTGCATTATTTGGCAAGTACATATTGGAATAAAATTATGAAAGCAGTGCAATATGTGGGTTTATTTGTGTGTAAACTCGGTAGCAAAGCTCCCAAAAAAGTGTCACCTTCTGCTAATATATTTGAACTGCCAGAAGCAAAATATACCTGCATGTTTAGGTATCCGTTATTGTGCCCAGGGAGATGATATTAACCTGTGTTATACTTGCCATGGTCATTGTGATGGCAGAAATGCAACTAAAAACGTGCAAATAGAAATTAAAATTAGCATACATAAGATGATTAAAAATAAGGTTTCAATGTAATATAGCAAAATAAACCTTTCAGATATAAAAGCTAGCCTGTTTGAACTTCAATTCCTTTTCAGTTGTGCAGTTACTCTCGCATGTTTAGCATATTTCATAATAATTTTAAAATGGTTTAGATTTCTGCTTTTTCAGCATTTCTCCTGTGTGTCCTCCTTTCTTTCTGGGTTGGTTCTTATTGTTGATTCGCTGTTTGTTTTTCTTATTTTTTAAGAAGTCTAAAAATACATTTCAGGCAGACTCACAGGCCCCAGAGTGAATACTATTCGAGGCCAATTCTGACTTGGACGTTGCACAACTGACTGTTGCTATGAAACAAGGGGCCTGGAGTGGGACTGAACGAGTCATTGGCTAAATGTAACAGGGGAAAGTTCGACAGCTCTTAATTGTTGCTAGAAAGTTAAAGTAAAACACAAACAAACAAACTAACAGATTACAAACATGCAAATACCACAGTTGACTCTGAACTTGAGTTTACTGGCTGATGCTGTATGCTTCTCCAAATTAAACTGCAGACAAGGGGCTGTTGCCTTTTCTAATTACTACAGTTCACTGCACTGTGCTTAATATGTCCTGGAAAATATTTGCCCAAACGGTGCTATCTTTCCTAAACTACAATGCATTTATGACTTGGGAGTGTTTGTCTAACTTTGTATCGTAAGCTCAAGTTGTATATCCCATGTCATAAATTAAGCAAAAAAGTCCCTCAGGGAAACGATGTTATCATAATAGATAAAAAATGTACTCAGTGAGTAAACATCATAAACTGTGTGTTCGTCACATAAGTATTGGCATAAAATCAACCCCTGTAGAAAACGTGATGGAACCTTATTGTGGAAAATAATATGCAGAACACTGTCAGGAGAGCAGGGGGGCGATATTTTCTGGGCTAGGCTATAAGCACACGTTCATTATTGTTATTGGTAATTATCATTTGTATAATGCACAACCTGCCATTATAATGGCATTGCAGCGCCCTCTGGGAGTCTGGGGTAGAACTTGTAACCATCGGAATGCAATTTTGAAAACATGATTGTACAAACAAATTGAACAATTGTAAAATAAACTACACCCCGCACTTTACCATAATGTGTGTCTAAATATTTAATAGTCTTATAACTAGAATACAGATGCTTTGTGAATCTTGTTGTGTGGTACATTGGTAGACATGATATATATATATACTTTGCTTAAATCACGATCCCTGGAGTGCGAGTCTTCTTTTTGCGCGCTGATCAGCTGGCGAAAATTCTACTATATATATATATATATATATATATATATATATATATATATATATATTTATTCAAAACTATAGCTTTGCCGTCCCCAACCTCCTTTCAGGCGATGAAGAAAGCACGAACTCCTCTGGTATTTTGGCGAAATCAATGTTTATTCCTCTCATGAAGCCAGTCATAACGCGTTTTGGCTGCCTGAGCAGCCTTGATCACATGCGGAAATACGTTGCCGTGAATTATTTAAATACCACCCTAATGTGTCATGTGATCCCCAATAAACATAGAAAAGAGACTTTGTATCAGCACTATTAGGTATGATGGCATTATAGCAACACGTATTCCAAGATCTAATAAAATATATATAGAGCCAGCCGGCACTATAATAAATATACGGTAAAAATCAGTAAAATTACATTTACAATCTTTGAGCATTTCTTAAATTATTGTTTTCAACTTAACGAAGCACACCTCAATGACTGCATGAATGCTTAAATGTCACCACTGCATGGTACGTAACCGGCCTAAATGAAACTAGACACTCACATAATAAAACATGATTTGAATATCATATCTATCTATTGTTCCACGTATGCTGGTGCAACAATTGGAGCCCACATTATATGTACCGGTTCGCTAGTTGCTCCAGATGATTTGATTCTTCAATATGCTCTATCAATTCATAATACTGATATTACTATATCTACAGAAAAGTGACTAATGCCTCCAATTTTATGTGCAAATATACAAATAAAGTGCTAAGTGTCACGTTGCTGAGTGCATATTGTGCCTTATTAAAATAATGTGCTTATTACCATTATAATACCATAAATATATACAATAAATACGATTTAAAAAAACACATCTAAAAATACAATTAATTTTTATGGGGAAATGTCATCATTTTTATAAAAACAGTTCATTTATGATCAAAGGATGATAACGTAAACTTATTTGTTGATGCGAGGCTGTCGTGTGCATCCTTAAAACTAAATACTACCACCTTGTTGTAATATTGTAAAAGTTAAGACTTCTAGGAACAGTACCATTATGTATATATTTATTAAAGGAAATTGTGGAGGTCCTCTGTGGTGTTTAATCCATTAGGGGCTTTACTGTCAAATTCAAAGATCATACGAATTTCTAATTGTCTGAGCATACGCTCTCTATTACCCCCTCTACGGGGTACTGGAATTGCCGCAACTACAAAATACTTTAGACAGCTAAGGTTGTTGTTATGAACTGTCTTGAAGTGACGAGCTACAGGATAAGTAATATCATTATTGACTATAGCACGCAGATGCTGTAAAATGCGAACATGCACCTGTAACTTTGTGCTTACAATGTAATTGAGGCCACATGTGCATGTGAGGACATATACTGCAAACTCTGTGCGGCAAGTATAGTGGCCTTTTATTTCTCTTTTTGACGGACTGAAAGGTACATCGTAGTGAGTGGTATTCTCTCCGAATTTGCAAGCCCTGCACGATGAGCACTTGAAAAACCCTTGTCTAGGTTTTCACCATGAACTGTTAAGAGTAATTTCAGGGCTGCCAACTCCGTTCTCATAGATTTCACACGTCTAAAAGTGAGTGTTGGCACAGATGGCAAATTAGGTGCCAGCACTCCGTCCGTAAGCAAAATGGGCCAGTTTTTATTAATTATTGCTCTTACTTCCCTCTGTTGCCGACTGTAAGTCGTTATGAGTCTAGGTGCATTGGTTTCCCTGTCTGTTGTAGCATTCTCTACCTGGGTACAGCTAGTTTGCTTCAAAAGAGATTCCCTAGATCTTGATGCTGCCTTTCTACTAGCTTCCATGAGAATTCTCTCACTATAGCCTCTCTGTCTGAATCTTTCCAGAGCTGCCAGTGTACATTTCTTAAGTTCATCCTCTGTGCTACAGATTCTTTTTAGTCTAAGTAGCTCACCATACGGTATGCTTGTAATGAGATGTTTGGGATGTGAGCTCATGGCATGTAGAGTGGAGTTGCCGGATATGGGCTTCCTATGTAGTGTTGTTGCCAATTTTCCTTCTGCTACATATACAGTAGTATCCAAAAAATCAACACTGTGATAACTCATATGCGACGTGAATTTTAGGTTTACATCATTGGTGTTAATGTCAGTTATAAACATTTCAGCATTGATTCCCTTTCCATACTATAAAAACGTTGTCAATGTAGCAGAACCAATGTGCTACACAAGTGTTGACAGTATTTGCATAGGTTCCCCTGAGAGCCTGTTCCTCCCACCAGCCAACATGCAAACAAGCATAGCTGGGGGAGAAACAGGCTCCCATGGCAACACCTCTACATTGTCTATATACATCTTTGCCAAACATGAAAAAATTGTTAAAAAGGCACCACTTTATTAGCTCAAGTAACATGATATTATGATTGTGATAGTTTAATGGTCTAGTGTCCAAATAATGCTTGACTGCAACCATTCCTACTTGGTGTTCAATACTCATATAGAGTGAATCTATGTCCAATGTAATTAAAAGATATCCCTCTTTCCAATCAATTTGTTGTAATTTGTTGAGGAAGTCCCTTGTATCTTTAACATATGTGGGGAGTTGCTGGACATGACTCTGTAGGAAAAAGTCCACATAACGACTAATATTCTCACATACTCCTTCAATTGCAGAAATAATTGATCTGCCTGGTATGGGAGTCGTTTTCTTGTGTATCTTTGGGATTAGATACATTGTAGGGATCACAGGAACTTCTTTGTGCATGAACAGATATTCCTGATTGGATATTAAACCCTGTCTCTTGTATGCCAGTAATTTTTTCTTTAAAACATCTTTGGCTTTTTTGTATTCCATCAGGGAGGCTTTTTCATAGCATGTTGTGTTTTCGAGTTGACGCAATGCTTCTTGAATGTAGTCTTTCCATGGCCAAATTACCAAATTCCCACCTTTGTCGGACTTGTTGATTATTATTTCTTGATTGTTCTTTAGTTTGGAAATCAGATTGTCATATTCTTTGTCACGGAATTTTCTTTTTTGTATCCATGATTGACTTTATGATATAGCTGTTTTAAGTCATCCGTGACTCTTTCATGAAAAATGTCAATCGCGTCCTTAGGCATCATAGGATAAAAGGTAGATTTGCTTTTGAAAGGACTCAATCCTGCACTTGGCTGGATAATATTTAGTGCGTCTAGTCCTTCTTGTGTTGAGATTTGCATCATATTGCTGTCTTGCGCATTGGGATTGTCGCTACTTAAGTCATGAAGTGTAAGCAACATTCCTGCATCTGACACTTGAAGATTTAAATTAGTTCCGTCTTTACTTGTCACATATCTTTCTCTGTTTGTCAATTGATTATTGCCTTCTTTGATTGTGAAGAATTTATTGAGTTTCAGTTTCCGTATGTACCCAAATATATCTACTCTCGTTGTACTGTAATTGAAATTGCTCTCCGGGCAATATGAGAGTCCTAGAGCCAAAAGTTGTGTTTCTGTTTTGGTTAGAGTCGCCAGTAGGTAGTTATAGTTAGGACCTTGTTTCTATTCAAAAAGCATTTTTTCTTTTGCCAATATCTTTGGCGCTGTTTGAAGAATCTTCGTAAAATTTTCCAAACTAATGACCAGCTCAGGTCAGCTCCTGTCTGGAAAGTTTGGGGGTGATTCGTCAAGCGGGGGCTGAGAAAAAAGGGGGGTCCCAAAATCATTTTCCCCATGTTAAATTCCATAGGAAACTTTAGACAAAGCTGCTGCCCGAATTGCTGAATGGAATTACACCAAATTTGGCAAAAAAGGTAGGTCTTGGTTCAGAAAGCGAAATGGTGTGAATCCGTTCAGTAGTTCCTGAGAAATTCAAAAAATAAAAATATCGATATCTGAGCACTGAGGAGGATTCACAAACCCTCCTGAGCACGAGCTTCATTCTGATTGGCTGCCAACACTCCAAACGAGGAAGTGTTGGCAGCCATCTTGTGACTCGGTAACCGAGTTACAAGAAAACAGTAGAAAAAAGGATAAAAATCAAGAAAAGGGGGCAGTGTAGAAAAACCCTGATCCTCTAGGCCTGCTCAGGGGGTCCCAGAAGGACCCCCAGGGCCAAAAAAACAATTTTTTTAAAAAAAAGATTGATCGAATTCGCGCTGGGTGTGCGAATCCGGCTGAAAAAAAAACAAAAAACAGTGGCAATATTTTATTAATGTGTGGGGGCCTCGCGGACCCCCGCAGCCCCAGGGACCGCCACCTCCCCGGGGCTTAATTTATTAAGCGTGGGGGCACGTGGCCCCCCACAGCCCCGGGGACCGCCCCCTCCCCGGGGCTTTCTTTATTAACAAGGGGGGTCTCACGGCCCCCCAAGCCCCGGGGACCACCACCTCCCCGGGGCTTTGTACTTTAAGGGAGGGGGCCATGCGGCCCCCCTCCTGGAGCCCTAGATGGCCCTGGGGACCGCCACCCCCCAGGGCCGGCTCCTGCAATGTCCCGGGGTGCCCACCCCGGGACATTGCCGTTTGCTATGGCAGGGCGGGAGCACAGCTCCCGCCCTACCATAGCAAACACTGCTTTGCTTCTTGGAAGAGAGGGCAGGAAACCTGCTCTCGCTGCCATGAAGCGATGCAGTATTGATTTTGGGCAAGGGGAGCTGCATGTTAGCAGCTCCCCTTGCCCAAAAGCAATGCCGGCTCCCGCATGAGGCGGGGAGCCGGCAGGAACCGTGGGGGCATTGGGGCTGCCCCCACAGTCCCCAACTTGAGGGTTGGCCCTGGGGGATGGGGTCCCTGAGGCCAGAAGTGGCCCAGGAGCGGGGCCACTCAGCCCCCTACTTTTTGAAATTTTTAAAATAAATAAATAAATAAGGCCGAGCCCTGAGGGATGGGGTCCCCGGGGTCAAAACTGGCCTCAGGAGGTGGGCGACAGGCCCCCCTCCAAAATGTAAAAAAAGAGAAAGGCTGGGCAGGCCCCGGGTGATGGGGTCCCCGGGGCCAATAGTGGCCCAGTGAAGGGGGGCCACACGGCCCCTGTCCCTTATTATTTAAAAAAAAATAACAGCGGTAATGCCCCGGGGGATGGGGTCCCCGGGGCGAATACCGAATAATGGAAGTGGGGCATTTTTTTTCTTTCTATTTTGGAGCCGCTACCCCAACGCGGCTCTCAGCATGGCCCACCGTGTAACGTCGCGTTGGATTCATGATTCCACCTTAAATAAATAATTTAATAGTATATAATTTAGAAGGTACTATTGCATTTGTGAAGTTGTTTGAAAGAGGTAGTGTGATTGAAGTTAATGATGAGATTTAGTAAAAATATATACAATTAAAAATTAATAGTTAAACCAGAAAAGTGTATTGTGTTGTAGTTCATTGAATTCATGCTTTTGTTTTGTGGATTCGCGACGGGCTCGCGAATCCTGAAAATATTAAAAAAGAGTATGTATGTTAAAAAAATAAATATTTACTATTGGGTTATAGGGTGGCTTTAAAAAGTGCCCTTGTTTTAATATGATTTTGTTGGAGCTACATGTAAGTGCGGATGCACAGCTTTAGGTTGTTGAGAAAGACTCTGTTTCCTTGATCTGTGAAGTGTACTCCATCACTTCTGTAGATGTGATCCATATCAAAACGTATATTGTTGTTATATATGGAGCCCATCCTATGGTCTCTGAGGTAAGCAGAAACAGCTTTATTGACATTCTTCCTAGCTTTCTCAATCTGTGGACAGAATTGATTTGACCACTTCCACTTCTGTCTTTGGCATATATTAGAGTATACAAAGACAGTTTGAGGTAAAAGCAACATCAATTGTGCAAATGTGTCCTTCATTAGTATTTCCAGACCTACCCCAGTCAATGTGCCTAGGTCATTGCCACCACAGTGCACAATCATGAGGTCAGGGGGTTGGAGATGCAAAAAGGTTTTAACCAAAGGCATCAATTGGTGCCACTTTAATCCTCTCTGTACAATCCATTTAATATCCACATTTTGCAAAGCTAGGTTTTTGTCAATACCTCTGTGTTCAGCATACCTTATGCACCAGAAAACATAGCTGTGTCCAACAATCCATACTGTAAACATCTTGAAGGGATGTCTGGAAGTAATGAAAAGATGTCTGTAGCTGAGGTAGTCAGTTGGTAGAATGAGAGGTATCTAAAATGGTAGACAAGATGCTGTTTTTTAAAAAGTAAAGAATTGATTGGTTGTTTATGAACATTGAAAAGTCAAAAATAGGGTGCATGTTACTTTCTTTAAAAAGCATTTTTCTTATTGGTTAGTAAAAATTGTTTGAAAGGTACAGTAGATAGGATAAGGTTATATTTTGCAAACGCCAACCACACCTGCGGTTTTCATTTGTAACCTTGTGTGCTGAACTTGAAAATATGGTGAACTTGTGACCTGTCAGTTCAGTTGAATGTTCCATGAACTGTTAGTATGGAAACTGGCATTAAGCAGAATGGGGGAAGGGTTGAATGTTATCTGTGGTTTTAAAATATGGAATTGTAATTTATATATAAGTGATATGTTATTAAAGTAAGATTTCCCAAGTCAGTACTATCTTTACAAGTGGTGTGTTCTTAAAAAATAGTGGTATTTTTATTTGTAATATATTTTTTAACTCCTTTATGGATTCACGGCTCCATCGCGTTGATGCACGGCTCCATCGCGACTCCAAAAAATTCCAGAACCAGTTTGGGCACTTTTAGAAGTCAGTTGGTAAAGGTTAATATGTCTAACCAATAAAAATGTGTTTTACAATTTCAAATTATGTAGAAAGTAATGTGATTTGTTACTTACATTTATTTGTGTGGAGAAAGGTAGGGAAAGTTTGCCATTACTGGTTTTACCTTGTTGAGAGTGGTGCATTACATTGATTGTGTGCATAAGAAAAGCTTTTATGAGTTTCTGATATTTCATATTCTACAAATCAATTTGGAAGGTGAGTTATAAATTTGTGAGGTGTATTATGTATTAGCTTTATTTTTAAACTTTAAAAATTATTCAAGAACTGTGATGTTTGAAATATATTATTAAATGTGGAGATGTGTATTGTAGTTTGTTTTATTGTACTTAAATGTTGTTTGAAATAGATTCTGTATAGTAATATGTGTATATTGTAAGATGGATTAGTGATTATGGTAGTTTGTTTTAGTGTGTGGATATATACATTTGTAGTATACCGCATAATTTTAGGTGTCGCTTTCAAATTGGAAGTGCAGTCTGTCAAGTTTTAAGGTGTGCATGAACTTGGGACTGAAGCATGTCTCTACTTGTATATGTATTTTCATATGTCTTATACATTTGAAGGTGCATGATGTATAACAAAGAGGTGTTGTTGCTTTTTATGTGGTAGGCTCAAGACTGTGAGTAGTAGTAGAGTGGTGAAGATGCAGCACAAAAGTGTGGTTTAAAAGATGTTGACATAAGGTATTAGTAATTTGGCTACTTTTTATAAGTCTCAAGAGAGGTACAGTTGAAATATGCCACATCATTTTTGGTGTTTGCTTGAAATTGGAAGTTTGTTCTGTGAATTTTTGAGGTGTGCATAGGGTTGTGGTACAGACATTTGCATTCATGCTTTCAGGAATATGGTGAGACTTATAGCAGAGACATGTGAAGGGTTCCTGATTTGTATTTGGCTAGGAGTAACATTATAAGTAGTTGTAGAATGGTAAAGCAGCAGCACAAAGTGAGGTTTGAGATATGTTTGTAGAGATATTATTTATTAGAGTAATTTGTATTAGTGTGTGGAAAGCTACATTTCATATATACCGCATAATTTTCAGTGTCTGTTTGAAATTTGAAGTGTAGTCTGAGAAGTTTTAAGCTGTGGATGGTGTTGTGTATACATCTATCTGTATATTACTTTTATATATGATGCTGCTAGCAAAAGGTACAGACATATGCATGCATGCTTTTAGGAATATGGTGAGACTTACAGCAGAGACTTGTGAAGGGTTGCTAGTTTATATTTGTGTAGGTCCAATAGCATAAGTAGTTGCAGAATGGTGAAGCTGCAGCTCAAAACTGTGGTTTAAAGCATGTTGGCGGAGGAATTAGTGATTAGGGTATTTTGTATGAGTCTGTTGAAAGGCATGGTTGAAATATATCACATTATTTTAGATGTGTATTTGAAATGAGAAGTGCAGCTTCTTAAGTTTTAAGATCTGCATGGTTTTGTGACTGTGGTATGAGAGTACTTGCAGATGTATTTTCAAATGTGTTATGCATCTGAAGATGCTAGATTTATAAAATACAGGTATAGATCTATTTGTATGTTTCCTTTATGTATGATGATACTAGGAAAAGGTACATATACATGCATACATTGTTTTAGAAATATGGGGAGACTTTCAACAAAGATAAGTGAAGGATTGCTTTGCTATTAGCTATGCTCAATACCTGATTAGTAGTAGAATAGTGAAGCAGCAGTAGTAGAAAAGTGATGTTTAAGATATTTTTGGAGAGGAATTATTGATTATGGTACTTTATAAGAGTCTGTGTAAAAGTTCACTTGAAATATGCCGCATAAATCTAGGTGTGTGTTTGATATGTTAAGTGTACTTTGTCAAGTTTTAGGCCTTTATGGTCTTGTGAGTGTGGTTATGTTTCTACTCGCACATGTATTCTGATATGTGTTATGCTTTTGGCAATAGGTACAGATAGAAGCATGCATGCTTTTAGGATTATGGTTAGAGTTATGGTAAAGACATGTGATAGGTTGCTGCTTTATGTTTGGCTAGGCCCAATATTCGTAGAATGGTGAAGCTACAGAACAAAAGTCAGTTTTAAGACATGTTGGCAGAGGGATTACTGATTAGGCTACTTTCTATGAGTCTGGGGAAAGGTACACTTGCAATACACTGCAGAAATGTAGGTGTGTCTTTCAAATGTAAAGTGCAGTCTATTTCTTTATTTCTTTTATATATGATGATGATTTCAAAAGGTAGACACATATGCATGCATGCTTTCAGGAATATGGTGAGATTTATAACAGACTCATGTGTAGGTTTGATGCTTTATATTTGGGTACGCCCAACACCCTGAGTAGTTACAGAATGGTGAAGCTGCAGTACAAAAGTGTACACCATGTCATAAACCTCACTTGTGTGCTGCAATTTCAGTATTCTGCTACTAATCAGGATGTTGGGTGTAGTCAAATATAAAGCAGCAACCTATCATATGTCTCACCTGTAAGTCTGCAATCACCTAGCCACTACTGATGCACTCATCCATGCACTGAGGCACTATGTATTGAGTCCTTCAATCAATGTATTGTGCAATCACTCATGCTGTATGCATGCAGTCCTTCAATAACCCTGGCACTATCCATGCAGTTATAAAATCACCCAGGCACTACCTATGCACTCCTCCAATCACCCAGGCACTACCCCTGCACTCATGCAATCACCCAGGCACTACCTATGCAGTCATGCAATAACCCAGGCAGTATCCTTGCACTCCTCTAATCACTAGGCAGTACCCATGCACTCCTTCAATCACCCAGTCAGTACCCATGCACTTACAAAATCACCCAGGCACTATCTATGCAGTCCTTCAATCACCCAGGCACTGCCCCTGCACTCATGCAATCACCCAGGCATTAGTCATGCACTCCTTCAATCACTCAGGCAGTACTCATGCACTTATAAAATCATCCAGGCTCTACCTATGCACTGCTCTAATCACCCAGGAACTACCCCTGCACTCATGCAATCACCCAGGCATTACCCATGCACTCCTGCGATCACCCATCCAGTACCCATACATTTATAAAATCACCCAGACACTACCTATGCACTCATGGATTCACCCAAGCAGTACCTCTGCACTCATGCAATCACCCAGATACTATGGGGTCCATTAGGATGTCGGGCGGTGGCACCACCGCGGTGCTGGCGGTGCGGAAAAATGCATTTTTCCGCCAGCGAGCAGCGGGAATCACGTCCGCCATATTAGAATGGCCAAACATAGACCATTTCCCGTCCGCTGCCGTGCGACGCGAACCGCCATCAAAGTGCACCCGCAAGTGCGGCGGTGGGAGCCAATGGAGACACACCACCGTGCGGAATAACGTCCGCTCCGGTCCACAAATTAGGATGCTCCAAAAAACCAGTCGCACCACAGCGGAGAAACCGGCCAATCCTACACGGCGGAAACTCGACAGCGGAGCGCAAAACAGAGACCCGGCCCACAACGCCCGGACACGACCGCCATCGTTTTCCCGGTGCTGTACCTGATACATCACCAGCAAATAATGGACCGTCGCGGACGCCGCCGCAGGTACGCAATAACACAACCCCACACACAACCACAAAACACAAACCATGGACTGGCACAGGGTCCCTAACCACATCAGACACCCTGGTGGGGATAGGAACACATCCCCAAGTGCACACACACATGACCCACCTGCCACCAATACACCCCTCCGCATCCAGGTCACACATCGACCGCGATCGTGCGACAATGTCACGGCCACGTCACCGCAACGGTGAAGACAAGGGAATACATGCGCACAATGCAGAAGGCTGGGCCAGCACCAGGCATGGGCAGGGCACAAAGACCACAGGGCCACTACTCCACCCTCACACACTAGCCCCCCACTGAAGGGACATGCCATGTGCCACACCTGTGCACCCCCATGCAGAACAACAAGCCAGGTGACACCACACCCTGCACCACACACAAAACAAATAGGGACACAGCCACAGCAGGAGTCGCTGCAGAGGAACACACAGCACAGAAGCACAGGGCCAGGGCTACACACACACACCACAACACCACACCAATGGCAAGTAAACTCAGTACAAGCATCAAATGGACACATACAAGGAACACACATCTCACTGGACACACAGCCTGCCAAGTCACACACACATACCCCACACTGACACACAGACTCATACACACACCACATGCCACCAGCAATGGAGCACACAAAATAGGAAAGCCAAAGTGAGGTGCACACAAATGGAAGGCCAAGGAGACAACCACCAAGCATGTGTACAGCACATGCAAGACAAGGAACATAGAACAACACCCCCAGCCCACCTATTCACACATTGCTTGCATAGTGATTGAAGTCAAACCACAGACAGCACAGTGCAACAACCCAAGGAAACAGCAAGGCAACACATGTAGGGGCACAAGGATGAAATGAAGGCCCTGAAGTCAAACAGTGAACAGCCACACATATGTATACAAATACTTCACAGGAATACTCCAGCATCACAACACACAGGGCCCATTGACACACTCCATGACTGTCAAACACTAGTAGGAATCCACACACATACCCCCCTCACATCTGCAGTACACAACACCAGTGTCAAACAAACAGAAGGGTGGCAATAATGTCCAGGCAATACACAGACAAACAGTCACACTCCCTGGGGGTAGCCACAAACATCACATACACACAGGGATGCCAGAACCAATATCTGCACAAAAACAACAGACAAACACATAACCCAACAGACCCACACACAGAACCACAACAATAACAGACATGCCCTGTGCAGCAAAAATGTGGAAAGGCAATGGGAGCACAGGCACAACAGGAGTGCACGACCCCATCAGTCAGGAACAATGCACACTCAACATACCACAACACAGACAAGAAGTGTACCATCACAGATAAACACAGTCACTGCAAACAAACAACAGATACACAGCCAAAAAAAGAACACATAGCAAATACAGCAGGACATATGTGGATGCATACCAGCCAATGACAAGGCAACATACCCCCACAGCACTGCATGCACAACAAGCAGTGTCTGAACAACAAGCATACCAGCCATACATAGAAATGAGTGACACAACATGAACCCACACAACACCAATCAGCACATCACAAAGACAACATCACACACAGGAAGTGAAGCTGTACCACAGCAAACACACATACATGATGAGCCTGGCCAGCATGCCTGCAATCCTCTGGACAGAATCCCATTCTGAGCTGGCAGTGCACCACAACTTGACATGTGTACAACACAGCCAACATGAACAAACAATGACAACTGCATCACACTTCAAATCCAATACATTGCCCACAAAAGTATCAGGGTCAGGAAAAACTGAAGTCCCTCACCCCTGCAAAAAATAGAGTAAGTGAGTATAGAAATTGGCAAGGTTGAAGTGGCACACACAGCATGTGGCACAGTAAACCATATACACACAGCAAAATAACTTTATTCAGTAAGGACACTGACAAAACAGACAACAGGAGCAACTGTCTTTATTCACAAAATGCACAGATAGGCAACAAGAGTAGATAATAGCAAGGCACAAAATGCAGGGCATGTCCATGAGAAGCTGCACAGGCAGGGGCAAAACAGCAAGGCCAGTGGCCAGTCCAAGGTGCAGAGCATGTCCATGAGAAGCTGCACAGGCAGGGGCAAAACAGCAAGGCCAGTGGCCAGTCCAAGGTGCAGAGCATGTCCATGAGAAGCTGCACAGGCAGGGGCAAAACAGCAAGGCCAGTGGCCAGTCCAAGGTGCAGAGCATGTCCATGAGAAGCTGCACAGGCAGGGGCAAAACAGCAAGGCCAGTAGCCAGTCCAAGGTGCAGAGCATGTCCATGAGAAGCTGCACAGGCAGGGGGCACACAGCAGTGAACGGCAAGGCCAGTGGGCAGGACAAAGTGCAGGGCATGTCCATGAGAAGCTGCACAGGCAGGGGCAAAACAGCAAGGCCAGTAGCCAGTCCAAGGTGCAGAGCATGTCCATGAGAAGCTGCACAGGCAGGGGGCACACAGCAGTGAACGGCAAGGCCAGTGGGCAGGACAAAGTGCAGGGCATGTCCATGAGAAGCTGCACAGGCAGGGGGCACACAGCAGTGAACTCTCACACCCACTGTGGAAGACTTACCACAACATTTGGGGCACCATATAGCCTTGGGTACTGTGTGAGCACCTTGTCCACCAGGACCTCAAGCTCCTCGCCGGTGAAGGGACTGGCACGGATCTTCTCTGTCCTTGACATCACTGTTGGTTAGAGACAGCAGCGGCAGCAGCCGGTGAGGGTCTCAGGCAGCAGTCCCTGGAGGCAGCAGCAGGTGAGGGTCTCAGGCAGCAGTCCCTGGAGGCAGCAGCAGGTGAGGGTCTCAGGCAGCAGTCCCTGGAGGCAGTAGCAGGTGAGGGTCTCAGGCAGCAGTCCCTGGAGGCAGCAGCAGGTGAGGGTATCAGGCAGCAGTCCCTGGAGGCAGCAGCAGGTGAGGGTCTCAGGCAGCAGTCCCTGGAGGCAGCAGCAGGTGAGGGTCTCAGGCAGCAGTCCCTGGAGGCAGCAGCAGGTGAGGGTCTCAGGCAGCAGGCTCTGTGAGCAGTGGAAATTCTGGGCACTCTCCCACACATATATAGCCCCTGGCGTTGTTCCAGTAGTCCTGGGCTGCTGCAATTGGTCTACCAGGTCAGCCTTTTACAAATGCATCCAATGACTGGCACCGCGGTGGTGTAGCACGCCTACCGCTATTTTCAAAATTGCATCGAGCTTCCGCGATCGCGGAGCCCATTGGCTGTAATGGCATGGACCATGGCGGTGTCACACCGCAGGGGCCAGGCGGGCGCTACCGCGGTATTGCATCTTTTGATTGCATCCAATGACCGGCACCGCGGTGGTGTAGCACGCCTACCGCTATTTTCAAAATTGCATTGAGCTTCCGCGATCGCGGGGCCCATTGGCTGTAATGGCATGGACCATGGCGGTGACACACCGCAGAGGCCAGGCGTGTGCTACCGCGGTATTGCATCTTTTGATTGCATCCAATGACCGGCACCGCAGTGGTGTAGCACGCCTACCGCTATTTTCAAAATTGCATCGAGCTTCCGCGATCGCGGAGCCCATTGGCTGTATTGGCATGGACCATGGCGGGGACACACCGCTGGTGCCAGGCGGTAGTTTCCGCAATTTGGGTGCCATAGACACACATGAGGCACCGCCATTTGGGTGGCGGAGCATGCCAACCGCCATTTGGCCATGTCTCTGGGGCTATCAGTACTGCACCTGTGCATTGGGGTGTGTTGCACACACACCGCTGGTGCCAGGCGGTACTTTCCGCAATTTGGGTGCCATGGACACACATGAGGCACCACCATTTGGGTGGCGGAGCATGCCAACCGCCATTTGGCCATGTCTCTGGGGCTATCAGTACCGCACCTGTGCATTGGGGTGTGTTGCACACACACCGCTGGTGCCAGGCGGTACTTTCCGCAATTTGGGTGCCATGGACACACATGAGGCACCGCCATTTGGGTGGCGGAGCATGCCAACCACCATTTGGCCATGTCTCTGGGGCTATCAGTACCGCACCTGTGCATTGGGGTGTGTTGCACACACACCGCTGGTGCCAGGCGGTACTTTCCGCAATTTGGGTGCCATGAACACACATGAGGCACCGCCATTTGGGTGGCGGAGCATGCCAACCGCCATTTGGCCATGTCTCTGGGGCTATCGGTACCGCACCTGTGCATTGGGGTGTGTTGCACACACACCGCTGGTGCCAGGCGATACTTTCCGCAATTTGGGTGCCATGGACACACATGAGGCACCGCCATTTGGGTGGCGGAGCATGCCAACCGCCATTTGGCCATGTCTCTGGGGCTATCAGTACCGCACCTGTGCATTCGGGTGTGTTGCACACACACCGCTGGTGCCAGGCGGTACTTTCCGCAATTTGGGTGCCATGGACACACATGAGGCACCGCCATTTGGGTGGTGGAGCATGCCATACGCCATTTGGCCATGTCTCTGGGGCTATCAGTACCGCACCTGTGCATTGGGGTGTGTTGCACACACACCGCTGGTGCCAGGTGGTACTTTCCGCAATTTGGGTGCCATGGACACACATGAGGCATCGCCATTTGGGTGGCGGAGCATGCCAACCGCCATTTGGGCATCACTTGTCTCTCAGTACTGCACCTACAGTACACTACACTACAGGACAGTGTTGGTATGGACAATACAATGTGCACACATGTCAATGTGTTGATGTGCATTGTCAATCACAGCATTTGTTTCCACAATTGATGATGTTTGTTTTAGCATGTCCTCTCATGTTAGATCATGCACACACTCATCATTGATGCTCAGACTGTTGTCATTGTGTTGTTGAGGTGTGCCAGGTTCAATTGACGCCTGAATGTGTGTCATGTACAGCAGCTAGGTAGGATGCCGTGGGGTTGCCTTGTCACACATGTGCAGGATGACAGACTCCCAGGCGTGCCCATGGGGAATGTGGCCATATCCCAATGTCCATTCACTTTGACCGAGGTGTTGTTTGGGGGACTTGCTGTGTGTAATCTGACAAGTGTGTGATTTGTGTAGTTGAAGGGGTCCCTACATGTCAGCTGGTCTGTGACTCAATTCATATGACATTCTTTGTTGCCGTTGTGTCAGCCATGATGTGAGATGCTGTGCACATCCCATGATGTATTGCATTACAAATCTGCATCGTCACTTGACAGTGCTGGCAGACATGGAGGATGAGGCGATCATCCGGAAATGCCGTCTGGATAGAGCCACCCTCAAGACCCTTTGTGATTTGTTGGAGCCCCACCTGCAGCCTCGCCGAACATATCCAACAGCTTTCACCCCAACGTATAAGGTGATGGCGGCACTGCATTTTTTTGCGACTGGATCATTCCAGAACACGGTGGCCGAGGCAGGTGGGATGTCACAACCCATGTTCAGCATGGTGCTGCGGGATGTTCTGTCCACCATGATGATCTACAAAGACAGATACATCCATTTCCCCAGGGGGGCAGAATTGGCAGCTGTAAAGGGAGATTTCTATCCCCTTGGACACATCCCCCATGTAGTTGGTGCCATTGATTGCACCCATGTTGGGCTAGTGCCACCACAGGTCCGTGAGCACATCTACAGGAATCGTAAACATTACCACTCCATAAATGTCCAAGTGGTATGCCTGGCAGATATGATCATCTCCCACATGTGTGCAAAATTTCCAGGCTCGGCCCATGACTCATACATCCTGCGTAGCAGCATTGTACCCCAGCTGATGGCCAATCTGCTTCCTGAGCGTGCATGGATTGTGGGTGAGTATGCCTAGTCATTTGGCGTGCTGTGTGTGTGACCTGCTGTCCTCTGCATCTGCAACATTGCAATGTTTCTTTGTGTGTCACACATAGGTGACTCTGCATATCCCAACCGTCCTTGGTTGCTGAGCCCACTGCGGAACCCCAGGACACCAGCTGATGTCCGCTACAATGATGCCCATGGGAGGACACGTCGTGTGGTGGAGCGTACCTTTGGACTGCTGAAGTCACGTTTCCGCTGCCTGGACAAGACCGGAGGGGCACTGATGTACTCGCCCAGGAAGGTGTGTCAGATTTTAGTGGCATGCTGCATGCTCCACAACCTAGCCATTCACAAGGAGATTCCCCTGCTCCTGGATGCTGATGAGCAGCCAAGGCCCCCGCCTGCAAACCAACCCGTGTCCAGTGATGATGACAGTGGAGAGGAGGAAGGTGTTGACCTGCGTCAACAGCTCATCACCCGCAACTTCACTTGAAGGTGGGTGACAATGTACAACGTACCCATTGTCTGATGATGTTGCTGTTGTTGTGAGGGTGTAAGTGAGATTTGTGACAGCATCCAGTTGTAGACTCAGGGGCCGATACCGATTCGGGCCGGAAAACGTACCGACCGACTCGGTATGGGAATTTAGTCCGACCGACTCGGACCGGCGCCGCACGACCCGGGTAGTACGATAAAATGCATGTGAAATCCGACAGACTCGGACGGAATTCAAAACGACCGACCGAGCCGGACGGAAACAAGCCATCGGGCTGGGAAATCACGCGAAACGAACCGACCGACACGCACTCGGATTGAACCCGAACGAAACGTACCCGCGAACTCCGACCCACGTAGTACGATGCTATGCATGCAAAACACGACCGACTCGCCCATAGCACAAGCCGTACGACCGACACGCATACAAAACCCAGCCGAAGCAACCCAATACTACGCGACCGACTCGTACGCCGCATATGAAACCTAGCTGACACACAGCGGGAACGAGTCGGACAAGATCGCACCACACAACTGCAGCGTCCTACTCGGACACAAGAACGACTCCTACATGCACCAAAAACACCAAAGAAATATTTTTTAAAAAAGGGCCAAACAAGCAACCACTAAGCCAATAAATACAGGGAAGAAAAAAAAATGGAACAAGGACACACCTCCAACTCCACCTACATAAAGGCCACAAATCCCTACCATGATCCCTTGCAAATTCCACTGACCTGCCAGACAGAACACCATCACACAGCAACCACAGACACACTCACAGCTCATACATCACACAAGCCACACACCATTACCATACCTACAAATAGCACCCTCACACACACCCAGCTAAACCTACACTCACACACCCCCACTTGCACACACACACACATCAATCACCACCACCACCACCCATCACCATGCCCCCAAAGAAGAACCATAAGTTCCTAGATTGTGAATTGGAAGTCCTGGTAGACGAGATCCTCAGGGTAGAGCCACAGTTGTTTGGTACATTGGTACAACAGACCCCCATGTCGCAGAAAACCAAGATGTGGGCGAGCATTGTCGACAGGGTCAATGCACAATCACCATGTTTGCGCACAAAGGAAGACATCCAGAACAGGTGGTATGATGTTCGCAGGAGGGTCAGGGACCTACTCAAAAAGGACTACCTCCTCAGCCAGCACACCGGCAGTGGCCCTCCTGCAAAACCAGTATACCTCAGGCCCTGGGAGGAGAAGGTGCGGGCCATCCTACCACCAGTGAGCGTATACGGACTAACAGACATCCCAGAGCCTGGTGAATACACAACTAATATACACAATATGGTGTGACTACAAACACACATCACAGTCAAGGGGATAGGCAAACCATGCACACTTAGCAAATACACAGCAACCAAAAGATATCCATCCCAAGATGTGAATGCTAGTCAGACAAACACAATACCTGCCATCCCATAGTGATATGTAACTGTGTCATGACATCTACAAACCTAACAACAAATTCAGCAAGGCAGTGGCACAAATAGAACCAACAAATACTCCCAGATATTTACCCACCACTAGAACACCACCTCACAGGGAAGCTCACTGAAAGGAAGGAATTCTGTGTATGCTGGTCAAGTCAGTGTAGCCAATAGCATGATGGGAGTTGTAGGCACAGATATTGCTCACCCTCACAATTGGCCCATCAACACCACTCTCAACCATGCTCACATCACAGGGAGTGGAAAAGGACTCACAAGATGGCTGACACTGGGTACTGCTGGGGGGAGCACAAGGCCCTGCTGGGAACTGTGCAACAACCAACAGCAGGACACCACTGACTGACATCCTGAAAGACAACTTGCACTCCCTGCAATGGAAGCACGCTTCATGGTGGGATAACTGGGCTGGGGGAGAAGGAGGCCTGGATGGCAACCAAATACCACCAATGCTGGTCATGCACACACCTCAACATACACATTGACATGCCACAGGTTGGCAGGACAATGTGCTACACCAATATCACTCTCTGACTGTCACAATTTAGGAGAATGCAATGTCCTGGCCCACATCCAGAGGTACAGTCACAACTGTCAGGTGTTTGAACAATTGATGCCAGTAGAAACATAACATACAATCTGTGTCTCTCCACAAAACAGGTGATGATGGGGACACAGCAGCAGACGAGGAGGAGTCGCTGTCCCAGGCTCCGGGGAACACTGAGCTCACTGGTGTGGATCAGCCACTGCACTCCTCGGATGGCGAAGAACCAGCTGGAACCTCTGGTGTGAGTCATCATGCAGCCCCAGCAGGACCAACATCTGCACCCCCTGCACCCACCCCTCCAACAACTGCCAACACACAGGCCACCCCTGCCAACACGGACAGACCAAGGACCACAGATGACAACAGCGCAGGGACCCAGGCCCAAACTGGAGCTGGTGACAACAAGCCCAGGAACAACCCCAAGTGGGCCCACGGTCACCTGTGCGTGCCACCGCAGGTCCTGCACGTGTCGCCAGGGGTGGTGGGAGGGGTGGTAGACATAGGTCGCTCTTTGCAGAGGGGTCTGGACTGCATGATGACCCACAACTGGCACGCATAGCGGATGCGTACCAGACTAGCACCGGAGAGGTCAGCCAGGTAGTGGGGATCCTCAAGGACATACAACAGCAGCAGGCTGCCCATCATGCCCGCTTGGACTCCCACATGTCCCGTGTCGACACACACATGTCACATGTCGAGACACACATGTCACGTGTCGAGACACACATGTCTGGCATGGAGTCCAAGTGGGACACATTGGAACAACTGACAGCGGTGCTTAGGGACATACTGACATGCCTCCGCCAGATCAGCACCAACATGGCCTCACCTCCCTGTGTGCCCACAACAACTGCTGCTGAAACAACTGCAAATGCCACAGGGAGGGAGGAGGACTCTGGCAGAGTGTCCCCTGCACCGCCGCAGCCTGCACCTGAGGGTCCCCCCAAGAAGAGGGGCCGTCTGAAG